>JAANYP010001046.1:0-119509 GCA_020465985.1 Centrapalus pauciflorus | reverse complement strand
GCTTTGGCTGATGTTGGAAATCACTTTTCAGGTTTCAATAAGGCATAAACAGGTTTTAAATTATACCTTCAAGTGCATCAAACAGGTTTGATTAAAAATCTCCTCCTGAGATGTAGAGCAGGTTTGACTGAGGCCTTTTTGTGCCTAACATAGGCAATTATGAAAAATTTCTTAAAGATCACCGGATCTCTAACAAAACTAACCCAAAAATACATTAAGTATGATTAGGGCGAGGATCAGGAGACATCATTTCAGTTATTAAAGCACAAACTGTGCAGCGCGCCTATTTTGTCCTTACCCGAGAAAAGCAAGAATTTTGTAGATTACTGTGACACTTCACACAATGGGTTAATGTAGAAAGATAAGGTCATAGCTTATGCTTCATGACAACTTAAGGTTCACGAGCTGAATTACACAACGCATGATTTAGATCTGGGAGCAGTAGTCTTTATCCTTAAGACATGGAGACATTAGTTGTACTGTACGAAGTGTACTGTATTCACGTACCATAAGAGCCTCAAACACATCTTGAACCAGAAAGAGTTGAATATGAGGTAGCGTCGTTGGATGAAGCAATTAAGTGATTACAACTGTGAAATTCGTTATCACCCGGGGAAAGCTAATGTGGTTGCAGACGCTCTGAGCCGAAAGGAACGAGCTAAGCCGTTAAGAGTATGAGCCCTAGTTATGACCATTCAACCAAACCTTCCTTCCTTAATTCATGATGCACAAGTCGAAGCTGTTAAAGTGGAAAATATGAAAAATGAAGCCCTGCAAGGAATGTATAAATGGTTTGGGATAAGGGCTAATGGAAATCAATACCTCATAGATAGAGTCTGGTTACCCTGTTTTGGTGAAGTAAGAAAGTTGGTTATGGATGACGGACACAAATCAAGATATGTCGTGCACCCAGATCTGATAAATTGTATCATGACCTCAAGGAGCTATACTGGTGGCCTAATATGAAGGCTGTCATTGCCACATATGTCAGCAAATTTTTAACATGCTCCAAAGTTAAGACAAAACATCGGAAACCATCTGGTTTATTGCAGCAACTAGAGATTCCCCAATGGAAGTGGGAACACATAACCATGGACTTCATAACAAAACTCCCGAAGACATCCAGTGGGTATGATACCATTTCGGTAATAGTCGACCGGCTAACAAAACCTGTGCATTCCTACCAATCAATGAGAACAACAGGATGAATAAGCTAATCCAAACGTAACTCAAGTAAGTTCCAAAATAATGGACTTGTAATGTTCCAAAATGGCTACAACAGATTTCAGTTGTTGATCCGTCAATGCCATAAGTTACAGACTAGCCTCAAGATCTTCAAATAATAGTGGGATTTGAGATCTATCACTGGCATCAATTCCAGAAGTAGAAACATCTGGGCCCCTTTGTTCTTGGTACTGGGGACTTCCAGAAGGTGCTTGCACACCCTCTAGTGCCATGGGTGTGGTCTTAGTGATGTTGGTACTGTCATGTGCCCCTTGGGCAGAGACATCAGTAGCACCAGCCACAAATCCCATATGAACATCCTCTGATGGGATGTTCACCTCCGAATTGAGGGTGGGAGGTTCCTCAATTGGTTCACTATCGATATTCTGTGCAGGAGTGTACCCTGCATAGAGCTATTTAGCTCTGGGGATTGGACTGAGGAGGAAGGAGCTCCTACAACCCTTTGTCGTTTATATATGTTTAGTGAAGGGCCTGGGGAGGTATGTATAGTAGAAGGTGCAGAGGAAGTATTTGTATCATGAGGAGTGGGTTGGGATCCTGGGGGTGAAGCAGTATTAGATGGTTGAGCCTGCTCAGGACCCTCTCCCTTGTTTCTTGGATGGACATCCTGCATTGCATGAGGCAAAGGGACATCCACACTGTGAAAATTGGCACTTGATTTCAAAAGTCTTTTAATAGTAGGTAAAGAGTGCCTATGTGAAACATGTGTCCTTTTATGTACTTTAAAATTATTGCAAGATTTTGCAATTATTTCTGCCAAAAACTGTGGATACATAATAAATTTCCAATTCTTTAAGGCATAGTGCCTTAACATCCCTTGAAAAATCATATTAGAAAAATTAAACTGTTGGTCTGTAGATAAACACACTAAAGCAGTGTCAATATTGGAAGAAAATTCAGACTAACCAGTCCTTTTAGGGCTTAAACATTGCTTAATAGTATGTACAAGATATTTCCATTTAGGACCAAAATGTGCTTTATAGAAGGTAAAAGAATCAGTTGGGCCCCTGTACTCTATTTCAAAAAGACCTTCATATAAAGCAGTAATGGAGAGATCAGATATACCTGTGGCATCTTGAAGATGCAGATGTTGTCTTATAGTCTCCTCGGTGATGGTAATGGGATTACCATCAATGATGGATGCAAAAGAAGTGACTCTATCAATGGTACTTACAGTGGCTGTTTTCCAAAACTGCTCTATGTAAGAAACGTATATAGTGGGATTGACAGTTAGAGCATAATCGATATGGGTACTATGTAGAAAATCCATCATATCATGGAATGGCTGAATTTCAGCATGTTTGAGATAGTATGGAAGGCAGTTGTGTTCCTTAATGAACTCCATTGGTGATCACAAAGACGAAGATTTAGGGTTTTGAATGACTATGTGAGAATCGCATAGAGAGAGAAAGTGAAAAGATTGTGGAAGATATTTTTGCAACTGGTAGTTGTAATCAACCGAAACTGGGACTTTTAAGGGTTTGGCTTTTCAAAAATATCTAGTCCCGCGCACAATCTCCTTAGTAATATTGAAATGCCCTGCACACTTGACAGACCAAGCGAAACAACTAACAGTTCGAGAAAATGAACTAGCAGCTTGAGAATAATCTCAAGCTGTTAGTTGAAAAATGAACAGCATCTAATGAAACAGTGTCTCCCCCTTAACTAAGCACATTTAATATGTGTGTTTCTCGTGTTATAAGGAAGATATAATTAAAAACAAATTAATCCATATTTACCATACCAATATTTGATACCAGAAAGGTGAACCTTCCTACATCAAATGGTTTTGTAAATAGATCAGCTAACTGATCATCTATATGAATTTTTGTAACTTGGATTAATTTCTTCACAGTCCCTTATAAAAAGGAATCTAATGTCTATGTGCTTGGTCTTGGGAAACTTCAATGGATGTACAATACTGATTGCACTTGAATTGTCATTATAAATAGGAGTAGATAGAAAGTTCATACCATAGTCTCTCAGTTGATTCTGAATCCACATCACTTGGGAACAGTAGCTGGCAGCTGCAACGTATTCTGCCTCGGTGGATGAGGTGGAAACAGTTGTATGCTTTTTGCACTGCCAAGAGACTAGTCTTGCTCCTAGATATTGACATCCACCAGTTGTGGATTTCCTGTCTATGTTGCAACCTCTATAGTCACTATCAGAATAAGCTGTTAGTTCAAGAGGAGAGTCATTAGGATACCATAGGCCCAATTTTGGTTGACCTTTGAGATATCTAAAGATTCTCTTTACAGCAAACATATGTGAATCCTTTGGAGCACATTGAAACCTGACACAAACACGAACAGAAAACATTTTATCTGGTCTAGAAGATGTAAGATACATTAGTGAACCTATCAACGATCTGTACAAATGAATATCCACATCCACTCCTTCTTTATCTGCATCAAGCTGTTTATGAGTGTCCATTGGTGTGCTGGCAACCTTGGTGTCCTTGTATTCAAACTTATCCAGGATGTCATTCACATATTTTGATTGACTTATGAAAAGTATAGTGGGTTTCTGCTTGACCTGCAATCCTAGAAAGAAAGTTAGTTCCCCCATTGAAGTCATTTGAAACTTCTTGTGCATCAAAGTGTCAAACTCCTTACACAGAATGTCATTTGTTGATCCACAGATGATATCATCAACATAGATTTGAACAAGAAGAATCTCTGATTTGACGGACTTTGTGAATAATGTCTTGTGCAGAGTACCTCTCTTGAATCCATTCTGTAGAAGATATGAAGACAAAGTGTCATACCATGCTCTTGGGGCTTGGTGAACTCCATAGAGTGCTTTGTCTAACTTGTAAACTCTGTCTGGAAACTTATAGTGTTCAAATCTAGGGGTTGACAAACATAAACCACTTCTTCAATTGTACGATATAAGAATGCAGATTTCACATCCATTTGGTACACTTTGAATCATTTGGAGCTGACATATGCTAGGAATAGTCTGATGGCTTCTATCCTTGCTACTGGGGCAAAGACATTATCATAGTCTATTCCTTCTTCTTGAGTGTATCCTTGAGCTACCAGCCTTGCTTTTTTCATGATCACTACACCTCTCTCATCCTTCTTGTTTCTGAACACCCATCTTGTACCAATTACCCTCTTTCCTATAGGCAAATCTACCAGTGTCAATACTTTCTAAATCTTGAATTGCAACAATTCTTCCTGCATTGCCTCAATCCAAGATGGATCTTTCAGTGCCTCAGATGCCTTCTTTGGTTCTAATTATGACATGAAGCATGCATGTTCAAAGGCAGCTAGACTGAATTCAGGGATTGCTGATTCAGCATTAGTGGATTCCTTGTGAATCATTTTCCTTATTTGCACAGGAGTGCGTGGATCTCCCATTATATGGTTAAGTGGGTGATACTTGTGAACCCTGAGTGCAGGTTCCCTTTCTGTTTGAAATGAGCTTCCCAGATTTGTATCATCTCCTTCTGCACCACTTGATGTTTCTGCTTCAGTAACAGTCTGATCAGGAGATGGAACTGTTTCCCTATTGGTTGGAGCTGTTACTTCAGGACTTTCAAACTCTGTACGTGTGTCTTGTTGGTCGATCAGGAACCCAGGTGGGTCACAAGAGAGAAGCGGTTGAACAGTATACTCATCCCATGTAGCAGAATCTGCAATAGTTGGAAACTTTGTGCCAACAGCTTGACTATTGTGTTACCAGCATGAGAATTTGTACTGGCAGTCTCAACACTGTTTCCAACAGCTCCTGCAGAATACTCAACAAAGCTCAAAGAATTTGTTAGAGAATCTAAATCAAATAGCCAATCAGGACCAGTGCCTTTGACATTTGCAGTGTGTTCATTAAACTCAACATTGGCACTTTCTTCAATGGTTTTAGACACACTATTGTATACTCTATAGGCTTTGCTTTGAGTAGAGTATCCTACAAAAAAACCTTCTTCAGCCTTACTTTCAAACTTACCTAAGTGAGTTTTAGTATGGAGGATAGTGCATGGACAGCCAAAAGGTTTTAGGAAGGCTACTAAGGGAATCCTATGATGGAATAACTCATAGGGAGTTTTCCCTTGTGTTTGAACAACTTGATCCCTATTTCGAACATAACAAGCTGTATTTACTGCCTCTGCCCAGAAGGTCATTGGCAGTTTGGAATCACCTAGCATGGTTTCAGTAGCCTCTATTAGATATCTATTCTTCCTTTCAGCTACAACATTTTGTTGTGGTGTTTTAGGTGCACTATATTGCCTTGCAATGCCTTTAGACTCACAGAAACTGTTTAGGATATGATTTTTAAACTCAGTACATTGTCTGATCTAACCACCTTAACTTTTAAGTTAGATTGATTTTCAACTTTTAGAATAAAGGATTTGACTAACTCAGCAGTTTCATCCTTAGTCTTAAGAAAATAAACCCATGTAAACCTAGTGAAATCATCAACAATGACTAAACAGTAAGCTCTTTTATTCAAGCTCAAAACATATGTTTGACCAAAAAGATCCATATGAATAACATGAAGAGTAGATGAGATTGAATTTACTTCCTTGGCCTTATGAGAAGTTTTGCGTTGCTTGCCTTTGAGACATGCTACACAATGATCATCACAAATGAACTCCTTTTGTGGTAATCTTACCAAGTTCTTTTTGACTAAAACATTCATGGATTTGAAGTTCATGTGACACATCCTTCTGTGCCAAAGAGCAGACTCATTAGATGATGCTTTGGATATCAAACAACTTAAAGTATTTGATTTGGATAAACATTCTTTGTCCAAACAATAGACATTGTCCTTTCTTGGTGTTCTGAGTAAAACAAGACTTTCAGGTATTTCAAAATCTTTGGAGAGAACAATGCATTCAGAGTCTGTGAACAAAATAATATTTTGTTTGTCACAAACCTGAGACACACTTAGTAAATTGTACTTCAACTGTTCAACATACGGAACATCATTGAATATCATATTGCCTGCTTTGACATTACCCTTACCTGTTACTTTACCTCCGTTGAAATTTCCTCCAAATGCAACAAACCCCCCTTCAAAGCTTCTGAAATTTGACAGGCATTCAGAGTTGCCTATCATGTGCCTAGAGCATCCACTGTCCATATGTCATCTTGTCTTATGTTGGGTCTTGTGGTTACCCTGCACAGAAAAAGCTTAGTTAGTAGTGGAGTAATCCCAAACCAAATTGGTTTTGGGTTGTCCTTGTGCATTGACATAATTAAATACTGTTTGTGTCTTTTTAAACTTGGTGAGATCCACTGGTGGATTCTGTGAGGAGTATTTAGTTATGACATGAGGTATCCAAGTATTCTTTCCATTCTTTTCTTTAACAGTCTCAGATGATCCACTACCAGTTCTAGTTTTTGTCGTAGCAGTTAGAACTGGGTGCTGAGTGCTAGCAGCTTCAGAATTTGCACTACCAGTTCCAACTTTTGGATTAACAGTTTCAACATTTGCATTAGCAGTTTGATCTGTGTTTTTGCCTTTAACACACCATACCTTTTTCATGCTTGATTTAGATTTTGCTAATACTTGTTTTTGGTGTGTAGGTTGTCTTTTGTTGACTTTTAAGTACCTGTGATCAACTGTCTTCTTTGGAACTGGTGTGACAGGTGTTTGGGCCTTTGAAACTTTTAAATTTTGAACAATCGCATGCTTTTGAACCACAGTCTGTTTTGTAACAGATGGTTTACATAAACAGTGCCTGGCCAAATGATTTTTCTGCCACAGTGGAAACATCTTTTGACTGTTTTGATTGGAGAACTAGTTTTGTGTGACCATAACTGGTTCTTGTTCCTTTGATTTCCCCTCACCTGCTGCTTTGTGGGAAACTTTTGGACACCATGCTTTTGGCATGTGCATACTGGAACATTCTTACCCTTTTTATTTGCTTTGGAAGAAGATGCAATGTTACAGTTAGAAGGTACAGAAACATGTGGAGCACTATTGCATACACTCATCTTCTCTTTTCCTTTCACGCTGTTGGTTCTAATAGAATTTGAAGTAGGAGGTCCTATACGTTCACTCATTGTGTTGTAGTTACTCTCAGCTTCCTTACACTCACAGCCTTCATTTGGAACCAATTCTTCTTTAGATTCAGGCTTGTCCTCAAGAATAGGATCTACAGTTTTCATTTTCTCATCTAATGGTTCATTCACAAGCCTATCAGCAACTTCACTCATAGGATGAATGTATTTGTTATTATATGGGGGTGGAGTAGCCTTATAGCCTCTACCTTCCTTGGGATTGAGTTGAGATTTGACCCTATCTTTAAACTAGACTTCCATTTGGTGTTCTAGCTTTTGGTTGGCCAACTTGAAGCTCCCAAGTCTATATTTATAGATTCTACTTTCTTGTTAGCTTCTAACACCTTCTATTCAGCCTCATCTAATTTCCTATTTAGGATCTCTATTTTCTCATTCAGTTCCTTTTTCTCCCACTCATGATATGTTCTATCATATCCCATCTGAATCTCATTATCCTTATAGTCATTGATCTGTTTTTCAAGATCCTCTATAGCCTGCATATATTCATATCTCCTCTATTCCATCTTAGCTAGAGTGTTGCACATGCTCTCGTTATGATCTTTGTACTTTTTAACCATATTTTTTCATGTTTGAGAGCAGAGTTTAGCATTTACCTCAGATGGTAATTCAGTGGAAGTGACAGTCGTAGAATCTGCCATAAGAGCTTGATTTTGAAACTCCTCTTCTGTCTGGTCACTCCAGTCAAATACATTGTCTTCTTGAGGGACAAGAGCTTGTGAGGATGATGTTTGACTGGTTTCCTGAGGTCGTGGAGGCTGCTGACCTTGTGATCTGCACTCTCTAGCAAAATGGCCAAGTTTGTGGCATTTGAAGCACTCAACCTTTGATTTGTCAAATGCTGGTATACCTTCTGTTCTGGCTTGAAAGTTTGGTCTGCTAGTCCTTTTCAGAAATCTTTTGGCCCTCATAGTCAACATAGCATATTGCCACTTTAAGTCCATCTCTTCTAAATCATCTGGATGGATTTGTTCCAGATCTTCAGCATTGACAGCAAAAAGTCCATCACTTGCAACAAATGCTTCATAATGAACTTCAAAAGAGTTACCATCAGCACCTGAAAAAGAGTCACAATAGTTTGATTTATCAGTTAATGCTGATGACAGCAGAGCAGTGTTCTGATTGTTAGAAAAAGATTTCTTTTTATTTTCAATTTCAGATTCAAACACTCTCAGGCTGTTGTAGAGGTCATCCAACTCTATTTCATCTAGAGTGTCTTTGGTTCTTCATTGGGCAGCATAGACTGTCCATTCTTCACAAAGAGATCTAAAAAATTCTCTGTTTACTTCATCTAGATCCAGGCTGACCTTAGCACTCTCCAAGTCACCTATCAGCTTATTAAACCTATCAAAAATTTGAGTGAGGTTTTCATTCTTGCCTACAGAAAAATTTTCATACTACTGTTTTAAAAGATCCTTTTGGTTCCTTTTGGTGCTAGCATTGCCAGCAAATCTTTTCTCTAAAGCAAGCCAAAGAGAGTGAGCAGTACAGAACTTTTTAAACTGATGTTGATAAACATTAGGAATAGCTATTTGTAAAAGGGTAAGAGCTTTCACTTTATTCATTCTAGCCTTTCTTTCAATCTCAGTTTCTGGAGGTGATCTTTTTGGTTTGCCCTCAGCATCAAGTTCAGGATCAACTGCAGGAGGATTTTCAATAGCTTCCCATAGGGCATAGTCAATAAATTGAATGTGCTGTTGAATCCTGGTTTTCCACATCTCGAACTCAGTGGGTTTGAGCATAGGCACTTTGAGTCCTTGCCCAGATCCACTACTGCTATTTTCAAACTCCATTGCAGAAAAACAAAATTTTAAAGAAAGAAAGTTTCTGACTTTGAAAACAAAGAATAACAAATAAAACCTGTGTCTCTGATACCACTTGTCAGGATCAAAATCACCTAAGATTAAGTGGTCTCAATAGATCAGAGTTTAAACCAATAACCTTGTTTTGAATCAAAGTCCAATAAAGAAGTTTGAGGAATAACACTTAACTGTTTTAAGAAAACTTTCAGAACAAATACAGAACAGATATTCAAATAAACACAATTAATATCAAAACCTTTATATTACCAAAGTCTCTGATTACAGTCACCTCTAATCTGTTTGATTAGACGAAGTACACTAATTGTTCTTAGGGTTTTACAACCTTAGAGGCTTGAGAAACTTATCAGAATGCAATGAAAACTTTAAACACCACGATTACAAAGCTTGCACACACACCTACAATAGAAAGACCTAGTCTATCTATATTTATAGCCTTCTGATTTGTTTCCTTGATGGACTCTAATTTCTCTGGTAGTAGATATGCTTGGAAGATCTTCAAATCTTGAAATATATATCACTTCCTGAATTGCAGCACTTTCTGTTATCAATCTGTTGAGCAGCTTGAACTTTTAACTCTGGCAGCTTGAACTTTTGAACTAGCAGCTTGAGTTTGTTGAACTGGCAGCTCAAACTTTGTAATTTCACAAAAAATACTACTAACAGTTTGAGAAATCTAACTAACAGCTTGACATACCTAGATTATTTCCCAACAGAAATCTCTCGGATTGCTTCTTTATAACATCTTGGCCATGAAATACAAACTTGGAGTAATAATATGGATCTTATAAAGTATCGGGTTTTAAAACGATCATAATATGACCTAGAAACCATATAAATTATAGACTTATCAAATCTGCCCAACTTAACTCTTGGTCGTCCCCGAACAAGCTTTTGGAATAAGAATTAACTAAGTGTTAGTGCATCTTGTGTGACGATAGCAGTCTAAATATAGACGATATTTTGTAATAGTCCAAATGTTCGTAATTGCATATAATACATGTTTGTTATATGTTTGATAAATGTTTGATATTGATTGTATATATGTTTGAACTTGGTTGTAATTGATGTTGTACAATAAGTTCAAACATAAGTTCAAAGGTAAGTTCAAACATAAGTTCTAGAACAAGTTCAAATACAAGTTCTAGAATTAGTTCAAAGGCCCTGGTTCGAACTTACGGTGGACAAGTTCGTCGGCTTGGGCCTTCTCGAACTTGTCCAGAGCAAGTTCGAATCTGAGGCTTATAATTAAGAGTTAATCAGTTTTGATTAACAATCTTTGCTGAATTAATCATTCGGGCGATTACGAACTTGCAGAGTGTTTTCACAAAGTTCTTAGAGAAACACGTGTCGGGACGTTTGGGTTTAAGTCTATCATCGTGTATGTCTCCGTGTTTCGTGTGCGTGATCATTCCGTCAAACAGCTAATGAGGATTCCACACTCATTGGACGGCGTCGCGTTAAGATAAGATCCGTAGGTAGGTGACCTTACAAGTGGTATCAGAGCCATAAAGGGTGTTGATCCTGTTCTTCATGTTCATATTCAACATTCTTGGTTTCTTGGCATTTTGGACGGAAAAATCACATTTTTAGTCAGTTTTTCGAGTTATACAAGCAAGGTAACGGAGGAAAGTTTGCATTACTTCATTATTTTATTCGAAATCATAGTTTTTAATCCTAAAACATTGGTTTAAACTAAAAACTTGAAAAAAATCGAACTTTTGGTCGTTTCTCGAACTTGCGGCGCTCGAACATAGGGGGTATTAGGGTTTATTCGAATTTGTCAGAAAAATCGAACTTGTCAGAAAATACGCTCCTCTCGAACTTGATTTAGGGTTTCATTCGATTTTGGCAGAGATTCGAACTTGCTAGCATTCGAATTTGTCAGATCTCAAATTTGTCAGAAATCTCGAACTTGTCAGACCTTCGAATTTGTTGATTTCGAACATAAACAATTTAGAATTTAATTTCAAACGAATTTAATTTTTAACTAATTCGAACTTACCTAAGTTCGAAAGGATTTATTTTATATTAATTTTAAATTAAATTACCTAAGTTTGAATATAAAAAGTTTAGAAAGTATGACCAGTTTGCAAAAGTTTATCGAAATGGACCACGAGGTTGGCAAGACAAATTCTCCGCCAAAACTGATGTGGTTGGAAGACTACTACTGTTGGAAAGATATGTTTGCTGATTTTGCGTGTTTCAATGACATGCGAATGTGGATCTGTATCGATTAGGGATACATTCCACCTACTCAAGAGTTTGAGGGCCGTCAGAGAGTCTTGACATATCAGTAAATGAATGATGATGACAAGAAACTGTATGAAGCCGAAAACAAAGAATTTTCAATTATTCGTATGGCACTACCTCAGGAAATTCTACACACCTTACACAATCATCGTACTTCTAAAGAGCTATGGGATGCTCTAGAGAAGAGGTGTGAGGGAAATCCGAGGGTTTGTAAATGAAAGGCAGAGATGCTGAAACAGCAGTTCGCGATTTCCAAGGCATTGAAAACCGAAAAGCTGGATGAAATAATAACGAGATTCTATCATTTACTGACAGAGCTGGATGAAATAATAACGAGATTCTATCATTTACTGACAGAGCTGGATAATCACGATGTCGAGTATCGTGAAATTGAGAAGATAGTGAAACTTCTTGATGCTTTACCTTCGAAGTGGGAAATGTACACAGCGCTTAAAAAGCATGATGAAGAAAAATTCAAAACTCTTACTCTAGAAGGAGTTATTGGTATGCTGAGGGCTTACAATTTTCAGATCTTTAAGAAGGAAAAAGAATATGATCAAGTCAAACATCCAGAGATGTATTTTGGAAAATCAAAACCTTCTATCGCAAGTGAACTGAAAAGAGCTACAACTTTTTTCTCGGGTGAAGCATCTATCCTAGTGGAAGTAGAAGAAACAAGTAGTCGGGCATTCTTAGGGTACTCTAAACCGGAAGATAAACCGACTCACTCAGCATCTACTTCTCAACAGTACACAAAGATGCCTATGAGTGCACAATCAGCCTAAACTCATCTGAATCTTTTGGCTTCATTTGTTGCAGCATATGGGAATTGTGTACAAGGAAAAATTAACGATCCTGCATTATGGGAAGAGGACTACGACCAGGTGGACCCTGACGACTTGGAGGAAATGGATCTTCAATGGCAACTGGTCATGGTTACTCAGCGGGTCAAAAGGTTCATGAAACGAGCAGGCAGAAATCTGAATGTAGGCAACAGTAATATTGGGTTCGACAAATCCATGGTTAAGTGTTATAACTACCAAGGATTAGGTCATTTCGCACGAGAATGTCAACGACCCAAAGTTGAAAACTATCAGAATCAATCTCAGGGAAGATATTAGTCTGGTAGTTCGGGTAATCAAGCGAACATCGCTGGTCTGTTAACAGACGTATCATTGGACAGACAGCTTGATGGGACTTATGATTGGAGTTCTCATCCTGAGTCGAATACTAGAGCCTTCATGGCTGAAGTGACAGAGACTGGGGATGACATAGTAGAGGAAGTAAAAGAGGACAATGAACAGAATGATACAAGTCCTGTGTTGGTGCAAGAAAGGCAAACAACTCAAGAAGTCACACAAGTCAAAGACTCAGAACTCGATAGCTTCCACTTTCGATTTGTTGCATATGGATCTATTCGGACCTATCAACAAAAGGAGTATAGGTGGTAGTTGGTACTTTTTAGTTACACTGATGATTACTCACATTTTTCATGGGTTTTCTTTTTAGGTACGAAGGACGAAACAGCTGGAAAGTTGATTGGGTTCTTAGACCAAGTCGAAAACTCCTACGGGACGAGGGTAAAACGTATCAGGAGTGATAATGGAACAGAATTTAAAAACACAGTATTTGGTGTATATTGTCTATCCAAAGGCATAGTACATCAATTTAGTGCACCATATGAGCCACAACAAAATGGGGTGGCCAGACCGCCCCCCTCGTGTTTTGCTTGAGCTGCAGACCATTGCTCTCGGCTTCACCGCTTCCTACCCTGTTTTGGGGGAGCAGTGATCACTGCATGTCCTGTTTTCCCATCGGTTCTTACTGTCCATCACTGACCACACCTTTGATGAGTTTGACTCAAACAAAACCACCCATTTAACGGCCTGTCGCCAACCGTGTTGGGGTCACCTTGTGTCACTGTTATTGCCACACCCAACTCCCATAACCAGGTTTGGTGCACAAGTGCACGAAGGCAATGCTATCTCGGTTTGTGTCCTCCCCCACCACCAACAAGGAGCTTCCCAAAAATGGTGACGGTGCAAGTTGTGTTTCTTCGATGTTTCAAGTTGTTCACATGAACCCCAACAGGTCCGGAATGGATTTGACTATGGACTCATTGTTTGAATCATTTAACGTCCTTTGAATGGAAATGCAGGTACAATTGAAATGACTTATCGTTATTAAATCTGAATGACGACGGTCAAGCTTTCAAAGACGAGCATTGCATCAACTTCTGAGCCTACAAGGACAGAAGATGGGTCTCCAGCAGAGAATGATTATGAAATACCTACAAACGAGAATCAGACAAATACTTCTAACTCCGAGGACAGTGATCATGAGGAAGAGAATGTACCGTCTGAATTCGTACCCCCGTTAGGTGAAATAGGATCAAACTTAGGAGATAATCTTAGGGTCAATGAGACTGAGACATCAAGGATAAACAAGGATCATCCGATTGAAAGCATCATAGGAAATCTGAATACCGGTGTGAGAACAAGGAATAGTTTGAATAACAAGACGGTGTTGTTGTCGATGATTGATGATTCCGAGGCGTAGCACACATTAATATTCTTGTTTCATCTCACAAGTAGAGCCGAAGAATGTGCAAAGGGCACTGAAGACACATTCTTGGGGTGAAGCCATCAAGAAGAACTGTCACAAATTCAGAAAGCTTGAAGTGTGGGAGTTAGTGCCGCCGAACCATCGAGGAGAAGTTGCTATAGGAACCACAATGGGTTTTTAAGTGCAAAAGAGATGATCGAGGTATTGTACCCCACAACAAGGCAAGGCTTGTGGTAAAGGGATTCAACCAAGAAGAGGGAATTGACTACAACGTGGTGTTTGCACCAGTGGCAAGGCTCGAGGCAATTCGCTTGTTTCTGGCCTTTGCATCCTTCAAATGGTTTAAAGTCTATCAGTTGGATGTAAAGAGTGCATTCATGTACGGCAAGGTGAAGGAACTGGTGTATGTCGAACAACCGCCTGGGTTTACCAGATCCAAAGTATCCCGACAGAGTGTATCGACTTGATAAAGCTCTGTATGGATTGCATCAGGCACCAAAGGTATGGTATGAGACGCTGTCAACTCATCTTTTGGACAACGGGTTTGAAAGAGGTAGAATTGATAGTGCATTGTTCGTGAAGAGAAATGGAGAAGATTTTATCTTGGTACAAGTGTACGTTGATGACATAATTTTCGGGTCATCAAACGAACAGATGTGCAATGATTTTGAGAAGGTAATGAAGTCAAAGTTTGAGATGAGTGTTATGGGAGAATTAAACTTCTTTCTGGGTTTGCAAGTTGAACAGAGGAATGAGGGCATGTTTATCCATCAGACGAAGTATGTCTACGATATTCTGGAGCGCTTCGGGATGGAAGGAACAAAGCTGACTACTCATTTAGTACTCCGATTCAAGTGAATCACAATCTCGGACCGGGTACAGAAAGTGAAACTGATGTGGATCCGACTCTATATCGGGCCATGATCGGGTCACTCATGTATTTAACTACTTCTAGACCTGACATTATGTTTGCTGTTTGAATTTGTGCTAGGTTTCAAGCTAATCCGAAAGAAACGCATATGAAAGCCGTTAAGTGGATTCTGAGATACCTCAAGTCAAAACCGAAGATGGGACTTTGGTGTCATGCTGATGGCAATTTGGAATTGGAAGCATACACGGATTCAGACTATGGTGGTTGCAGCTTGAACCAGAAATCAACAACTGGAGGTTGTCAGTTCCTTGGAGGGAGGCTCGTATCCTGGCAATGCATGAAACAAACTTCGGTAGTCGTGTCAACATGCGTGGCCGAATATGTAGCTGCTGGTAGATGTTATTCACAGGTTCTGTGGATACAACAACAATTGCGGGATTACGGTTTGACTTACACTCATACTCCCATTAGGATAGATAATCAATCTACAATTGCTATAACTAATAATCCAGTTAAACACAGTTAAACAAAGCACATAGACATAAGACATCATTTCGTACGTGATTGTGCTGAAAAGAACTTACTAAAGCTGGTAAAAGTGTCAGTGGAAGATAATAATGCAGATTTATTCACTAAAGCTTTTGATAAGTCACGCTTTGAGTTGTTAGTTCAACTAAATGGTATGCGTAATCCAGAGTAACTTGACCTTGGTATATTTTCTTTCTTTTTATAGTAAGTTTGTGGTTAAGTAGAATTTATTTCTTTTTATAGTATGTTAATGGTTAAGTAGAATTTATTTCCATTTATAGTAAGTTAGTAGGTTTGTTCATTAGCTAATTTTAAAAGTGAAAAACAAAAGAAACAAGAGAGAAAACCATAAAAAGTTCAAAAAAAATAGAATTTTAGAAAATTGAGTTAAGTCTTAGAGACATATGTTCAAAGTGACGATAATGAGCACAGTCTAAACAAACTCTAAGTGTTAAGCTTTCACACACAATGCACCTTAAAATCTAAGTGATATGCACCTTCTTGTTTGATATTTTGCTAGGCATAATACACAAAGGAAATCTCAAACGCTAAAAAAATATTCAAGAAAAAGTCATATGTGTAATTAACATAGATGTATGACTAAATGGTCTTAATTCCTATGTTAAAGACATAAAGACAATCATTCAAGATGAGGTATGAAAATTTTCTGGGGGATGTATAGCACCATCAGAATACATCTTAAAAGAAAAGAAAAGAAAAATTTTTGATAAAAAAGAGGGAGTCAAAATAAGTTGCTTTGTTGTACGTAAGTACAGACGTGTCACCTCTGTTTTGACTCAAGTTAGCAAGATAAGTCGCTTTGTTGTACGTAAGTACAGACCTGTCACCGCTGTCTTGTTAACTTAAAAAGAACTCTAAGACAAACTAAGACACTCCGTTGTATGTAAATACAGAATTGTGTCCGACGTTTGTCTTTTAAAGAAAATTTGCAATACCGACAAGTTATAATAATTGTGTGTCTGCCTTGATCATAGAAGTATATCTAAGTATGGGTCATGTAAGGTAGTTTCTTGATAAATAAAAAGGTCAAGGGAAATTCCAAAGTGTTAAATGTTTAAACGGAAAATCATACCGACAATCGACTTGGAATGTATATCATGACAAACAATCAAAGGAATCAAAAATTTCTAAGTGTGAAAGTGTAATACTGAAAGTGCGTTTGACATTGCTTTTTGATTGAACCTTCATTGACTTTCTCGCAAAAATATTATGTTAGTATAGGTCGTAAATTTTTTAAAAGTACTTTTGAGTCGTTTAAGTTTTATTCTTATTTTATTTTATTCTAGTTCATTTTATTTTATTTTATTTAGTAGGAAAAACGTCAAAGTTACTAGGATGCATGTTTGGTTGAATAAACAAATATTGCGTGAATATCTGTTGCTTAGTGTGAATGATTTTGCAAGGTTTGTAAATTTCCATTACACGAAAAAGTTGAAAAGGTTGAATTTTATTCAAGTATTTTCAAAATTTTCACTTAAGTTCGAAATTCAGACAAATTCGAACATAACTTCGAATTTGACAGGAAGTTCAGACTTATGTTAAGTTCGAAGGTAGTTGGTATAAATAGGTCAACATTACTTCATTTAAGGCACCTACCCTCGAATTTCATATCTCGAACTTATCCTCCGGCGATCTCGAACTTGTGCTCGAACTTGCCGATTCTCGAATTTCCTTCAATACCTCGAAGTTTTCACTATATTTCTCGAACATACACGTATACTTAGGTATAGTAACCATCATTATATAAAGTATGTGTACTTTAGGACATTATTGTGACAAAAAATGGAGTTTATATGTTGTTTATAAGAGTTGAAACTAGGTGGTTTGAAATCATGAGTTTTGACGGATAAAAGTCAAATAAATCATAAATAACTTCGATTAGAACCCAATTGGACTAGACTATACTGTTGATTAAGTCAAATGGGGTTAAAATCGTGGTTTTTAGTTTGAAAGTGGCCGACTTCGAACTTGTTCTTCACGTTCTAACTTGTCAGAAAGTTCGAACTTGTTGAAATATCTACAAGTTCAAAGTCAGTCAAGTTCGAACATATTCCTCGAATTTATTTAAAATCGAATGATTTTAAAATTATTTCAAACTTGTCTAAGTTCGAATTTGTTGGACTTCGAACTTATGCAAGTTTGAAGTTAAGCAAATTCGAAACAAACAAGTTTTATTTTATTTTTAATCACTAATTTTGTTTGTTGAGTTTGTGTGCAGGCATGGGTGAGCGTGCTTTTTATAATAAGCACAACATGGTGATGGCTGTGGATCTTCAATTGCCAGAGGTGCAACCGTATCATCAGATGATTCAATTTCTGACTCAATCCCGTGTTTCCTATGCCCTTACCCACAATCTTCAAAAAACCCTGACGTATGTGCGACAGTTCTGGGAGCATCTTCAAGTAGATTGCTCGGTGACCCATAATGTACTAAGATCAAGAGTAGGTGGACAGCCAATAGCATTTTCAGCAAACATGTTAAGGCAGATCCTACAGCTGGGATCTGAGGAACAAGAAGCAGGGCTGATATATTTTCCACTATCTATAGGCAAGCTGCATTTTTGAGGATGGGATATGCCCACGATATTACAAAGGCGTCGTATGTTAAGAGCGGGCTGATTGGACAATGGAGGTATCTTGTCCACGTCATTATGGTGTTTTTTGCACCAAAGAAGGCGGGTTTTGACACTATGGTGTCCAAATTGCAATCGGCGTTGAGTGCGTTGGTATATAATAAGAAATTCAGTTTTTCCGAGATGTTTTTCGGGGAGTTTGTGCACCAGATCACATCTCCAGTCATTGAAATATCTTTGATGTACACACGTTTTGCAATAATGATAATACGCCATTTTTTACCGAATTTGCCACCACTTCCAGATCAAAGTGGCGTGGCCTTGATCGATAAGAGAATTTTTACTGACTGCCAGACCCACAATGCAATAAGGGCTGAGCAGGTCAAACATAAGTTCAAAGATAACTTCAAACATAAGTTCAAAGATAAGTTGAAACATAAGTTCAAAGGTAAGTTCAAAGTCACTTGTTCGAACTTATGGACGACAAGTTCGTGGGCCTTGGGCCTTGTCCAACTTGTCCTGAGCAAGTTTGAATCAGGGGTTATAATTAAGTGTTAATCTGTTTTAATTGAGGAATTTTGGCAGAGAATTCTAGGTAGAGGCGATTACGAACATACAAGGCGATTTTGTGTGTTCTTGGAGAGAATCACATGTCGGGGCGTTCAAGTGTGTGTCTATCATCGTGTGTGTCTCCGTGTTCCATGTGCGTGGTCTATCCGTCAACCGCTAACGAGGATTCCACACTCGTTGGATGGCGTCATGTCAAGATAGGATCCGTAGGTAGGCGACCTTATAAGTGGTATCAAAGCCATAAGGGTGTTCTTAGTGTTCTTTGTGTTCATAATAAACATCCGTGGTTTCTTGGCGTTTTGGATGGAAAATCCCTTTTTTGGTTAGTTGTTCGAGTTATACAAGCAAGATAACAGAGAAAAGTTTACATTAGTTCACCTTTTTGGTCGAAATCAGTATTTTTTAGACTTAAAAATACTGGTTTAAACTGAAAACTTGAAAAAATTGAACTTTTGGCCGTTTTTCGAACTTGCGGCGCTCGAACATAGGGGGTATTAGGGTTTGTTCGAATTTGTCTAAAATTTCGAACTTATCAGAAAATACGCTCCTCACGAATTTATTTTAGGGTTTCATTCGAATTTGACTGAGATTAGAATTTGCTAGCATTCAAATTTGTAAGACTTCGAACTTGTCAGAAACCTCAAACTTGTCAGAATTCGGAATTTGTTGATTTCAAACTTACTAAAATTTGAATTTAATTTCAAACGAATTTAATTTTAAACTAATTCGAAATTACCTAAGTTCGAAAGGGTTTATTTTAAATTAATTTTAAACTAAGTTATCTAAGTTCGAATAAAAATTTTTTGGAAAGGATGACCAGTTTGCAAAAGTTTATCGAAATGGACCACGAGGTTGGTAAGGCAAATTCTCCACCAAAGCTGATGAGGTTGGAAGACTACTACTGGTGGAAGGATAGGTTTGCCGATTTCGCTCATTTCAATGATATGCGAATGTGGATCTGTATCGATGAGGGATACCTTCCACCAACTCAGGAGTTTGAGGGTCGTCAGAGGGTCTTGACATATCAGAAGATGAAAGATGATGACAAGAAACTATGTGAGGCCGAGAACAGAGCGTTTTCACTTATTCGCATGGCACTACCTCAGGAGATTCTACACACATTCAGGAATCATCGTACAGCTAAAGAGCTATGGGATGCACTCGAGAAACGGTGTGAGGGAAATCCGAGGGTTCGGAAAGGAAGGACCGAGATGCTGAAGCAACAGTTCACAATTTTCAAACAATTGAAAAACGAAAAGCTGGATTAGACAATCACAAGGTTCTACCATCTATTGACAGAGCTGGATAATCACGATGTTGATTACAGAGAGACTGAGAAAATAGAAAACCTTCTAGATGCTTTACCGGCAAAGTGGGAAATGTACACAGCGCTGATCAAGCATGATGAAGAAAAATTTGAGACTCTCACTCTAGAAGGGGTCATAGGATCGCTGAGGGCTTACAACTTTCAGTTGCAAAAGAAGGAACGGGAATATGATCAAGTTCAAGATCCAGAAATGTGTTTTGGAAAGACAAAACCGTCTATTGCTAGTGAACTGAAGACAACTAAAGCTTTTTATTCAGGATAAACGTCCATCCCAGTGGAAGTAGAAGAATCATGCAGTCGGGCATTCTTAGGGTATTCTAAACCGGAAGATAAACCGACTCACTCATCATCTACTTCTCAACTATACATAAAGATGCCTATGAGTGCATAATCAGCCGAAACTCATCTGAATCTTTTGGCTTCGTTTGTGGCAGCGTATGGAAATTGTGTACAAGGAAAAATCAATGATCCTGCTTTATGGGAAGAGGACTATGATCAGGTGGCTTCTGATGATTTGGAAGAAATCGATCTTCAATGGCAACTGGCCATGGTGACTCAGAGAGTTAAAAGGTTCATAAAACGAACACGCAGAAATCTGAACGTTAGCAACAATAAAATTAGGTTCGACGAATCCAAGGTTAAGTGCTATAACTACCAGGAATTAGGACACTTTGCTCGAGAGTGTCAATTTTTCAAATTCAATCAAAATCTCATTTAAAAGTTCTTGTAAGACACCTGTTGTTCAGTCAACATGTCCAAAGATGCACTAGCCATGGGGTCGGAAACAAAACCTCCACTTATGTACCGAGGAGAATACGTACAATGGAGGGAGAGATTTCTCGAGTTCATTAGTTTCCATGACCTATCTGTTGAGATGCTGAAGTCACTTAATGATGGACGGGCTGTATTTCTTGAGACCATACCTACTGTACCAAATGGCAATCCATCTATCCCTGAAAGAACAGTAGAAATCACCAACCTTAATGAAGCACAAAAGCGTAGAAAACTGGAGGACAAGACAGCTAGAAAACTGTTGCTGATATCCATACCAATTGATATATATACATGTCTCACAAATACCAAAACGTCAAATCCATCTGGGATGAGGTTTGTAAGTTAATGAGGGGATCAGACCGGGCAGCAACAAACAGAGCCCGGAACAGTTTAATGATGTTTGAGAACTTCAGAGCTAGAGAAGGGGAACTGCTAGAGAGTACATACCTGACGTTTGTCAGCCTAGTCAGTGAAATGAAGAGGAATGGTGTCACAAAGTCCAATTTAGACATCAATGTCAAATTCCTGAACGTACTGAATCCAGAATGGGAAAAGCACGCAATGATAATTCAGCAGACCAAAGATATTGAGGACATGGACTTTCGTACAGTGTTTGAAAACCTTAACAACTACCAGGAAGTTGTTTTAAGGAAGATGTCTGGAAAGAAGAAGGCTGAAAAAGAAATTGTTGATCCTTTAGCGTTGTTGGCAGACAAGAAATACAAATACAAGCTAAAGAAGGTGAAACGAGTAGTAATAAGTAGCAGTTCATAAGAATCAGACTCATCGGATTCCTCAGCTGATTCTGAAAATGAGAAAATGAAGAAACAAATGGCATTACTGACAAAGGCATTTCAGAAGAAGTTTTACCGGAAACCAACCAACAACAAGATGAGATACAAAACAGGCTCACGAAAGTTTGAATAGAAGGACAGATATGACAAATCATTAGAGAGCAATGGCAAGAAAGTGGACAAATAAGATAAATTTGAAAAGTCAGCCAAGAAGGACTCAGAGCAAAAGTGCTACAACTGTGGCAAGCGAGGTCATTATGCTAGAGAATGTGGAATGCCTATAGTCAAAAATTCTGAATACTACACACGAAAGGCTCTACTAGCAAAGGAGAAGGAAGCTGGCTAGCTCTAATGGCTGAAGATGATCACTGGCTCCAATTATCTGAAGACGAAGACATCTTAGATGAAGATGCACACATTTGTCTGAAGTCAAAAGTTTTTAATGATTCAGAACTTAATGAGTCTGCAATGTTAGCAGAGGATGAAGTTTGGGTAGGTTTGACGGATGAAGAGAATGAGGAGAAAGAAGAGTCTGATGAAGAAAAGGAACTGCCTGAAGAGGTAGCACTGATGGCAACAGAAGATGCTGGCTCCAGCAAGGACAAGGAAAATGATGACTCAGATTCACTTACATCAGAGAGTTCAGAGACACCTGAGGTACAAACTGTAACAACCTAACTTTTGATCATGTCTTAAATTCAGTATTTGAACCGATAATGTAATAATATTACATTATTTGAATTATAATTTAATTAAGTTATGAAATATTTAATTAAATTATATAAATATTTATATTATGAATTAATAAATTATTAAAGATAATTAAATAAAAGAGATATAATATACAAAAATGAAAGTGGGTTAACTGGCAAATATAACTAGATGAAGTATATAAACGTGATTTATATTTTATTTATCAGAATCTGACTCTCTCTCTACTCTCTCTCTCTCTATAACTTTTTCTCTCTACTCTCTCTCTACCTTCTCTCTAAATTTTCTCCCAAACCGACCGTCCGATTATCAAGTTATATATATCGATAGAAAGATCACGGAGAATACTACACGAATCTGCTATCTCCTGCGTGATTTCATACGAATTTGAGGTAAGAATTGAGATTTTCACGTTTTTTATATATATTTCGGTTTTTCGAATTTACTAGTTTTATGAAATTTAAAGCTATTTTTATGGAGTTTAACTAGAATTTGTATAATATAATCGAACATAGGTTTGTTACGTAACATATTCGTGATTTTAGGCCTAAAAATGCATGTTTTAAAGCTGCAGATATGAACAAACTCGAGTTACCAAGAACAAACTCGAAATACATAGAACAAACTCGAAATTAAGTTAAATTCGAAAATATAATCGAATTTAATCATCAAATTTGAAAAAGGTCTTCGAATCTAATATTTGGTTCGAATTTAACAATCAAATTCGAGAAAGTACTTCGAATCTATTCCTAAAATTGAAAGGGGGGGGGGGGGGGGGGGGGGGGAAGTCTCGAAACTAAGAATATCATATTTAATTGGGATCTTGACTTTTGGATCCCAAATTTTTAAATGAAGACTTTCTAAATGCATGGTATTCGAATCTGTGTAAATCCAAAACAGGATTTCAATTTTAATTTATATTTGAAATTTAAGTCTTTCAATTTATATTAATGTATTCGCATTTAATTATATAAATTCGAAACCCACTCCTTAAATTCGAATATAATGAATAAAACGTTCGGACGACACATAAAATAACAATATAATTAGCAAAATAAGTATATATATTTATATATATATATATATTGACCCTTGAGAATTAATGAAACAATAAATTTAAATGAAACAAAGATTTATCAGTGATCAGTTATCAGAATCAGATAAAATAAAGATTTTAACGATTAAAGAGATGACGATAATGATATGATATTGACATGATATGATACGATAAATTCTGGACAGGTTCAGTAAAATTCTGAACAAAGATTTAAAAGATTTAAAGCGGGTCAAAGATTTGATTTGACAGAGAACAGATTGAGATAAAATCCTGAGAATAACTCAGGTGGCAGATTTTACATCTGTTTGATAAAGACCCAACACTGTGAGTTATAGATATTCAGATTTAACATGCTTGTATTTCCGGTTGAGACATATTGTTGATGCTAGATCGATTTGACATTTATATTATCAGCTGGATTGTGACCTGTGCACACCATGGTTGGGTGTTGCCCAGTGGATCATGATAGCTATTTGATCATCATTTCTTATGTTATTGCATTTATAATTCATTTCTGATACTGCGATGAGACTACTGCTATCATGACCTTGACTACTTATGCTTCATCATTGAATAGACTTGTTATATTGATTCAGCTTGATTAGCCTTGATTGGTCTATTGTTCTAGACCTGGCTATTTCACCAGTTCAAATGAACTTGGTAATGACCTCCGATGTTCCGCCATGTTGATTTACTGGTAGCTAGCCCAGTATGTGGCTGATCCCCACGATTTAAGCGTGAGCGTGGCCTGAGCATCATCCGACTCTATGACTTCTATGTCTCAATCATGAGGGCTGTAGCGGCAGCCAAGACATATCACGCTAGATTGATGATCCGCTTGACATGCATGTTAATTTGAAAATCTATTTACTCACTAAGCATTGCTTACGGTTGCTATATTAACATTTTTACAGGAAAAGACAAAGGAAAGTCACCTGCCGGACCTAGTTCTTAGGTCTTACACGATCAAGACAGAAGTATCATAGACCTCTATTCAGCGAACTCATTTTGGTACTAATTGGATGATAATATTATGGTGATCTGGGTAGATTTATTTTGATAATATGATGATATTAATTAGATTAGACTTGTGCCCTTTATAAGTTTAATTTAAAAATAGTAATCTGTATTAAACTTAAATTCTAATATGTTTGTACTGTAATTTAATATTCCGCAATTAATTACTCTATCTTAGTTTGATTGATATCATATTGCATGATATGGGACCTAGACTCGTGAGAACTGCCCCGCAAGGGATGGTCTTCACACAAACTAACTCTGATTTTGAAACTGATTACTCTTGAATGCTAGAACAAAAACTGACGCAAATGGCTTACACGTTAAAGAAATTTGAAAAATATTTTAAAGCTGAAAAGAAAAATGTGCATTCCTTGGAAAACAAATTAAATCAAGAACATGCGTTAGTGTTAGATTTTTCCAAGGACAAGGCATTAGCATTACTAGCTGTATCAGATTTACAAGACAAAGCAAATGATCTTCAAAGTCAAATTCAGAAACTGAATAACAATATATCTGAGCTAATAGAAAAACTGAATTTAGCTGAATTAGAAGCATCAAGTTATTCTGTAAAATATCATGCCATATTTGATGAAAGAACGAAACTTTACAAGAAAATTAAATCTTTGGAAGACGAGTTTATAAAACGAGGTCAAACAGATCAAACGATATATTTAAATCAACCGAAATATATCGAATTTTATAATTCTAAATCAGGTATGGGTTTGGACTAATCCTAAATATCTGACAAAAGCAATTTCAAATACACCTACTTTATATGATGTCAGATACATGATTTTAGGATTACAAATGACTTTTATTAAAGCATCTAGTGAAATAGAATCAAGTGATGATTCAAAAAGGTTGATATCTGATAAAATGCAGAATACTGTTGATTATAACAGAATAGTTGAATCTTGTCAAAAATCTTGCATTTATGAGGAGTATATTCAGACTTATTCTGATAAGGATTTATCTGAAAATACTACTCATTCTCAAAAGCCATATTTACCAAATTCAATTCTTGAGAAGATAAACTCTGATCTTGAATTGAAATTCAAAACTTTTGAGACTGAAAATCAAAATCTTAAGGCTGAAATTAAATCTTTGGAAGTAAAGCTGCAAAATCAGCCTTAAAACAAATCACAATCAGATCAAAAACCATCAATTCAACTTGATTCTTATAATTCTGAACAAGATTTTGATGTGTATATGAACTCGGACTTTAACTCATTGGACGAAATGTTTGTCAAAATAGTTGAATTTGTTAAACCATTACATGACGAACAAATTGAAAAACCTAAAGAACCTGTTAGTATTCTAAAAAGAATATCTACAGCTTCTAAGGATACATCTGAAATTTCACCAGTTTTACAACTGAAAAAGGAGAAAACAAAAGTTCATTTTTGTGACTCCAACATATGAAAAAGGTGAAACATCTTCCTCAAAGGACTCTATTGCACAGAAGGTCCATACATCCAATGGTAAGAGAATTTTACAGGATAAACATATTTCTAAAACGACTAATTCTCGTGTTTCTATTATGTCATATAATATTGTGAAAAGTTCTCCGAAGAAACAATGGCGCAAGAAGCAGCGAGATATGAAAAATAATAATTTAAGACAAGAGTGGAGAGTCAAAGAAAGTATTGTTACAGATAGGATTAGTAAATTTGAAAAATCTGTCTGTAATTATTTTACTGATAAACGATGAAATAAATACTCTCGAACTGACTTACTTGCTTTAAATTCTACTTCTTGTAATATAATGCTTGCTAAATCTGATAAGTTCATTTGGTTACCAAAGAAAAAGGTTCCTTCTTTTAAACAGGAAAAGGTTTTAAAGCAGCAAATTTCAAAATCAGTTTCACATCGAACTGTACAAAAATGGATACCGAAACGTACTGTTAAAAAGTGGATTCCTAAATGAAAAGAATTATCTGATGAAAAGATGAATATAAAACAACATGATCTACGGAAATCAAAAGTACCCAACTATGAGTGGGTACCTCACGTTTTCTTTCGTCTTATAGGTAATCATGTGTGGTACCTTGACTCCGGCTGCTTAAAGCATATAACCAAACAGAAAGAAACTCTCACTAACTTTGTTGATAAGTTTTGTGGGACGGTTCGTTTCGTAAATGATCAATTCTTTCCGATCAAAGGATATGGGAGTCTTGAGACTGACAAGATCACGATACAAAAAGTCTTCTACGTTGACGGTCTCGGTCACAATCTGTTCACCATTGGACAACTATGCGACAAAGGACTAGAGGTCAATTTCAAAGTGAATCAGTGCAACAGATGATCTGGAGAAGGGAAGGAGATACTTGCAGGGAATAGGAAAACAAATATGTACTCGATAGACCTAGCGTCAATAAATCTGAAGAAAGATGTTTGCTTATTATCCAAAGCAACATCTAAAGTTTCTTGGTTATGGCATCGCCGTCTTTCTCACTTGAATTTCAAAGAGTTAACCAACCTTGCAAAAGGTGGGTTAGTCAAAGGGCTTCCAACTCTCAGATTTCAAAATGAGCAGTTGTGTGCAGCCTGTGAAAAAAGGAAATATGGTTAGAGTGTCTCACATGTCAAAAACTGAACACTCGTCAACGAGAACATTGGAACTGCTTCATATGCACTTGTGTGAACCAACGCGAGTACAGAGCATAAACAAAAAGAGATATGTGTTGGTAATAGTCAATGACTACTCCAGATACACATGGGTATTCTTCCTGCGTTCCAAATCTGATGCTACCGAGATAATAATCGAATTCATTAGCAAAATTCAAGTCAAGTTGTAGCTTTCAGTTCAAACCATTAGATCAGATAATGCGACAGAATTCAAGAACAAATCTCTCGAGACGTTTCTAATTTTGTGGGAATAACTCATCAATTCTCAGCAGCTCGCACTCCACAGCAAAATGGTGTTGTTGAATGAAGAAATCGCACCCTTGTGGAATTTACAAGAACTATGCTGGCATATTCAAACTTTCCATTATTCCTTTGGGCTGAAGTTGTAGCAATGGCATGTTTTACGCAGAACACCGTATGAATTAATAAATAAACGAGTACCTAATGTCAAATTTTTTCATGTCTTTGGATGCAGGTGTTTCATCTTAAACGACAAAGACAATCTGGAAAAATTTAGTCAGAAAGCTGATGAAGGCATCTTTATTGGTTATTTGAAGGAGTCTATAGCCTTCCGAGTCTACAATAAGACGACAAAGACAGTCAATGAAAGCGTAAATGTTAAATTTGATGAAGGCGTTGTGTAACATCCCAAATTTTCATAAATTGTAATTTGCAAATTTTAAGAACTTAATTGTTGTACTTTTGGATGATTATATTAACTTAAGCAAATTTTGATCATATTATCAGTTAAATAAGAAAATACGAAGTTGAGGGGTATAATGTGCAAATGGGGCAAAATTGAAAATAAAAGAGAGAAAACCATTTCATTTCCACAAACTCACTCTCTCACTACTCTCTCTCTCTCTCTCTACTCTCTCTCTCTCGGCTTCAATTCAAAAACACACAAGAATCAATAATTTCAAGTGCAAAAGTTGGATTCAAGTTGCAATATAGGAACTATAACTACTACAAACTTCAAATCAAGGTAAAAAAATCTCCCTATATTACGGATTTTTGAAGTTTTGGATCGGTTTTTATGAAAACCGATTTCTAATATTTAAGATGCTAATGTTTATGCATGTTGTATATTATTGATGAAATGTTAAAATCGAGCATGTATATTGTAGTATACCAATTTTCAGAATCAGATTCAAAGTATAAGTATGATTTTGAAGTAAGTGTGTGTTTTAGTGTGTGTGTTCTTCGAAGACTTGTAGAAAAAGGACACAAATGTTAGATATTTGGTACATTACGACATGTTATAAGTTGATATAGTGTATATAAGTTCATATTTACTATTTAGTTACTGAAACATGCAAAAATGGTCCAAATATAATTTCTGGAAAATCTGGAAATTATTAAGTATGAACTCGGACTGATGAACTTGGTCCGGATCCATCCGAATTCGGATCCGTACCCAGTTCGGACCAGTAGCAAATTCGGATCATACACAATTTTGGACCACTGGTACTTCGGACCCATCCTAATTCGGACACTAGCCTATTTCGGACTTACCCCATTTCGGACCAACACCCAATTCGGACCATCCGAATTCGGATGTGGTCCGAATTCAGTTAGAATGTAAGTTTTAAGCAATTACTAACACAAAATCACTATTGCACTTACTTTACAGATCATTGTGGTGTTATCAAAACACACATTGATTCAGAGACAAATTACACAATACCAATCACTGTGAGTAACAGATTGTCATTCTAACATGTATTGTTTTTGCATTCATGTTTATACATTCAATGGCATGTTCACATTGTTCATTACATCAATTGGCACTCATGATTACTTTGTTGTTATGATGCACACTCGTACTTGACATGTAACACACATGTAGCCAGCGTTCATTTGAAAGTGCATCTATTTACATCATGCTTGCACTGCATGATCATTACTTCACAATCTGATGCGACCTGGACTGGGGCTGACAGCAGGCCACTGTCGGGGACTGATCATCCCACTCGTTATCCCGCCAGGTTCGGCACATCCCCGATCAGCATTTGAACTGCCAACGCCATGCTAGCACTGCATGGTTTACACATACATTGAGGCTTACACTGCCGGTTATCACATACATGGGGCTTACACTGCCCATGGTTAAGCATTGCTTGTAAAGAAATATTTGTTGTTTGCATAATCTGTTATCTCACTAAGCTTTAGCTTACAGTTGACTCACAATGTTTTCAGGCAAAGGCAAAAGTGTAGCTGGACCTTCTACTTAAGCATATCAACTCAATATCCCGGAGACTTTAGAAGCTATTGGTACTCAAAAGTAATAGCTTTGGCTGGGATTTCTACTTGCAAAGCAATTATGTTGATGTAATAGTTAGACTTTATCACTGTAGACATGTATTCTATTGCTTTAGTGTGGATATGCTTAATTCTTATTTAAGTATTCAATTTCAATTATCATTTTATTCATTGGGTTATTTGTTGATCCTGGTGATTACTATTATAATATCAAAATAAGAGGGTGTCACAGGTTTTGGTATCAGAGCATTAGTTTGAGGTTTCAAGTGTCCGCGAGGACTTGGACTCAAACTTAGGTTATGATATTAGAATGGACTCCTAGGAAAATGATCCGAACTAAGATAGGATTGACATGCACACGGGGACAATAAAAGGGTAACTGTAAACGTTTAGGACTTACAACCAAATGTTCTAAATATAAATTGTTATATTTCAGAACATGTCAGGTGACGATATGACTCCTTAGCAGATGTTCCAGATGATGCAAGCTCTCATGGAACAAAACAATGAGCTACAATCTAAACGAATGGCTGAGCAGGCTCAGTCATTTGCAAACCAGTTAAGGGCCAGAGATGATGCCGAAGTGAAACGAAAGGCCAATAAAAGGAAGAACAAAGAGCAACAACAAGATGATCAAGAGGAAAGACAAGACACTGGGTCTTCTAACAGACCAAGGGGTTGTAGGTTTAAGGATTTCATAAGTAACGGGGCTGTTACTTTTGATGGAACTGGAGATGATGTGACTGCATTGGAATGGATCACCACCACAGAGAGAACTTTCAGAATCAGCGACTGCGCTGAAAAGGACATGGTCCGCTTTGCAACCGCTATGTTTGCAAGGGACGCAGTCATGTGGTGGGATGCCATGACACATGTGTTGACGATGGAGGTAGTGCCACACATGTCCTGGAACGAGTTCAAGGAAGTATTCTCCCAGCAATACTGTCCTACTGATGAGAAGCGCCGTCTAGAGGCGAAGTTTCTGAACCTAACCCAGGGAACAAAAACGGTTACACAATATGCCGTTGAGTTCACCCGACTAAGTTTGTTTGCACCGCATCAAGTCGACACAGAGGAAAGAAAGATATCCCGGTTTGAGGCCGGACTAGACTATGAAATTTGCCGAACCATGAGTGGGGTTCGGTATACAACTTTTGTTGGTTTGCTTGAGGCTGCTCGGAACGTGGAGCAGATCGTCTTATTGTCTGGGTATGTTATCGGGTCAGCCGCCGCAACACCGACTCAACCGTCGCCGCCAAAAAGGCAGCGGGAGTCTGGATCATCCCGATTTTCTCCTCAATCCCATCAACAGTCATCATCACCCAAGAAGGGAAGGGCCTTTTCGGCCAGTTCAGAAATGAGGGACTGCAGGCGATGCAGAAAGGCGCACTCTGGGGAGTGCAAGACTCAGGATATGTACTGCTTTGTGGGTAGAAAGGCCATCACTGGGAGCATTGTCCACGAAAATACGATGCTTGCTACAACTGCCACAGACTTGGCCATTTTTCAAGGGACTGCCCAAAACCTCCACGAGATCAAAGCGTTCAACAATCAACAACAAGATCTTCTGCAGCTTCCACTGCTCGCAGAGATCAATCTCAAAGGGCTCCAACAAGGGCATTCCAAATCACAGCTGAAGAAGCAAAAGATGACCCAGAGGTGGTCACTGGTACGTTCTATGTTAACTCAATTCCTGCACGTATCTTGTTTGATTCCGGAGAAAACCGTTCGTTTGTCTCCACATCATTTGCTCGACAATTCAATATGCCTACTTCCAAACTGCAATTTGTACTTGACATAGAGACTGCTAGCAATATGTTAGTTAAAGCAGACAAAGTGTATAGGAATTGCACGTTATTAGTAGAAGATATAGTATTCAATATAGACTTAATCCCCATGGAGTTTGGGGAGTTTGATGTTATAGTAGGCATGGACTGGTTAGTTCACAATGAGGCCCAAATCGTTTGCAAGAAAAGAATGATAAAGATCACCACTCCCGAGGGCCGAGACATTTGCATTTATGGTGATAGACACAAAGGCGACTTATGCCTTATTTCAATTGCAAAAGCCCAAAAGCATATTGCCAAGGGTTGTCCTGCATATTTAGCCTACGCTGTCGATGCTAAGGCTGAAATTCAATCTCCTTCCACCGTTCCCGTTGTCTCCGAATTTCCAAATGTCTTTCCAGAAGATATCTTGGGATTGCCACCTGATCGCCAAGTGGAATTCCGCATTGATCTCATTCCCGGAGCTGCTCCAATAGCAAAGGCTCCGTACCGTTTAGCTCCTGCAGAAATGCAGGAAATGATGAAGCAGTTACAGGAGCTACTTGACAAAGGTTTTATCCGCCCAAGTTCATCTCCTTGGGGCGCTCCTGTTCTGTTTGTCAAGAAGAAAGATGGCACATTGCGTATGTGCATCAATTACAGAGAACTCAATAAAGTCACAATCAAAAACAAGTACCCATTGCCCCGGATTGACGATCTCTTCGACCAGTTACAAGGCGCAAGCTACTTCTCGAAGATTGATCTTCGTTCGGGTTATCATCAACTCAAAGTACACCCAAACGATATTCCAAAAACGGCGTTCAGAACTCGTTACGGACACTACAAGTTTCTGGTAATGCCATTCGGTCTTACAAATGCGCCGGCTGCTTTCATGGACCTCATGAATCGAGTCTGCCGGCCGATGCTAGATAAATCTGTCATCGTGTTCATCGATGACATTCTCATATATTCAAAGACCAAAGAGGATCATGCTGCACATCTGAGAGAATGCTAGAGTTGCTGCGCAAAGAGCGACTTTATGCCAAATTCTCTAAGTGTGAATTCTGGTTGAGGCAGGTACGTCTCAACATTCGAAACAATTTCATGATCCTTATACTCAATCATAAAACTCTTTGTTAACTTGTACTTACTCAATATTTCAAATCCAATTCTTGGGGCACGTGATATCTGGTGCTGGGATTGCTGTTGATCCTGCAAAGATCGAAGCTATCCAGAACTGGGAATCACCCCACAACGCCTCAGAAATTCGTAGCTTTCTGGGATTGGCTGGTTACTACCTCCGATTCATCAACGACTTCTCCAAAATCGCTGTTCCGCTTACAAAGCTTACTCGCAAGAACGTAACCTTCTTTTGGAAAGAAGAACAACAAACGGTCTTTGACAAATTGAAGAATCTGCTAAGTGAAGCACCAATATTAGCCCTGCATGAAGGGAACGAGGACTTTGTAGTTTACACAGATGCATAGGGTATGGGTTTGGGTGCTGTTTTGATGCAAAGAGGAAATGTCATAGCATATGCATCTAGACAGCTCAAACCACATGAGAAAGATTACTCTACTCATGATCTAGAGCTAACTGTTGTGACTTTTGCTCTCAAGTTATGGAGACACTATTTGTACGGAACCAAGTGCCAGCTCTACACTGACCATAAAAGTTTGAAGTATATATTTAGTCAGAAGGACTTGAATATGAGGCAGAGAAGGTCAATGGAGCTGATCAAAGACTACGATTGTGAAATTATATACCATCCAGGGAAGGCCAATGTAGTGGCCGATGCCCTAAGCCGAAAAGCGTACTGCAAGGCATACTGTTATGCCTTGACTTCTACAATTTTGACGTCAACTATCATAGACGATGTAAGGGCTGCTCAGTTGCAGGCCCTAAAGGAGGAAAATGTTAAAAATGAGGATATCAGAATACAGTTGCCATTAATGCAAGACGACGGAACCAGACTCAAAGGTGTATACGGTAGAGTTTGGGTTCCTAAGTTCGGGAACATGCGAGCAGTAATACTTGAAGAAGCTCATCAATCCAAGTTCTCAATTCACCCTGGAAGTACAAAAATGTACAATGATTTTGAAAGCCGATTTCTGGTGGCCAGGGTTAAAAAGAGATGTCGGTCAATATGTAGAGAAGTGCAGAACATGCAGATTGGTCAAAGCAGAACATCAACAGCCCTATGGTAGTATGCAACCTCTTCCTATCCCGGAATGGAAGTGGGATCATATTACTATGGACTTCATAACAAAGCTACCTGAGACACGTCGTCAACATGATGCCATTTGGGTCATTGTTGATCGATTGAAAAAATCCGCTCACTTCATTCCCATCCGAGAGACTTACTCATTGGACCGTCTTGCCCAGATCTACGTTAACGAAATCGTCATTAGGCATGACGTGCCTAAGTCTATTGTCTCTGATCGAGATAGTAGATTCACTTCCAACTTCTGGGCTGCTCTGCAAATTGGTCTTGGTACTCGTATCGCAATGAGTACTGCATACAGACCTCAATCGGACGGGCAAAGTGAAAGAACGATCTTAACCCTGGAAGACATGCTCAGAGCCTGTGTCATGGATTTGGGTGGTAACTGGGACGATCACCTCCCATTGGTTGAATTCTCTTACAACAATAGTTACCATTCCACAATCAAGATGGAACCGTTTGAGTTCCTGTACGGAAGAAAGTGTAGGACTCCAACCTGTTGGAAGGAAACAGGAGAAACTCCAATAGCTGGTCCTGCCTTACTGCAAGAAACAAATGAAAAGACCCAACTCATTCGACAGTACATGAAAACGGCACAAGATCGGCAAAAGAACTATCACGATCGCCGTCATAAAGCGATAGAGTTTCAGAAGGATAATTGGGTATACTTTAAGGTTTCCCCAATGAAAGGTGTTACAAGATTCGTAAAGCGAGGAAAGTTATCACCATGGTTTATAGGACCCTTCAAAATACTAGAAAGAGTTGGTAATCAGCCCTATCATTTGGACTTGCCGGAAGAGTTATCAGGTGTTCATCCAGTATTTCATGTTGGATACTTATGAAAGACTCAGGTGCCCGAAAGGGAACCATGGACTGATCACTCGGACATTAAGGTTGACGAACGACTAAGGTTCGTTGATGAGCCAGAATACATACTGGAAACGAAGGTCAAAAAGTTACGGAACAAGGAAATCAGGATGGTGCTGGTCAAGTGGAAGCGTCATCGGGGAGATAATCATACTTGGGAATCGGAAGAAGACATGAAGACTAAGAACCCAAGTCTGTTTAGCGCAGCATGACTTCGCAGACAAAGTATAGGCGTGGTGGAGCCTATGCTGTAACATCCCAAATTTTCATAAATTGTAATTTGCAAATTTTAAGAACTTAATTGTTGTACTTTTGGATGATTATATTAAGTTAAGCAAATTTTGATAATATTATCAGTTAAATAAGAAAATACGAAGTTGAGGGGTATAATGTGCAAATGGGCCAAAATTGAAAATAAAAGAGAGAAAACCCTTTCATTTCCACAAACTCACTCTCTCACTACTCTCTCTCTCTCTCTCTCTAAACCGATTTCTCTCTCTACTCTCTCTCTCTCGGCTTCAATTCAAAAACACACAAGAATAAATAATTTCAAGTGCAAAAGTTGGATTCAAGTTGCAATATTGGAACTATAACTACTACAAACTTCAAATCAAGGTAAAAATCTCCCTATATTACGGATTTTGGAAGTTTTGGATCGGTTTTTATGAAAACCGATTTCTAAGATTTAAGATGCTAATGTTTATGCATGTTGTATATTATTGATGAAATGTTAAAATCGAGCATGTATATTGTAGTATACCAATTTTCAGAATCAGATTCAAAGTATAAGTATGATTTTGAAGTAAGTGTGTGTTTTAGTGTGTGTGTTCTTCGAAGACTTGTAGAAAAAGGACACAAATGTTAGATTTTTGGTACATTACGACATGTTATAAGTTGATATAGTGTATATAAGTTCATATTTACTATTTAGTTACTGAAACATGCAAAAATGGTCCAAATATAATTTCAGGAAAATCTGGAAATTATTAAGTATGAACTCGGACTGATGAACTCGGTCCGGATCCATCCGAATTCGGATCCGTACCCAGTTCGGACCAGTAGCAAATTCGGATCATACACAATTTCGGACCACTGGTACTTCAGACCCATCCTAATTCGGACACTAGCCTATTTCGGACTTACCCCATTTCGGACCAACACCCAATTCGGACCATCCGGATTTCGGACCATCCGAATTCAGTTAGAATTTCATTTAAATTACAGAATGTAAGTTTTAAGCAATTACTAACACAAAATCACTATTGCACTTACTTTACAGATCATTGTGGTGTTATCAAAACACACATTGATTTAGAGACAAATTACACAATACCAATCACTGTGAGTAACAGATTGTCATTCTAACATGTATTGTTTTTGCATTCATGTTTATACATTCAATGGCATGTTCACATTGTTCATTACATCAATTGGCACTCATGATTACTTTGTTGTTATGACGCACACTCGTACTTGACATGTAACACACATGTAGCCAGCGTTCATTTGAAAGTGCATCTATTTACATCATGCTTGCACTGCATGATCATTACTTCACAATCTGATGCGACCTGGACTGGGGCTGACAGCAGGCCACTGTCGGGGATTGATCATCCCACTCGTTATCCCGTCAGGTTCGGCACATCCCCGATCAGCATTTGAACTGCCAACCCCATGCTAGCACTGCATGGTTTACACATACATTGAGGCTTACACTGTCGGTTATCACATACATGGGGCTTACACTGCCCATGGTTAAGCATTGCTTGTAAAGAAATATTTGTTGTTTGCATAATCTGTTATCTCACTAAGCTTTAGCTTACAGTTGACTCACAATGTTTTCAGGCAAAGGCAAAAGTGTAGCTAGACCTTCTACTTAAGCATATCAACTCAATATCCCGGAGACTTTAGAAGCTATTGGTACTTGAAAGTAATAGCTTTGGGCTTGGATTTCTACTTTCAAAACAATTATGTTGATGTAATAGTTAGACTTTATCACTGTAGACATGTATTCTATTGCTTTAGTGTGGATATGCTTAATTCTGATTTAAGTATTCAATTTCAATTATCATTTTATTCATTGGGTTGTTTGTTGATCCTGGTGATTACTATTATAATATCAAAATAAGAGGGTGTCACACGTTGTGATGGCTTCTGATCATACATGTTCAAAACCTGATCTTGACCATTCGACTTCTATGAAGTGATCCGAACAGAGTGCAGAAAACAATGATTTAAAACTGTTCGAGAATTTTTATGAAGACTACTTTGAACAGACAAAACCTAATGTTTCTAATTTGGTGCCTGACAGGATTACTGAAGATCCAGTCGTAGTCTCAGATTATTCTCACCTACCAATTTCAAAAGAAACTAGAGAGGTTTCAACGACAGACGTACACTTACCTGTTGACAGTGTACAACCCATTCAACCTCCAGTATCTTTTGAAACCCCCTTACCTTCTGAAAATTCAAAAACCCCGATCTCAGTTGATATACCTTCAACCTCAAAATCTAATCATTGAGTTCCCTATCTAGATTTAAACCCCAATCAAGACCAACTGAAACCTTTCCCACATACCTTTAAATGGACAAGGAATCACCTAACTGAAAACATCATAGGCGATCCTTTAGCTTCAGTTAGCCTAGAAACTGAAGTTGTTGGAGGAGAAGTTGAAGCTGTTTAGACTGGATGAGGGATCTCCTGATTCTCCCCCTTTTTGGATGCATTGGTTTGGCCAGGTGGCCCAAAAACCTTTGCAAGTAAGGATCGAACCATCTTCTCTAGCTGGATTAACTGGGTTCCACATATAGTAAAGCCAAGATGAAACTGATCAAGGCGCTGCTGTGGGGCTGCTGAAAGTTGTTGCAAAGCAGTGATCTGAGATCCCTGTGTAGTAATAATGGATTTATAATGTTCCAACACGGATACAACATGTTTCAACTTTTGATCCGTCAATGACATTAGTTGCAGACTAGCCTCAAGATCTTCAAATGACACTGGCATGAATTCCAAAAGTAGAAACATCTGGGCCCTTTTGTTCTTGGTACTGGGGACTTCCAGAAGGTGCTTGCACACCCTCTGTTGTTATGGGTGTGGTCTTACATATGTCGATACTGTCATGTGCCTCTTGTGTAGAGACATCAGTAGTATCAGCCACAAAACCCATATGAACATCCTCTGATGGGATGTCCACCTCCGAGTTGAGAGTGGGAGTGTCCTCAATGGGTTCCCTTTTGATATTCTGTGCAGGAGTGTCCCCCTGTGCATGGCTATTTGGCACTTGTAGTTGGGTTGAGGAGGAAGGAGCTTATGAAAGCCTTTGTCTTTTATACATTAGCAGTGAGGTGGCTGGGGACGTATGTATAATGGAAGGAGCAGAGGAAGTGTTTGTATCATGAGGAGTGGGTTGGGGTTCTGGGGGTGAAGCAGTAACCGATGGCTGAGCCTGCTCAGGACCCTCTCCTCTGTTTCTTGGATTGATGTCCAGCATTGCAGAAGGCAATGGGACATCCACATTGAGAAAATTGGCACTTGGTTTCAAAAGTCTTTTAATCGAAGGTAAAGAGTGCCTATGAGAAACATGTATCCTTTTATGAATTTTAAAATTATTGCAAGATATTGCAATTATTTCTGCCAAAAACCGTGGATACATCCAAAATTTCCCATTCTTTAGGGCATGATGCCTTAACATCCCCTGAAAAATGATATTTGAAAAATTGAATTCTTGGCCTGTTGATAAGCATACCAAGGCAGTGGCAATATTTGAAGAAAATTCAGACCAACCAGTTCTTTTAGGGCTTATACACTGTTGAATAATATGCACAAGATATTTCCATTTAGGGGAAAAACGTGTTTTGAAGAAAGTAATAGAATCAGTAGGGCCCCTATACCGAATAGCAAAAAGTCCTTCATGTAAAGCAGTAAGGGATAGATCAGTTATACCTGTGGCATCTTCAAGATGCAGATGTTGGCGTATAGACTCCTCAGTGATGGTAATGGAATTACCATCAATGTTGGATACAAAAGAGTTGACTCCATTGGAGGTATTGACAGTGGCTGATTTCCAGAACTGCTCTATAAGGGCGACATAAATGGTGGGATTAATAGTGAGAGCATGATGGATATGAGAACCACGAAGAAAGTCCATCATGTCATGGAATGGTTGCAGTTCAGCATGTTTGAGAGAGTAGGGTAGGCAGTTATATTCTTTGACAAACTCCATTGGAAATCAAGACGGTGATTTAAGGTTTGGAACGACTGTGTGTAAATCGCTCAGAAAGAAGATGAAAAGATTGTGGAAGATCTTTTTGCAACTGGTAGTTGCAATCGAACAAAACTGAGAATTTAAAGGTTTTGGCTTTTCAAAAATATCTAGTCCCGTGCACAATCTTATGAGGAATTACTGAATTACCCTGCACACTTTGACAGATCAAGTGAAACAACTAACAGTTCGAGAAAATGAACTAGCAGCTTGAGAATAGTCTCAAGCTGTTAGTTGAAAATTGAGCATTTTCTTATGAAACAGTGTCTCCCCCTAACTAAGCACATTCAATAAGTATGTTCCTCATAAAATAAGAGAGAAGAATGAAAAACAAATTAATCCATATCGACCATACCAATATTTAATACTTGAAAGCTGAATCTTCCTACATCAAATGGTTTCTTAAGTAGATCAGCTAACTGATCATCTGTATGAATTTTGGTAACTTGGATTAATTTCTTCTCATTACAGTCCCTTATAAAATGAAATCTAATGTCTATGTGCTTGGTTTTGGGAAATTTCACTGGATTTTGTACAATGCTTATTGCACTTGAGTTGTCAATATAAATAGGAGTACATAGGAAGTTCATACCATAGTCTCTCAGTTGGTTCTGAATCCACATTACCTGGGAATAGCAGCTGGCAGCTGCAACATATTCTGCTTCAGTAGATGAAGTGGAAACAGTGGTCTACTTTTTGCACTGCCAAGAGACCTGTCTTGCTCCTAGATATTGACATCCACCAGTTGTGGATTTTCTGTCTATGTTGCAACCTCCATAGTCACTGTCATAATAGGCTGTTAGTTCAAGAGGAGAGTCCTTAGGATACCATAGTCCCAATTTTAGTTGGCCCTTGAGGTATCTAAAGATTCTCTTAACAGCAAACAAATGTGAGTCCTTTGGAGCACATTGAAACCTGACACAAACACAAACAGCAAACATTATATAAGGTCTAGAAGATGTGAGATACATTAGTGAACCTATCAAGGATCTGTATAGGTGAATATCCACATCCACTCCATCTTTATCTGCATCAAGCTGCTTGTGAGTGTCCATTGGAGTGCTACCAACTTTGGTATCCTTGTATCCAAACTTTTCCAGGATGTCATTTACATACTTTGATTGACTTATAAAAAGTCCAGTGGGTTTCTGCTTGACCTGCAATCCTAGAAAGAAAGTTAGTTCCCCCATTGAACTCATTTGAAACTTCTTGTGCATCAAGGTTTCAAACTCCTTGCACAGAATGCCATTTGTTGATCCAAAAATGATATCATCAACATAGATCTGAACAAGAAGAATCTCTGGTTAGATGGACTTTGTGAACAATGTCTTCTCCAGAGTACCTCTCTTGAATCCAATTTGTAGAAGGTATGAAGACAAAGTGTCATACCATGCTCTTGGCGCTTGCTGGAGTCCATAGAGGGCTTTGTCTAACTTGTAGACTCTATCTGGATACTTGTAGTCCTCAAATCCAGGGGGTTGACACACATAAACCTCTTCTTCAATTGTACCATACAAGAATGCAGATTTTACATCCATTTGGTACACTTCGAACCCTTTGAAGCTGGCATAAGCTACGAACAGTCTGATGGCTTCTGTCCTTGCTACTGGGGCAAAGACATCATCATAATCTATTCCTTCTTCTTGAGTGTATCCTTGAGCTACCAATCTTTCTTTGTTCTTGATCACCACACCTCTCTCATCCTTCTTGTTTTCAAAAACCCATCTTGTACCAATTGCCCTCTTTCCTTTAGGCAATTCAACTAGAGTCCATACATTCTGAATCTTGAATTGCAAAAGTTCTTCTTGCATTGCCTCAATCCAGGATAGATCTTTCAGAGCCTTAGATGCCTTCTTTGGCTCTAATTGTGACATGAAGCATGCATGTTCAAAGGCAGCTAGACTGTATTCAGGGATTGCTGATTCAGCATTAGTGGACTCCTTGTGAACCATTGTTCTTGTCTGCACAGGAGTGCGTGGGTCTCCCATTATTTGGTTGAGAGGATGATACTTGTGAACCCTGAGTGTGGGTTCCCTTTTTGTCTGAAATGATGTTCCTAAATTTGTATCATCACCTTCAGCACCACTTGAGGATGCTGCTCCAGTAACAGCTTGATCAGAAGATGGGACTGTGTCCCTATTTAATGGAGCTGGCACTTCACACTCTGTATTTGTGTCTTGTTGATCAATCAGGACCCCTGGTGGGTCACAAGATAGAAGTGGCAGTACAGTATACTCATCCCATGTAACAGACTCTGCATTTGTTGGAAACTTTTTGCTAACAGCTTGAATATTTGTGTTACCAACATGAGGATTTGGGCTGACAGTTTCAACGCTGTTTTCAGCAGTTCCTGCAGTATACTCAACAAACCTCAGAGAATTTGTTAGTGAATCTAAATCAAACAACCAATCAGGGCCAGTGCCTTTGATATTTGCAGTGTTTTCATTAAACTCAACATTGGCACTTTCTTCAATGGTTTTAGACACACTGTTATACACCCTATAGGCTTTGCTTTGAATAGAGTATCCTACAATGAACCCTTTTTCAGCCTTACTTTCAAACTTTCCTAAGTGAGTTTTAGTATGAAGAATAGTGCATGAACAACTAAAAGGTTTTAGAAAGGCTACTAAGGGAACCCTGTGATGGAATAACTCATATGGAGTTTTCCCTTGTGACTGAACAATTTGAACCCTATTTAGCACACAACAAGCTGTATTTACTGCCTCTGCCCAGAAGGTCATTGGCAGTTTGGAATCAGCTAGCATGGTTCTAGCAGCCTCTATTAAAGTTTTGTTCTTCCTTTCAGCTACACCATTTTGTTGTGGTGTTCTAGGTGCACTATATTGCCTTGCACTGCCTTTAGACTCACAGATTCTGTTTAGGATAAGATTTTTAAACTCAGTTCCATTGTCTGACCTGATCACCTTAACTTTTAAATTTGATTGGTTTTCTATCTTAAGAATAAAGGATTTGACTAGCTCAACAGTTTCATCCTTAGTCCTAAGAAAGTAAACTCATGTAAATCTGGTGAAATCATCAACAATGACTAAACAGTAAGCTCTTTTATTCAAACTCAAAACAGATGTTGGACCAAAAAGACCCATATGAATAAGGTGAAGAGCAGATGAGATTGAATTTACTTCTTTGGCCTTATGAGAAGTTTTGTGTTGCTTGCCTTTGAGACATGCTACACAAGGATCATCACATATGAACTCCTTTTGTGGTAAACCCCTTACCAAATTCTTTTTGACTAAAACATTCATAGATTTGAAGTTCATGTGACACATCCTTCTGTGCCAAAGAGCAGACTCATTTGATGATGCTTTGGATATCAAACAGCTTAAAGTATTTGATTTGGATAAAAGATCTGTGTCCAAACAGTAAACATTGTCCTTTCTTGGTGTTCTAAGTAAAACAAGATTTTCGGGTATTTTAAAATCTTTTGAAAGGACAATGCACTCAGAGTCTGTGAACAAAACAATATTTTCTTTATCACAGATTTGAGACACACTTACTAAATTGTACCACAGCTGTTCAACATACAAAACATCATTGAAGATCATATTGCCTGCTTTGACAGTACCCTTACCTGTTACCTTACCTACCTTGGAATTTCCACCAAATGCAACAAACCCTCCTTCAAAGCTTTTGAAATTTGACAACCATGCAGAGTTTCCTGTCATGTGCCTAGAGCATCCACTGTCCATATGCCATCTTGTCTTATGTTGGGTCCTGTGGTTTCTCAGCACAGAAAAAGCTTAGTTAGTAGTGGAGTAAACCCAAACCAAATTGGTTTTGGGTTGTTCTTGTGCATTGACATAACTAAATATTGTTTGTGTCTTTTTAAACTTAGTGAGATCCACAGGTGGATTCTGTGAGGAGTATTTAGTTATGACATGAGGTATCCAGGTGTTCTTTCCAACCTTTACATTAACCGTCTCTGAAGATCCACTACTAGTTCTAGTTTTAGACTTAGCAGTTTGAAATGGGTTTTTAGTGCTAACAGCTTCAGAATTTGCACTACCAGTTCCAACTTTTGACTTAACAGTCTCAACACTTGCATCAGCAGTTTGATCTGTGTTTTTGCCTTTAACACACCATACCTTTTTAATGTTTACTTTGGATTTTGCTAAAACTTGTTTTTTGGTGTGTAGGCTGTCTTTTGTTGACTTTTAAATACGTGTGATCAACTGTCTACTTTGGAACTGGTGTGACAAGAGTTTTGGCCTTTGAAATATTTGAGTTTTGAACAAACGCCTGTTTTTGAACCATAGTGATGCAGCGTATCAAATGGATAAATAGACTAGTCTGTTGATTCAAAGAATTCCAGACTAACCTCTACCAAAAGTATGTTGATTCTGTAGAATGCCACACAATTGGGCTTCAAACAACCGATTTTTGAACTCTGAAATTTGGAAAATATAAAAGTTTCTTGAAATGATAATCTGATTTCATACATAACTTCAACACAGCTTAAATAGAAATAGGAAACTAAAAACGGGTCAAAAAACCCAACGGGTCGACCCAGGAATCGAAAATAAAACCCAAATAACCGATAAAATTCATAAAAAAACCCATAACTCTCCTTCCGGGTCGAATTTGGGCCAGACGGTTGGGCAAACGGTCGCCTGGACACCTGATTCCCCCCAAACGGAGACCCGAGTAAAAAGTTAGGGCCGTTTCCGTTTAGCCCCTTTTATTACGGGCCCTATCTTGGGCCTCTAGAAACAGAATGGCCCAATCCTCTACACTTGGGCCTGCATCACATAGTCTGTTTTATAACAGATGGTTTTTATAAACAATGCCTGGCCAAGTGATTTTTCCTGCCACAATGGAAACATCTTTTGACTGTTTTGATTGGAGAACCAGTTTTGTGAGGCCATAACTGGTTCTTGTTCCTTTGATTTCCCCTCACCTGCTGCTGTGTGGGAAATTTTTGGACACCATGCTTTTGGCATGTGCATATTGGAACAATCTTACCCCTTTTATTAGTTTTTGAGGAAGATGCAATGTTACAGTTAGAAGGTACAGAAACATGTGGAGCATTATTACAAACCCTCATATTCTCTTTTCCTTTCTCATTGGGGTTTTTGATGAAACTGGAAGTAGGAGGTTCTATAGGTGCACTCATTGTTTTGGAGTTTCTCTCAACTTCTTTATCTCACAGTCTTCATTTGGAATCAGTTGTTCTTTAGATTCAGACCTGTATTCAAGGATAGGATCTACAGTTTTCATTGTCTCATCTAATGGTTCATTCACAAGCCTATCAGTAACTTCACTCATGGGTTGAATGTATTTGTTGTTGTATGGGGGTGGAGTAGCTTTGTATCCTATACCTTCCTTGGGATTGAGTTGAGATTTTACCCTATCTTTAAATTGGACTTCCATTAGGTGTTCTAGCTTTTGATTTGCCAGCTTGAAGCTACCTAAATCTATATTAATAGATTCTATTTTCTTGTTAGCTTCTAACACCTTCTGTTCAGCCTCATCAAGTTTCTTATTTAGGGTCTGTATTTTCTTATTCACTTCCTTTTTCTCCCACTCATGATATGTTCTATCATGTCCCATCTGAATCTCATTATCCTTATAGTCATTGATCTGTTTTTCAAGATCTTCTATAGCCTGCATATTCTTATATCTCCTCTCTTCCATCTTAGCTAGAGTTTTGCACATGCTCTCATTATGATCTCATTACTTTTTAACCATATTTTTGCATGTTTGAGAACAGAGTTTAGCATTTACCTCAGATGGTAGTTTAGTGGAAACCACATTGGATGTTTCTGTCATAAGAGCTTGATTTTGAAACTCCTCTTCTGTTTGATCACTCCAGTCAAACACATTGTCTTCTTGAGAGACAAGAGCTTGTGAGGATGAAGTTTGATTAGCTTGCTGGGGTCTTGGTGGCTGCTGACCTTGGGATCTGCATTCTCTAGCAAAGTGGCCAAGCTTGTGGCATTTAAGCATTCAACCTTTGATTTATCAAATGTTGGTTTGCCTTCTGTTCAGGCTTAAAAGTTTGGTCTGCCAGTTCTTTTCAGAAATCTTTTGGCCCTCATAGTCACCATAGCATGCTGCCATTTTATGTCCATCTCTTCTAAATCATCTGGATGGATTTGTTCAAAATCTTCAGCATTAAGAGTAAACAGTCCATCACTTGCAACAAAAGCTTCATAATGAACTTCAGTAGAGTTACCATCAGAACCTGAAAAAGAATCACAACAGTTTGATTTATCAGTCAATGCTGATGACAGCAGAGCAGTGTTGTGATTGTAGGGAAAGGATTTCTTTTTATTTTCAATCTCAGATTCAAACACTCTCAGGCTGTTGTAAAGATCATCCAACCCTATTTCATCTAGAGTGCCTTTGGTTCTCCATTAGGCAGCATAGACTGTCCATTCTTCACCAAGAGATCTGAGGAATTTTCTGTTTACTTCATCTTGATCCAGACTGACTTTAGCACTCTCCAATTTACCTATTAGCTTATTAAACCTATCAAAAATCTGAGTAAGGTTTTCATTCTTGCCACCATAAAAGTTTTCATACTGCTATTTTAAAAGATCCTTTTGATTCCTTTTGGTGCTAGCATTGCCAGCAAATCTTTTCACTAAAGCAATCCAAAGAGAATGAGCAGTATAGAACTTTTTAAACTGATGTTGATAAACATTAGGAATGACTATTTGTAAAAGAGTAAGAGCTTTTACTTCATTCATTCTAGCCTTTCTTTCAATTTCAGTTTTTGGAGGTGTTTTTATAGGTTTGCCCTCAGCATCCAGTTCAGGATCAACTGCAGGAGGATTTTCAATAGCTTCCCATGTGGCATAATCAATAAATTGAATGTGCTGTTGAATCCTGAGTTTCCACATCTCGAACTCAGTGGGTTTGAGCATAGGCACTTTGAGTCCTTGCCCAGATCCACTACTGCTATTTTCAAACTCCATTGTAGAAAAATAAAATTTAAAACAAAGAAAGATTCTGACTTTGAAAACAAAGAATAACAAACAAAAACCTGTGTCTCTGATACCACTTGTCAAGATTAAAATCACCACCTAAGATTAACTGGTTTCAATAAAGCAGAGTGTAAACCAATAACCTTGTATTGAATCAAAGTCCAATTAAGAAGTTTACGGAATAACACTTAATTGTTTTAAGAAAACTTTCAGAATAAATAACAGATAAATATAACTAAAATCATATCCTTTATATTGCCAAAATCACTGATTACAATAACCTATAATATGTTTGATTAGATGAAGAACACGGACTGTTCTTAGGATTTTACAACCTTAGAGGCTTGAGTAACTTTATCAGAATGCAATTACAATTGAAGCACAAAATTACAGAACTTGCATGTACGAACTTACAATAGAAAGACCTAGTCTATCTATATATATAGCCTTCTGATTTGTTTCCTTGATGAACTCTGATTGCTCTGATAGTAAATATGCTTGGAAGATATTCAAATCTTGAAATATAAATCACTTCCTGAATTTCAGCACTTTCTGTTGTTAATCAGTTGAGCAGCTTGAACTTTTAACTCTGGCATCTTGAATTTTTAAACTAGCAGCTCGAACTTATTTAACTAGCATCTTGAACTTTGTAATTACACAAAAATAATACTAACAGTTTGAGAAATCTAACTAACAGTTTGACATACTTAGATTATTTCCCAACAAAGATCATGTAGGAAATGGTAATATAGAATTATATTTTGTACCTACTGAATATCAATTAGCTGACTTGTTTACCAAAGCCTTAGATGAAAAACGTTTTAATTTTTTGGTATACATGTTGGGTATGTTGAATCGTTAGATTTAAAATTCAGTAGTTACAAATTATAATTTTAAGTTTACATTTTTTTTATTTGATCTGAATTTGATGTTAATCTCATATATGTTTAAAGTTTAAATTTTTCCGAGTTTAACAGATCTGGATTTTCATGTGCAGGGGGAGCAGAAAGATATTTTTATCTGATTCTTAAAAGAAATCTGATAAATTTTTATCTGATTTTTGTAGGGGGAGCTATAATTTAAAAAAGATATATACATCTGAGGGGGAGCAAAACTGCAAAAATCAAGGGGGAGCAAATATATTTTTTTGTTAAAATTTTGTTTGTTGTTAAATTTTTTTTGGGTTTATTTTTGTTGTTTGTACAAATTTTTTGTTTGATATTTTTTTGTTGTGTCCAATTAATTTTTTTAGTACATTCAATTTTTTTAGTGCAATTAATTTTTTTTCTTTTTACGCGTGTCTATTTAGTTTAGTTAAAAAAGTTATGGGCTTAAAATGAAAATCCATAAGGTGAGTGGGTCGGTTTTCACAAATTTTGAATTTGAAATTTTTTACTATAAAGTTAAAATTCAAATTCCAAAATCACTTTTTCATTTTCTTGAAAACTGTAACATCGTCTTCACCGACCTAACTCATTCGGTTTCCTTAATCACGAAGCAACCATCTCAAACTCAGATTTACATCATTTGTGATTGAATTTGTAAGTCCATTGCATATTTTATCTTTTATTTGTTGAGTTTCAGTATCAATTTGTTAGTTTTTCTCTTATAGAATAATATGTGTGTGTTCGTATGTACGTAAGTGTGTATTAATGGGTTTTCTTGTTTAGTTGCTTATAATATGAAACCAATGGTGTGTTTGTATGCAAATTTCATTCATGAACTTGAATTTCAAATTTCAAGTCTTAGTTTCAAACACACAAACATGAATTTGAAATTTTCAGTTTTAAAGTTTTCGAGTTCATGAAAACTAAAAATTGAATTTTTTGGTACGAAATTGTTTTTTCGGGACAATGTTCAGTAAACAAATTTTGTTTAAAATTCATTTTCGAGTTGGAATCAAGTTTTGGATGGGAAAAATAGTCCAAGATTTGAAGTTTTTGAAATTATTAGTAGTTTCTGGACTTAGAAAGATTTTCAAACATTTTCTCGATCAACACTTTAATCGAGAAGTGTATAGTTCTGTTCGAGTTGACTGCAGGATCACTCGAGAAACTTCTAGTTTCATTTGAGTTGAACGCTTCTTGGATCGAGAAAGTTTTATATGTTATTCGAGTTGGTTTATTTTCAGGACCTAGAAATTTTTTTCAAAACCCTCGATAACAAGTGTCATTCGAGTCCTTTCATGTGTCATTCGAGTTGGACTGTTAGTTAGTTCGAGGAACTATTATTGTTGATCGAGTTGAGCAATATATAGGACTTAGAAAATTTTTCATCAACTCTTGAAATCAATTTCATTCGAGACACCAACAAGTTCTTTCGAGTTTCTCATATGTGTCTTTTGAGAACTCATCAACTTAATTCGAGTTGGTCCATACACTCATTCGAGAAAGTACTTCAACATTCGAGTTCCATACATGTTTCAATCGAGTTAGGTCATGCATTATTCGAGAAACATTTTGTTTCACCCGAGTTTCATACTCATTCTTTTTCAAAATTATTCTAAGTGTTGGGGAATTTAATTTTTTTTGAAAAATTTCACATTTTTCGAGAAATTTTTAATATCTGTGTTTTTCTAACATTGGTCACTTAACGATTGATTTTGGAATCCTAACAATAATATTTTAATGTTATTGTCGGGAATCCCAATGCTTTAAATAGGAAAACACATATTTTTCCAATTTCTAGCAAAATGTTTTATTTTTCTATTTGCAGGATTTCATTTAATTATCTGATGATTCTAACATGTTTATTATATCTCACAGGTTTCAAATGGCATCCCCAGCTCAATCCCAACCCTCAAACTCATCTGATTCCCATTCATATTCAAATCATACATTAGTTTCCAAACCAGTAAAATCCGCCACTGTCACCCGACCTTCACCTTCCACTTTTATCCCAGACAATCAGCTAGTTAAACCTCGTGATTGTTTATCCTTTCTTGATAACAACCATCGTCTTGACCCCAAGGTCATAAAAGTCAGCCACCCTGTCATAGTAGACATTCTTAAAGGTCATCCTTTAGGATATCTACTTCAATACAAACATTCGATTCCCCAAGTCTATCTGCAGCAATTTTGGCACGCCGTCAAGTTTGTCCCAGCTGATGGTAACCATCAATTTAAGGTTACCATCGATCAATTTAAGACGAAGATTACTTTAGCTAGACTTAGACACAACCTGTTTCTACCACGTCGCATAGATACCGTGAACTTCCTAGAGCTAGCAGACTTCAAGGATTTTGTATCCGATGACGAATGGTGCATGATTTGATTTGTCTGGGTTACTCAAAACCACTACCAAAAATCTCTAAGTTCCACAGAAATGGACTTAATGGAGAATGGTACATGCTATTTGGGATTATCAACCGATGTATGACATCCAAGCACACGAGCATAGATAGATACAGTATTCACTGTCTTAGAATTTTCCATTGGATTGCGTTTAACAAGCATTATGATTACGCCCAATGTATCTGGGAGGATCTGAAGGAGGTGGTGTTAGCAAACACGACAAATAGATCATGAAAGTTTGCCCCTCTTCAACATTTTATCCAAATACTGATCAGAGGAATGTTAAGGGGCAATGAAAAGATTCCTACACGCTCAAATGCTCGACGGTTCCCTGATTATGTTATGATGAGCTTGCATGGAATACAAGATTCACCAACCGCGAATATAATGCCAATACCTGAAGCTTAATTAATGTATGCTGATCCGGAAAGTGAGCATGTGAGGTTGTATAAAATAGATCACGCTCCTGTAGAAACCCAAGAACCAGGTTTCCTTAACCAGGGATCTTTAGGTGAGCAGGAACTTCAGCATAAGAATGAAGTTCAGGGAAGCCAATCTATGAGTGAGGGAGTAGAAGTGTAAGAAAGGGGTGGTGAGGGAGAAGAGAGCAGCTCAGATTCTGAATGTTCACTATCAAATATTGCTGAGGGAGCTGCAGAAGGAAATGATGATGGTAATGATAATGATGATGAGGGAGGTTATGATCCTAATGAGGGAGGTGCAGGAATGATAGATATTTCAATGGCTCAAAGTATTCCTGAGATAGACATTGTTGAGATAGCGAGACAGAGTGTGAGGGAGATTCCTAGCCCAAACAGCCGGGATAAAACCACATCTGCTATTAGCTCCCAACTGGGAGTTAGCATTGAACTAGTCAGCATCCCACTGACATCTGCACACCCCACTAGCTGTAACATCCACGGATTTAATTTGATGTATTTTGGTTAATTAAGTGGAAAACTTATATATATTTAAGTTGAATTTGGGCGATTATTATGTATTTAGATATTTAGCAAGTTTGTTGCTATTTTTAAGAAAATTGAACTCAGAATCAATTTTGTGGAGTATTATGAATTTAAAAGTTATTTATGATAAATCTAAGATTAAATCAGTATTTTATGGAACCGGTTAAGTCGAGTGATGAAATGTGCAAAAATGACGAAAGTAGTATATAAAGGGCAATAGGCTTCATTTTTCTAGTTTACACTCTCTCACTACTTCATCTCTCTAGAAATTTTCTCTCTACATCTCTCTAAGATATATCACAAACCGACCGTCAGATTTTCGAGAATTATACGTCAACGGAAAGATATCGAGGAGTACAACAACAATCTACAAACGGATTTCTGATTTCATACGAATTGAGGTAAGAATCGAATCTTTTAAGTTTGTTGTTTCGGTTTTGAAGAACTAGAAATTTCGAATCTATCATTTTATGCAAATTGGAGCCTGTTTTACTCAAAACATTGCTGGAATGTGATAGTATATGCATAGTAGAATCGAATCTAGGTATCATACATGATATATGCATGATTTTTGACTTAGAAATGAAGGATTTAAGTTGAAATGATGAACAGACTCGAATATGTCAAGAACAGAGTCGAAATGCAAGAACAAACTCGATTTTTGTACTAGATTCGAGTGTGTTTTCGAGTGTGTATCACTAGACTCGAATGGGGTTTCGAATCTACCCTAGATTCGAAGGGTTAAGTTCGAATCTATCACTTAGACTTGAGCAAGGTTTCAAATTTAATGCATGGGGTTCGAATCTATTCCCTAAACTCGAATGGAATTGGAATTTGTGCTTTGGGAGTTCGAATCTATGCCTAGATTCGAAGTGGGTTTCGAATCTATGCCATAGGGTTCGAATCTATGCCCTATGGTTCGAGTCTAGTGATTAGATTCGAAGATAAGCCCATTAAATTCGAGTTTAATGCCTAAAATTGAGAAATATACTCTCTAAACTTGTATATTTTGAATGGAACTTATAAACAACACATAAAATGGCAAGAGTTATTCAAAGGACAATGTATGATCATGAAATGGGTTCAAACTTTAGTTATAGTTCGAATTTAGACATGTACCCGAAATGGGGGAAAATATCGCCAAACTTACGAAACTTGATTTTATGGATTTAAACGGTTAATGATACGAGGTATTGTTGTAATTGATATAACAGGTCCCTTGTGGTGTTGTTTAACCCACAGTGGGGTACTTGGTGGAATCCGGTTGAAAGCCCGAAGAGAAATAATATCGGTTAAAAGATAAAATTACGCACCCACTGTGAGTACAGTAGATTTCGCATGTTTATATTTGTTTTATGTAAGCTTTGCCTGCTAAGACGTGTTGCTTCATTGATTGTTTGGAATTCTACTAACTTGCGTAGATTTAGATGCACATTCTTACTTGTTGCATGTCCTTTCGGTTGTTGTGCATCTAGTGATGGACCGGTGGGTCGCATCGATTACTCTGATGTTACTGTGCTATATGACCTGGAGCTGATCCCTCCTAGGCCCGGTAGGCAGTATGTCATCCCCGATCGTACGTTTGTCTCAGATGTTATGTGTAAATGCCGAGCTTTGGGCTCGAAGGGGCTGCGGCTCTGGTCCGTACTTAGTGTACGAAGAGAGTATACGACGTTTGTCGTCGGGATTACTCTTGGGCTTCATAAAGACTTATAAAATGCGCAATCTATGTATTCACTAAGAATTCGCTTACGTTTTAGTTGTTGTATTTTTACAGGCAAAGGAAAATCTACTGCTGGACCTTCTAGTTAGGTCGTTTGGGGAAGATTTGGGAGACTCGGCACTATTTAATCGGTAATCGTGATTGGATAATATTGTATTATATTCTGGATGATTGTAATAAATGTATGGGTGTGTAGACTTAGACTTGGTACCTTATAGCACCGTAGGGTGTTTAACACTTGTTGCACTACTTTATTTATGTTTTTAAATGCTTCCGCACTTAATTTAGGTTATCAGATCATTATGTTATTGTATGATGGTGATTAATCCTGGGTGTATTATAAATGGTGGTTGTTGTGGCAAGGGTGCCACACGAGATGGTATCAGAGCAGTAGTTTGAGATTCAAGTGTCCGTGAGGTCTTGATCTCAAACATTAGGTGATGATATGTAGTGATGCTAAGTAATGATCTGAACTAAGATAGGTTATGATCTAGTAATTATAAGAAATTGACTATCATACGGGACAAATAAGTGGTGTCTTTAAACTGATGACATGTTACTAAACAAGTTATATGTTTATATTTTCAGAACATGTCTGGAGGAATGACACCGGAAGAAACCAGAGAGATGATGCTAGCCATGATGGCTGAGCAGAACAAGATGATACAAGATCAGTTTCGGGCTCGAGATGAGGCCGAAGCTAAGAGAAGGGAGGATAAGAGAAAGAACAAGGAGAAGGAAGGGGGTAACAACGAGGAACGAGATGACAACATTGGGTCGTCTAACAAGCCCAAAGGTTGTCGTTTCAAGGACTTCAAAGGAAATGGGGCCGTGGAGTTTAACGGTTTAGGGGATGCTGTTGCCGCACTTGAATGGATAACAGCTACTGAAAGAACATTCCGAATCAGCGATTGTGCTGAAAAGGATATGGTTCGTTATGCAACTGCTATGTTCACGAATGACGCAATTATGTGGTGGAATGCCATGGTGAATGCTTTGACATTGGAGAAGATTTCTGTTATGACTTGGGCTGAGTTCAAGGACCTATTCACTCAGCAATACTGTCCGGTTGATGAGCGCCGGAGGTTGGAAGCAAAGTTTATGGCGCTGGTACAGGGGACTAAGACGGTGTCCCAATATGCTGTGGAGTTCACGAGGTTAAGTCTGTTCGCACCTCATCAGGTGGACACCGAAGAAAGGAAAGTGACCAGGTTCGAGGCTGGTCTTGACATTGAGATTAGGAGGGTTATGAGCAACGTCCGCTACCCTACATTTGCTGGCTTACTTGAGGCTGCCAGAAATGTAGAACAGATCTTGATTATGTCGGGTTACTCGATCGGGTCTGCTGCTGCTTCCACCAATCCAACACAGCCGTCACCGCCGAAGCGCCAAAGGGAGGGAGGATACTCGGGATCTTCCCGGTCTTCACTATACTCGTTACAGCAGTCTTTTCGCCGACCATCGGTTCTTCTGATCGTGGTCGTGCTCGTGCATACTCTATCAACACCGAGCCACAATACTGCAACAAATGTCACCTGGAACATTTTGGCAAGTGCCCTAACGGACGTGCTTGCTTTTGCTGTGGAGAACTGGGACATTTTCAGAATGATTGCCCAAGGAAGGGTGATGCTTGCTATAAGTGTGGGGTGTGGGGTCACTATAGCAGGAACTGTAGAAAGAATGCTCCAACAGCTGCTGCACCATCATCAACACGATCGTCTGGAGGTTCGAGTGGTGGTTCAGTTAACCGCCGGGGTCAGTCACAGAGGGCACCTGCTCGTGCTTTTCAGATAACTGCAGAGGAGGCAAGGGAAAACCCGGAGGTCGTCACGGGTACGTTTATAGTTAATTCTATGCCAGCACGAGTTTTATTTGATTCGGGTGCCAATAGGTCGTTTGTTTCTACTGTGTTTGCACAAAGACTTGCTATGCCACTGTCTAAGTTGTCTGCTATACTTGATATTGAAACTGCTAGCAATACTTTAGTTAAGGTAGATCATGTATACCGAAATTGCACGTTAGTAATTGAAGATGTAGTCTTCAATTTAGATCTGATTCCGATAGAGTTCAGCGAGTTTGATGTGATAGTCGGAATGGACTGGTTGATCGAGAATGAAGCCCATATAGTGTGTAAGAGCCGAATGATAAAGATAACTACCCCGGAGGGGCGTGAGATATGTATATATGGGGATAGGAGAAGCGGGGATCTGTGTTTGCTGACTATTGCAAAAGCTCGAAAGCTTGTTGCAAAGGGATGTGATGCATACTTAGCATATGCGATTGATGCTAAGGCAGAGAAGAGAACTTTGGCCGATGTGCCGGTTGTTTCACAATTCCCGGATGTGTTTCCGGATGACTTGTCTGGTGTGCCGCCTGAGAGACAAGTTGAGTTTCGAATTGATCTGATCCCCGGAGCTGCACCGGTAGCTCGTTCTCCTTATCGTCTTGCCCCAACCGAGATGAAGGAAATGATGACACAGCTGCAAGAATTGTTGGATAAGGGCTTCATTCGGCCGAGTTCATCGCCATGGGGAGCTCCGGTACTGTTTGTAAAGAAGAAGGATGGCACGATGAGGATGTGCATAGATTATCGGGAACTGAATAAGTTGACGATTAAAAACAAGTATCCTCTGCCGAGGATAGACGACTTGTTTGATCAGTTACATGGCGCTAGTGTATTTTCTAAGATTGATCTGAGATCGGGATATCATCAATTGAAGGTTCGAGAGGAAGATGTGCCAAAGACAGCATTCAGGACTCGGTATGGACATTACGAGTTTCTGGTAATGCCTTTTGGATTAACTAACGCCCCAGCTGTCTTTATGGACTTGATGAATAGGGTTTGTAGACCGATGTTGGATAAGTCAGTGATAGTGTTTATCGATGATATTCTAGTATACTCTAGGTCTGAGGCTGAGCATGCTGAGCATCTCAGGGAGCTGCTAGAGTTGTTGAGGAAAGAAAAGTTGTACGCCAAGTTCTCAAAATGTGAGTTTTGGCTGCAACAGATACAGTTTCTAGGGCATGTGATTTCGGGGGCTGGGATTTCTGTGGATCCAGCCAAAGTTGAAGCAATAAAGAACTGGGAGCCGCCTCGTTCAGCTACTGAAGTTAGAAGTTTTCTGGGGTTGGCAGGATATTATAGGAGGTTTATAAAGGATTTCTCAAAGATTGCAGTTCCTTTAACTGCATTAACCAAGAAGAATGCACCATTTATATGGGAAACTGTGCAGCAGGATGCCTTTGAGGTTCTGAAGAAGGCGTTAAGCGAGGCTCCGATACTTGCCTTACCGGAAGGCAATGACGATTTTGTGGTTTATACTGATGCATCAAGGTTAGGATTAGGCGCTGTACTGATGCAGCGCGGGAAAGTAATTGCTTATGCTTCAAGACAGTTGAAGCAGCATGAGAAGAATTATTCTACTCATGATCTGGAGTTGACCGCGGTAACGTTTGCATTGAAGTTATGGAGGCATTACCTGGACGGTACTAAGTGTCAACTTTACACGGACCATAAGAGCTTGAAGTATATCTTTAGCCAGAAGGAACTTAATATGAGACAACGTAGGTCTATGGAGCTTATTAAAGACTACGATTTTGAGATACTGTACCATCCCGGAAAGGCTAATGTGGTAGCCGATGCCTTGAGCCGAAAGGCTTATGCTAAGGATTTCTGTTATATGATGACGTCTACAATGCTGACCTCCACGATAATTGATGATGTCAAGGCTGCTCAGAAAGAAGCCTTGAAAGAGGAGAATATTGGTGCTGAGGATGTTAGGATACATTTAAAGAATATGGAAACGAGCGAGTCTGGTATAAAAGGTGTGTACGAAAGAATTTGGGTGCCGAAATATGGTGGTATGAGAAATGTGATCGTTGAGGAAGCACATCAATCTAAGTTTTCTGTACATCCCGGGAGCACAAAGATGTACAACGACTTAAAGGCAGACTTTTGGTGGCCGGGATTGAAGAAGGATATCGGTCAGTATGTTGAACGATGTAGGACTTGCCGGTTGGTAAAGGCCGAACATCAACAACCGTACGGCAGTATGCAGCCGCTTCCCATTCCGGAATGGAAGTGGGAGCACATTACTATGGATTTTGTTACGAAACTGCCGAAGACTAGGCGCCAACATGAAGCAGTTTGGGTGATAGTCGATAGATTAACTAAGTCCGCACATTTTATACCGATAAGAGAAAGTTACTCCTTAGAAAAGTTGGCTAAAATTTATATGGACGAGATTGTTTCTAGGCATGGAGTGCCTAAGTCCATAGTATCGGACCGGGACAGCCGGTTTACTTCAAATTTTTGGTCGGCTTTGCAAGAAGGGTTAGGGACAAGGATAGCAATGAGTACAGCTTACCGCCCGCAAACTGATGGTCAGAGTGAGCGGACCATCTTAACGCTTGAAGACATGATGAGATCGTGTGTGTTAGATCTCGGTGGCAATTGGGACGATCATCTGCCACTCATAGAGTTTTCGTATAACAACAGTTACCACGCTACGATCAAGAAAGCTCCGTTCGAGGCTTTGTATGGAAGGAAATGTAGGACTCCTACATGTTGGAGAGAAACGGGTGAAACACCAATCGCTGGGCCGGCCTTGCTTCAAGAAACAAACGAGAAGATACAGTTGATTAGGCAGAACATGAAAGCGGCCCAGGATCGTCAGAAAAGTTACTATGATCGGAGGCACAAGCCGATCAATTTTGAAGTGAATGACTGGGTCTACTTGAAAGTATCACCCATGAGGGGTGTTACTCGTTTTGTTAAAAGGGGAAAGTTGGCTCCGAGATTCGTCGGACCATTTAAGATAACCGAAAAAGTAGGAAATCAGTCATATCGTTTGGAATTGCCTGAAGAGATGTCGGGCATACATCCGGTGTTTCACGTTGGAAATCTTCGGAAGTCATTTACTTCTAGTAACGAGGATTGGGCCGACCATACTGAACTGCAAGTTGATGAAAGGCTCCGGTATGTTGAAGAGCCGGAGTGTGTGTTAGATACTAAGATGAAGAAATTGAGAAGCAAGGAGATAGAAATGGTGCTTGTACGTTGGAAGCATCATAAAGGAGCAAATCATACATGGGAAACTAAGTCAGAAATGTTAAGAAAGTATCCGAAACTGTTTGAGTCCGAGTAACTTCGAGGACGAAGTTGAGCGTGGTGGAGCCCATGCTGTAACATCCACGGATTTAATTTGATGTATTTTGGTTAATTAAGTGGAAAACTTATATATATTTAAGTTGAATTTGGGCGATTATTATGTATTTAGATATTTAGCAAGTTTGTTGCTATTTTTAAGAAAATTGAACTCAGAATCAATTTTGTGGAGTATTATGAATTTAAAAGTTATTTATGATAAATCTAAGATTAAATCAGTATTTTATGGAACCGGTTAAGTCGAGTGATGAAATGTGCAAAATGACGAAAGTAGTATATAAAGGGCAATAGGCTTCATTTTCTAGTTTACACTCTCTCACTACTTCATCTCTCTAGAAATTTTCTCTCTACATCTCTCTAAGATATATCACAAACCGACCGTCAGATTTTCGAGAATTATACGTCAACGGAAAGGTATCGAGGAGTACAACAACAATCTACAAACGGATTTCTGATTTCATACGAATTGAGGTAAGAATCGAATCTTTTAAGTTTGTTGTTTCGGTTTTGAAGAACTAGAAATTTCGAATCTATCATTTTATGCAAATTGGAGCCTGTTTTACTCGAAACATTGCTGGAATGTGATAGTATATGCATAGTAGAATCGAATCTAGGTATCATACATGATATATGCATGATTTTTGACTTAGAAATGAAGGATTTAAGTTGAAATGATGAACAGACTCGAATATGTCAAGAACAGAGTCGAAATGCAAGAACAAACTCGATTTTTGTACTAGATTCGAGTGTGTTTTCGAGTGTGTATCACTAGACTCGAATGGGGTTTCGAATCTACCCTAGATTCGAAGGGTTAAGTTCGAATCTATCACTTAGACTTGAGCATGGTTTCAAATTTAATGCATGGGGTTCGAATCTATTCCCTAAACTCGAATGGAAGTGGAATTTGTGCTTTGGGAGTTCGAATCTATGCCTAGATTCGAAGTGGGTTTCGAATCTATGCCATAGGGTTCGAATCTATGCCCTATGGTTCGAGTCTAGTGATTAGATTCGAAGATAAGCCCATTAAATTCGAGTTTAATGCCTAAAATTGAGAAATATACTCTCTAAACTTGTATATTTTGAATGGAACTTATAAACAACACATAAAATGGCAAGAGTTATTCAAAGGACAATGTATGATCATGAAATGGGTTCAAACTTTAGTTATAGTTCGAATTTAGACATGTACCCGAAATGGGGGAAAATATCGCCAAACTTACGAAACTTGATTTTATGGATTTAAACGGTTAATGATACGAGGTATTGTTGTAATTGATTTAACAGGTCCCTTGTGGTGTTGTTTAACCCACAGTGGGGTACTTGGTGGATCCGGTTGAAAGCCCGAAGAGAAATAATATCGGTTAAAAGATAAAATTACGCACCCACTGTGAGTACAGTAGATTTCGCATGTTTATATTTGTTTTATGTAAGCTTTGCCTGCTGAGACTTGTTGTTTCATTGATTGTTTGGAATTCTACTAACTTGCGTAGATTTAGATGCACATTCTTACTTGTTGCATGTCCTTTCGGTTGTTGTGCATCTAGTGATGGACCGGTGGGTCGCATCGATTACTCTGATGTTACTGTGCTATATGACCTGGAGCTGATCCCTCCTAGGCCCGGTAGGCAGTATGTCATCCCCGATCGTACGTTTGTCTCAGATGATATGTGTAAATGCCGAGCTGTGAGCTCGAAGGGGCTGCGGCTCTGGTCCGTACTTGGTGTACGAAGAGAGTATACGACGTTTGTCGTCGGGATACTCTTGGGCTTCATAAAGACTTATAAAATGCGCAATCTATGTATTCACTAAGCATTCGCTTACGTTTTAGTTGTTGTATTTTTACAGGCAAAGGAAAATCTACTGCTGGACCTTCTAGTTAGGTCGTTTGGGGAAGATTTGGGAGACTCGGCACTATTTAATCGGTAATCGTGATTGGATAATGTTGTATTATATTCTGGATGATTGTAATAAATGTATGGGTGTGTAGACTTAGACTTGGTACCTTATAGCACCGTAGGGTGTTTAACACTTGTTGCACTACTTTATTTATGTTTTTAAATGCTTCCGCACTTAATTTAGGTTATCAGATCATTATGTTATTGTATGATGGTGATTAATCCTGGGTGTATTATAAATGGTGGTTGTTGTGGCAAGGGTGCCACACTAGCCACTCAGTCTCCTCTCAACAGGAGACTGTTTCACTTTCTCACCAGGATGAAACACATATTCTATCCAAAAATCCTTTGGATTTTATGGATATTGAACAAAGTACACATCTGCCCGTGTGTACGACTTCATTTGTTGCACAGAGTCTAAAACCCATACACGATAGGACACTCGAGTCTGCTTCATTTGTTGAAGTTAGTGCAGCTGAACTTTGTGTTACTGCCGGAACAACCTTAGTCACGGAAACATTTGTTGCTCCGTCGCTTGAAGAGGTTGGAAGTCCAGTCGGAGCTACATCTTTGCCATCTGTAAGTACTGGCCACACAGACGTTCTTTTCACAAGTTCGACTGTTGTGACAACTGGAAGTCTTCGTGACCCAGCAGTTAGACTTTCCCCATTTGTTACGGAAACGATGTTAGATGAAGTGTTAAATGCGGCAGTTGCGGGAGTTAATTCTCATATGATAAGCCAATTAGCCGAAGTGGTGAATCAGATGACGAACATTCATAAACTGCTAAAAGGCAAGAACGTCGCTGAAGAAGCAATGAAGCATAAAGATCGACATCAAGCTATTGCAGAGCTCAGAGAATTCGTATATGACCAGTTCGATGAAATGCGTGAACGAATGCTGGGTTTGGAGAGCACATTTATCACAGCCTTAGGCAACTTATCTGAAAGAGCTTCTGCCGTTGAACAAACCTGTAAGGCTCAAGCTTCTGCTCCGAAGCGTAAGCATGAGGAGCACGATGACGACTTCGATGATGCTCCTCATGAGGGGGAGAACAGGATGAAGGTTGATGAGCCAGGCATTGGACTGTTAATGATTACATATCCTAAGAAAGAGACAGAAACTCAAGAGAAGGGAGAAGCCGAAAGCTCAAAGGATAAACCTGTTGATACTCAAAGCGGGCAGGAATTGATTCTTTATGAAGATGTTCCAGTTCCTTTAAGTATTCAATCATAGTTCTACAATTTTGATGAATATGATGATTCGGACAATGAAGTTCAAGAACAGATCCTAATGATTGAGGAAGTAGAGAAAGAGGTAGAGATTGAGGAGTCTATAGATGATGATGTAATTAAATTAATTGATGTTGCTGTGAGAGCAGAAAGGATTGAAGAATAAGAGGAGTTAGTTCAAGAAATTTTGAAAGATGATATACCTATACCGACTTTTGAAAAGTCTGAGGTTACGGTAAATGTTAAAGAAGAAGTGATTGAACCTTTTCATGTGGAGAGTGTTATACCGCAAATTGTTACTGAGCTGAATGAAGTGGAGATAATGGACCGGTTCTTCAATGAATATGTATTAGCTGACGAATCGCAAAGACAACATCAGTTAAGATTTGAAGCTCAGAAGATAGTCCAAAAAGAGATCAATCATATTTTGGTTATACTTAATGAAGAAGAGATTAGCAAAAAGAAGAAAAAGGGGTTAGAGCTTTCATCTAAGAAATCTGCAGAATATACAAGAAAGAGGAACAAGTGCCTTGAAGATTTATTGGAAAAGAAAATTTTTAGCAAAAGACAAGCCCCGTGTACATTCTTGAAGCTTCGAAGAGTTCTGGAGCCTAACAGACCACACTTAGCCAATTATGCAAGTTTCCTACAGAATAAAGCTCACCATGTTGATGCGAGTGTCGTTAACCCGTCAAAAATAACCACTAAATACCTTAGAAGCTAGGGTAAGTAGGGATCGTATCCACAGAGAGCGAGAGGTTAAATGCACGTATTCGAGCGACTAGCGTTGTAAATTATATAATTTGAAAAGAATGATTGGTTTGTAAAAAGGTGATTTCTTGATTTATAAAATTAATTACTTACGAGATTTGTAAAAAGAAAACTTAATTGTGTTGTTTGATTAAATAAAGTACGAAGATAACCATTCCCGGATTCCACACTTAGCTTTGTATTTAATTTATAAAAATGATGTGAGGATTACATAGACATAATCCTTGTTATGATTATTATTAGATTGGTTACATGATCTTGGGCATAGCGTGTGACACGTTTGATTACTCGTCTTAATTAAATAAATAACTCGACACGAATAATAAAATATCAACGAACTATCTTGCGAAACGCAACCAAACAAATAACAATCATTCGTTTACAATCTAAACATCAATAATAAAACCATGCAAACATAAAATAATTATTCATAAAATTAAACACTTAGTGTTGTGCTTCCTCCGAGAATGATTATGATGAGATTAGCGGACATCCTTCGCGTAGTGCTCAAGAGTTGTGTGTCCATCCTCATAGCAATATCGTAGCTTGACGCGTGCTTCCTTCGTACTCGTATTCGCTCAAACGGGTCCTTTTCGCAAGCTTTCTCCTCACAAAAACGATGCTTCCTTTTAATCTCTGACTTTGTATTTATAGGAAAAGCTGGAAAAACCCTAAAAACGGCTGGAAATTATTTTAATGGGTTGGGTGCAGCCGTAGGCGCAGGCATGCGCCCCCTCACCCCTGCGCCTGTTTGTAAAAATCCGTATTTTGGTGAATTAATTTCTTCTGCTGAGCACTTGGTCTGGGCGCAGCGCTGCGCCCCTCTCTGTGCCTGGCTCTGAAAATTTGTCCTTTTTCCGCCAATTTAAACTGGATTTTCTTTACCTGTACAAGCACAGAATTTATTCAATAGTAGCACATTCTACAACATTTTCTCATTAAAAACAACTCCTTAATATCTAATAAACACAGTAAATTATAACCCGATCAAACTTCCCCAACTTAACCTTTGATCGTCCCGAGCAAGCAACTAAAATCAGATCTTTAAAAATCGGGTTTATCAAGCGTGAAAGACATAATCAACTTATTTAAATAAACACTAGCCTTCGCTAACACAAGTAAATTCAAGGACACAAACAAAATTACTTTCAGATATATCGTGACGTCTCTTGGATAGTTGTTCAAAAATTCCTCACCACTATCATCCTGTTAGCTCAAGGTTATAGAATTGAATTCACGTGGGTCACTGGACCATCTTTTTCCTCGACGCATGACTATGATTACTAATTTTTCTTTTCTTTTTAATCTTTTTCATGCACTATCTATTTTTTCATTCAAGTTCAACGTGACTTTCTAGATGATTCGTGTAGCAGGATTTAGGTCAACCAATCCCAGACCAGTTGGCCTTAGGGGACTAGGCATGATGGTACCCTTCAGACTTAATCTCCTGAATCAACTAGGTCACTCTTGAATTGAGGCTTATATTCGTGTTCAATTCCTCCCCCTTATTGCACGAATAAATAGCGACTATTGGAACTTTTGTTATGTATCACTCACTACAACATAATATATCCTACTTCAATTCAGTTCACTTCTTCGATTTTAAGTGTTTATGACTCTTTGTGTTGTATCTAGACTCATATAATTGCATCTTTTTACTTGAAACCGACCTAACTAACATCATCATATTTAGGTCGCAAGCTCAACAATAAGGATTTATAGGGCAACTTGATCATATCATTTTAACGGCTTACTTTCTCATACAAACCTTTCTTAAAAGAGACACATTTAATTAATAATGAAAAATGCATGTGAAAATAATAACTCATCCTACTAAAGAAAAAGGAACGGAAGAACCTGACTATTGTGGTGGTGGTGGTGGCGGTCCAAAGATGCCGGCAAAGAATTCCCCGAAAGGATATCGATCTTCTTGCATGAGTGGTGCACGCGGGTATGTGTTCGCGGGATGCACCACGCTATCTCCTCGTGTCGTGGTTGGGACTCGACCATAAGCTGGGAAGTATTGAGGTGTTCGCTACTCAATGTTCAGCCTCTCAAAGTTCTACCACTGATAGTCCTCGTATTGTTGGTGTGGCAACCCAGCGTTTATAGTTCATATGGTCTCTCACCGCGTCAGTGTATGCCCAGTGCTGCTGGTTTAGAAGGCCTTCTGAAATGCCGTCGCGCGTGCACCTGTGTAAATCTCATCAATGCGGCTCGTCTGGGTTTCCAACTCATGCTGGAACTCATCCATCCTCCCAACTACATCCTCTTGGAAGCTACCCAAACGCAGGTTCATTGCGTCTAACCGTGCAATCACCTGAGACATATCATTGGCTCCCCCCGCTGCATGTACTCTCTCTGCCTGATGCTGGTGATACGCTTCTGGTTGGTAAGTAATTGTGACAAATTGTGCATTGGAGTGTTTTGTTTAAGCTTAAACACCGAGGGTAGAGTGTTTCATATAGTGAGGTGTTTAAGTCTTGCGTTGGTCTGGATTGATCAGGTTATTTTATGTAGCTATTTCGGTGTCAGTCGAGAATTCAAGGTTTTGTTCCTATTATTTAATGCTTTGCACTTTCCGCCACTAAGTCTTTGATGCTTTTAGATCTCAAAAATGTTTGTGAATTGATGATCATGTCAAAAAGCGAATGAGTTCTTTTCGTAAGCGTGTTAATTGACCGAATTTGCTTGAGGGAAAGCAAAGGTTAAGTGTGGGAATATTTGATATCGCCAATTATATGTATATTTTATTGACGATATCCATGGACTTTTATGTATAATATCTGCATGGATTTGATGGTTTTTATGGTTAAACGTATATTAATTGTAAGGTCTACCTATACTAGATCTATCTAGACGCGGATCCGTGAACGAGTGCGGAATCCTCGTTAACGGTTAGACGGACAACTCTCAACTACGAAACACGGAGACTATCAGATGCTGAACGAACGACTGACGAACGATCCTACGAACTGATTCTCTCCGGAACGGACCTAAAGCTGATGATAAACTCGAGATCGCCTTAAGCTTAATTCCTCACGAATTCTGCTAAAAGTCTGCTAATGACTCGAGTCTATCCCTAATTATAGACCCTGATTCGAGTCTGATGTGGGCCAAACTCGAATCTGGCCCAAGGCCCATTCGAGTCTGTCCACAATGACACTCTCGAATTTGGGCACATTCGAATCTAAGGCTACATTCGAATCTATCACAGATTCGAATGTCTACCCTTATATAATTCGAATCTATCCAAAACACTTAAACACCTAAGTGTTGAAACTTATGTTTTTACCTTATGAATGAGTTAATCTTTGAACTTTATGTTTGAACTTCTTGTAATATGTTACATCAAGTTCAAACACACAATCAATAACATTCAAACATATATAAACATATATATCAAAACACTCGTTAACTCTCAATACTCTGAATATTACTTAAACCAACATGTTAGATCGATTAGACTGCTATCGTCACACAAGGTGTACCAACAGACTTCCCCTTGACGATAGCTTCTAATTATTTACATCAAGTTCAAGTACTAGAACTATATATACTACTGCCTGCATATAATCCAGCATCTATACAAACTTTAACTACCTTCTGGAACTTCCAGGCTTCAGATCTCCATGCTTCAGTAAAGAAGATAGGCTGATCATGTAGCTTCTTCAGGTCGTCCTTTGATAGATTTATCAAATGCAGTGGATCATATACCTTCAAAATGACCTTCTCGTCTTGATCCTCCATGATGGCTTCAGCAGTGTCAATCTCGAGGTACCACCATTTCATGTTGCTCAAAATATTCTGTGGCATCGATTTCATTGGAACCTTTTTCAGACATTTGACTGGCTTATAAATCATTCTGGCCCAAGGCCTTCTAGTATGAGGATCTATCCTTGATCCATCCTCGTCCCTTTTGCCTGATCTCGGCTTAAGCCTCTCAAACTTTCCTGAACGACCCTCTTTTCTTATTATTCTTGCCATGACTTCAGCGTACGGGTCTTCGCCTATATTAACCAGTTCTTTCCATGCAAGCTCTTTTACTTCAATCTTGGGCAGTGTATTGAACGCTCTTAGTGTTCGCCTCAAGTATTGGAGGCCATCTCTTCTTTTCAAAATAAACAGCTGCAGTTCTCTGTCAAAGAACCAGCTAATAATCCCTCCAGAAAAATTTCCAGCACTTGGATTTCTCATCTTCTTCTTTATCTTCAGCTGATCTTTCTTTTGTTCCTTCTTAAACCAAAGATTTATCAACTCAGCTCTAGATGGCTCCTTCTCTGCCTCTTCAAGTTCTTTGTCTTCAACTGAGGCTACCTTGATGTAGTCTATATCAATCACATTATGATTTTGGCCCTCATACAGTTCCGTGACAGGTTGTGAATTGATTATCACCTCATTGACATGATCATCCTCATCATCTAACACTTCGTCATCAGATTTCCAGTCAACGACCTCCTCCGGAATGAACTCACCTTCCTCCAACTCTTCAACTTCATCTTCAAAATCAAATTCCATAAGCTCTTCCTCAATATCTTTCAGTGCATCTATCATGTCACTATCCAAAGCCCTTGAAGAACCTGCTTCTCCTCCAGCTCCTCCTACTTCTCCTTCTAGACTAGGCTCCCCCTCAGATTGAGCAGTCTGAGCAGTAGAAAGATCTACTGGCTCATTCTGTCTTTTTGGGCTGGGATCATTGCCTTGATTGTCCTCATCATCATTTTCTCTTGGCCTCTCAATTTCTTGATCACGGCAGGATGTCTCCCCCTGAGCCTGAAGATTTTTTATTAACTGCTCAATGAGGGAGCGCATCGATCTTAACTCAGCTGCCTGATCGCACACGAACGTCTTCAGCTCAACATTCTCTTCCTGGATTTTTTCTACAGTCTTCTTCAATTCAGCATTTTCATTATCTAGATTTGCATTATGTGCCTGAATTTCACCCATTGCCTGTGTTAGGCCTAGGATTTGAACGTGTTGGAAGTCAACGTGAGCTTTGAGCTGCATAAACCTCTGGTTGTCAGCGTAGGCGGTCGTGGTAGATGGAATGGACTGAACAGGAGAAGGGATGAATGGTGGTGGAATATATGGCTCATGTTGAGGTGGTGGTGATGGTGGAGCGGTGGCTTGTGGTTCTTGAGTTTGAGGTTGAGGTTGTTGTGCATCGGACGCTGAGGATGTCCCTTGCATGAACCTGTGATGCTTGGCCCGCTGCCTAGTCACCAAGGGAGCAACTTCCTCCTCTTCAAAATCTGAATCATCAGATTCCCTTGCCTCTCTTCTCCTCGATCCTGCTTCATTTACTACCAACCTAGATCCATAGGTTTCGATTTGAATATTGGGATCTGTAGCCACTGATTCAGGAGCTTCAACCTCCAGCTCCTCCATATCTTCCGACTCTGATTCCGATGATGTCAGACCTTTATCAGCCCTCTCTGGTTCATACTCGTCCACATCTCTAAATACGTCTTCTTCTCCTTCTGGTGGACTGAGCAATTCACCAACTAATGCTGCGGCCACATCTTCGTTTGCATGGGGTCCTGATGCCCATATTTCTTCTAATGTTTGTGCGATTTGCTCAGATTCTGGAACCGCACTCGAAGGCCCTGCTTCCTGTGCTTGAGGCTGCTGACTTGTGGAAGGCCTGGTTGCCTGAATTTGACTCGCTGACGGTGTTTGTCGACATCTCTGAGCACGCGGTTGCTGTTGTTGTTGACGTTGTTGTGGTTGTTGTTGCGGTTGAAATTCAACGACCCCTGCCCAGTTGGCATCATCCGGGGCTTGAAACTCCCTATCCAAAATTGCTCCAAACAATGGACGCTCAACAGGAACAGCTAACCTTCCTCTGTGTGATGAACAGTCAGCGAAAATCCTCTTGTCCATAATAGCAACGCTCTGAAAGTCATTTGACGGCGACAGATTTGGCAAGAAATGCCTTATCAACATCATAATGAACCTTGGATAAAGCAAAAACTGTTGATTCTCGGGAGCGGATATCTGATGAACAAATTCCGAAAAGAACATCTCCGAAAAACTATATGGGCGATTATACACCATAGCGACGATCCCCGACTGAATTTTCGCCACAATATAGTCGAACCCTGCTTTCTTCGGAGCAAAGCACACCATAAACACATGCGCCAGAAACCTCCACTGCCCGATCAACCCACTCTTCATATATGACACTTTTGTCACATCGAGGCTGTACCCCATTCTTTGAAAGGCCGCTTGCCTTATACTCAAAGGAAATTCTATTGGACCAGCTTCTTCTTCCTGAGTGCCCAGCTGCAGCACTTGACGAAGCATATCAGCCGAGAATACTGTTGGGAATAAATAATAGAGATGAAACAATTATATTGTATATAATTGTAAATACTCAATAGATTAGGGGTTATATGTGTAAATACACAATACTTGTGTATTGTGTATAAATAGAAATGTATGCTACGCATGCTGCTATGAATCTCAGATTACACAAATACACATACACACATACGGATCTGATTGATAGAGAGAAAAAGTGTTGTGCAAGTCACCAAGAACATCAATGTAATATTTCTCTCTTTAATCATTCAATATAATGTGTTGAATTGATAATTGTTCATATGAAGTTTTTAATGTTGAATGAATTGCTAGAAATATGAATTCACAATTGGTATCAGAGCCAGGTTCCGATCCTGGGACCTGTGGGTTATGGGCCCACCACATGAATTCACAAATACCAATTGTTGTCCTGCAATACGAGTGCGTAGAACTGTCGGAGTGACCGAGCAGTCTACCTGCAAATGATCGTAAAACTGACGAATGTATGGTAACACAAGCTGCACATTATGCGACAGTGCAAATCCTATCCTTGATTCAACGAGAAAATCAAGCACTTGACGGAATCCCTGCGCCTCAGGGAGATTCAGATCTGGATGAAGCACCATATTGTGCTTAGGAACGAACGCTCGAATAGCCATTTCTGCACAGTAAACAAAACCATTAGATTCATTAAAAATCAATAAACTTGTTTAAATTTAAATCTGTTTTATTTTGAACTTGTTGAAGTACAAAATCCAACACAATTAAATTTCTACAAGTTTAATAACATTTAAATTAAATAGTGCAAATAAACAATAGATTCGAAAGTAACAGATTCGAAGTGTCCCTATTCGAGTGTAATGGACAGATTCGAAGTGTCCCTATTCGAGTGTAATGGACAGATTCGAAGGTCATGGTCATCTCGAATCTAATGACAGATTCGAGAAACCCATGAACAGATTCGAAACCCATGAACAGATTCGAACGGCCGTATTCATTCAAGGACCAAATCTCTTGATTTTAACCTTGATGGACTTAGAAAATTACATTCATTAGTCCTACTAGTTACTAATCACAGATATATGCCTTTAATTTGATTGTTTATCGGCCCAAATTTGGTAATTTTGTAAAAACCCTATTTTGACCCTTAAACCTTCAAAATTCGATGATTTAGCCTAAAATTGTGTATAAAACTACATGAATCTTGTACAATCAAGTTGATTATACCTAGGTATAGTAGTAGAATCGAACACACTAGCTTCAAACTCGACAAAATGTCGTTTAGGAGAAAAGCAATAGACTCGAAGATAGATTCGAAATCGCCGGTATTAGATTCGAGGAAGTAGATTCGACAACAGTAAGAAATAAATGACTTCACTGTTGACCTATATATACTACCAACCTTCGAGTCTAAGTCCTTATTCGAATCTACTGACAGATTCGAAGTCTTACCACTTCGAGTCTGTCCTAGATTCGAAACCACCAAACACTTAGAAAAATTTCGAAAATTTTGAAATAACTTCAACTTTTTCAACCTTTTTCTACGGTATCGTGTAACCAGATAAACTATGCCAAATCTTTTACCCTAAGCACAAGATATTTCACGCAATGTTTATTTTATCCAACTTTTGAATGCACCCTCAGAATTTTTGACCTTTTACCTAAGTAAAAAATTAAACTAAAATAAAATAAAATAAAATAAACTAAGGTAAAATAAAATAAAATATTAAAATAAAATTTTGACCAAAAAATTTAATCTAGACTTAAGCTATACAAAAAAAATTTACACGCTAAGCTAAATACAAAATCTTTTTGATGAGTATAGTCTAAGAAAGGTTCAATCAGATAGCGGTGTCAGATACACACTTTCAGTATTTAAACTTTCACACTTAGGAATTTTTGATTCCTTTGATTATTTGTCGTGACATACTTATTTAGCCGATTGTTGGTATTATACCCCTTTAAACACTCTACATTTCGGAATATCCCTTGGCATTTTTATTTATCAGGAAATTATCTTACGTGACTCAGACATAGACATATTTTTATGATCAAGGCACACAGACAAAGATTCTAACTTGTTGGTATTTGCAAACTTTCTTTAAAAGACAAACATCGGACACAGGTCTGTATTTTCATACAACAAAGTGTCTTAGTTTGACTTAAAGTTTATTTTTAAAGTTAGCAAGACAGCGGTGACAGGTCTGTACTGACGTACAACAAAGCGACATGTCTGCTAACCCGAATCTAAACAGAGACAACAGGTCTGTACTTACGTACAATAGAGTTGCATGTTTTCGACTTTCAGTTTTGTATGATATTTCTATTCTTTCCATTTTAAGATGTATTTGATGTTGCCATACATCCCCAGAAAGTTTGCATACCTCATTTAGACTCAAAGTTTGTATGTCTTGTACATAAAAATTAAGATTGATTGGTCATACATCTAAGTTAGTGACACGCTTGACTCTTTCTAGAATATTTTATTAGCCTTGAGATTCCCTATATGTATTATGCCTACCAACACATCAAACTAAATAAAGTATAACACTTAGAATTTAGTTGCATTATGTGTGAAAGCCTAAACACTTAGAGTTTGTAACGACTGTGCTAATTTTCGTCACTTTGAACCTATGTATCTAAGACTTAACTCTTTTTTCTGATATTCTCCTTTTTTTGTATTTTTGTAATTTTCTCTCTTTTTTTTTTTTTTGTTTTTCATAAGAAAAAGCAGTAAAATAAGCTAACCTACTAACTTACTAAAATTAGAAACTTGCTAAAAATAGAAACTTACCTAAATTAGCAGACTACTGTAGAGAAAGAAATACTACAACTCTAAAAGAAAATAAACTACTACTACTAAGGTCAGTTTACTCTGGGTTGCGCATTCCATTCAGTTGAATTAAATACTCAAATCGTGACTTATCAAATGCTTTGGTAAATAAATCTGCATTATTATCTTCTGTTGCCACTTTTACCAGTTTCATTAAGTTCTTTTCAGCACAATCACGAATAAAATGGTGCCTTATGTCTATGTGCTTTGTTTTGTTATGTTTAACTGGATTATTAGTTATTGCAATTGTAGATTGATTGTCTACCCTAATTGGAGTTTGAGTGTAAGCCAAACCGTAATCCCACAATTGTTGTTGTATGCACAGAACCTGTGAGCAGCAACTACCAGCAGCAACATACTCGGCCTCGCACGTTGACACGGCTACCGATGTTTGTTTCTTGCATTGCCAGGACACCAATCTCCCTCCTAGGAACTGACAACCTCCAGTCTTTGATTTGCGCGTCAAGCTGCATCCTCCGTAGTCAGAATCTGTGAACGCCTCTAACTCTAGATCTCCCTCCGCGTGGTACCAAAGTCCCAGCTTCGGTTTCGACTTGAGGTATCGTAGAATCCGCTTCACAGCTTTCATATGCATCTCCTTCGGATTCGCTTGAAACCTAGCACAAATACACACAGCAAACATAATATCAGGTCTTGAAGCAGTTAAATACATATGTGACCCAATCATGGCCCGATATAAAGTCGGATCCACATCGGTATCACTTTCAGTACCCGGCCCGAGATTGTGATTCACTTGAATCGGCGTGCTGAAGTGGGCAGTCAACTTTGTTTCTTCCATCCCGAAACGCTCCAATATGTCATAGACATACTTGGTCTGATGGATAAACATGTCTTCCTTCTTCTGGTCAACTTGTAACCCCAAAAAGAAATTCAACTCCCCCATAGCACTCATCTCGAACTTAGACTTCATCACCTTCTCGAAATCTTTGCACATCTGTTCGTCTGATGATCCAAAGATGATATCATCGACGTACACTTGTACCAAGATAAAGTCTTCACCCTTTCTCTTCACAAACAGAGTACTATCTATCCTACCCCTTTCAAAACCGTTTAATAAAAAGATGGTTGGATAGAGTCTCATACCACGCCCTAGGTGCCTGATGTAATCCATAGAGAGCCTTATCTAAGCGATATACTCTATCAGGATATTTTGGATCTGTGAATCCGGGCGGTTGCTCTACATACACCAACTCCTTCACTTTCCCATACAAGAAAGCACTCTTAACATCTAACTGATATACCTTAAAACCCTTGAAGGAGGCAAACGCTAGAAACAACCTAATGGCTTCCAGCCTTGCTACTGGTGCAAAAACCTCGTTGTAATCGATTCCCTCCTCTTGGTTGAAACCCTTTACAACTAACCTTGCCTTGTTGCGCGTGACTATACCCCGATCGTCTCTTTTGCACTTAAAAACCCATTTGGTTCCTATTTCTATTTCCCCTCGAGGTAACGGAACTAACTCCCACACTTCTAGTTTCCTAAATTGTGAAAGTTCTTCCTGCATCGCTTCAACCCAAGAGTTATCCTTAAGTGCCATTTGCACATTTTTAGGCTCTACTTGTGATATGAAACACGAATAGAGACATGTGTGATATGCCTCGGAGTCTTTTATCATCGACAACAACACTGTTGTTATTTACACTACTCCTTGTCCTCACACCCTCGTTAGGATTCCTTATGATGCTTTCTAATGGATGGTTCTTGTTAATCCTAGAGGTCTCTATATCATCAACCCTTAGATTATCTCCTAAGTCAGATCCTATTTCACCTAATGGGGGAACAGGCTCAGCTTCTACATTTTCCTCCTCACGGACGTTTTCCTCAGAGTTGGAACTCGATGCTTGAGTCTGATTCTCAGTGGTAGGTGATTCTTGATCAGCAACTTCTGGAGATCTATCTACAGTCGCAGTAGGCTCAGATGTAGATTCAAACGTGGTCCTCGGAAAGATATGGCCATCGTCGTTCAAATGCAACGTCGCCATGTCCTTTTCGATTGTACCTGCATTATCATCCAAAGGAATGTTAAATGACTCAAATAACTTATCATAGTCAAATATCCATTCCGGACCAGTTTGGGGTTCATGTGTATAACTTGTGACTTCAATATTATACACAATCTCCACAGTACCATTTGTTTTGTTAAAAACCCGTTTGTTTGGTGAGTTCGGCACATAACCTAGGAAGTATCCTTCGTTAGCCTTTTCACCAAACTTTGGTTGATGTTTTGTTCTTAAAAGAGTGCATGGTACTCCAAACGGTTCGAATCCAGTTAAGTTAGGTGGCCGTTTATTCAAAATTTCATAGCATGTTTTGTTCAACGATTTGACTGTAAGGACTCGGTTTAAAATATGGCACGCGGTATTCACTGCCTCCCCCCAAAACATGGTAGGAAGCTTTGAATCCGAAAGCATAGTCCTTGCAGCTTCAATCAAAGTTCTATTTTTACGTTCGGCCACCCCATTCTGTTGAGGTTCATATGGTGCACTGAATTGATGGACTATGCCCTTTGATAGGCAATATACACCAATTACAGTGTTTTTGAATTCAGTCCCATTATCACTACGAATATATTTAACCCTTGTTCCGTAGGAGTTCTCCACTTGGTCTAAGAACCCGATGAGCTTTGCAGCTGTCTCGTCCTTCGTACCTAAAAAGAAAACGCAAGAAAACCGTGAGTAATCGTCAGTGATAACTAAGCAATACCAACTACCTCCGATACTCCTTTTGTTAATTGGGCCGAAAAGGTCCATGTGCAACAAATCGAATGTTGAGGCTATGGAGTTATGCTTCTTGGACTTGTGTGTTTTCTTATGCTGTTTGCCCTTCATGCACGGTAGACACTTGTCCTCGAACTGAAAACTTTTCATGGGCACACCCTGCACCAGTCCATTCTTCGTTATGTAATTCATCTTCCTTAGGTGCAGGTGAGCCATGCGTCTGTGCCACAGTACTGACTCCGTCTCTGAAGCTTTGGATAATAGACAGATTGGCCCCATCGAAGTCTCCGGCTTGTTCATATCCAACATGTATAAGTCGTTCTTCCTTGGCGCCCGCATCAATACCCATTCATCAGGAATTTTGAATCCAGGCTTTAGCACTAACGCCTCAGTGTCAGTAAATAACACCAAGTTCTTCTTATCACAGATTTGAGATACACTAATGAGATTGTGAACCAGTTTATCAACGTGATAAACTTGGTCCAACTTGATTGTCCCATTAGTGACCACTCCGGTACCCGTGATATTTCCACCCTTGAAGTCTGTGAGTAGACTTCTTTCCCCCGTCATGTGCCTGGAGCAACCACTGTCGACGAACCACTTGTTGTTTGGACCTGTAGTTATCTCCTGCACATGAAAGAAAAGAGGTTAGTTATCACAGGGAACCCAAGCCATGACTGACTTGGTAATACCATTCTCGTCCACATACGTGAACTCTTTCAAGTACCCATCTCGCCTTTCAGGTGACTTGGGCCTTTGAACTGAATTCTGTTGTGGTGCCGAGTGATTTAAGTTCACTCTTTGCCTTGGTGTAGGCATTTGTTGTGGAGCTCTAGAATAATTCCTATTATATGGCATTTCGGACTGTGATCCCTGAGCTCTTATCGGTGCATACTGTCTAACTGGAGTATGTGACCTGCTAGGTGTGGTGCTCCTATAGACTTGTTATGGTGCTGACCTAGATTGATTATTGACACGATTCGGTGAATTTGTCCTAATCACTTCCTTTGGTCCAACCTTAACCGGTGTGTTTTTCACAACTTGTTTGGGTGCGGCCTGCGCAGTTTTCTCGGTAGGTTGAGAACTACTGCTGCTTGCCACACTGGTTGAGGGCTTAATAGGTGTTGGATTCACTGACTTAGGTATAACATCGGCTTTCCTAAGTGGACAGTGAGAAGCAACATGCCCCTTTTCGTGACATCTGAAGCAAGACATCTTATCTATGGACTTTTTGTGTGTTCCCTTAGATCTAGGTGTCTCACTAGTGTCTACTTCCTTTGGTACATCTATGGTGTCTGGCTCATCGACCTGATCAAGAAATTTTCTGTTTTCCTGCAGGTGTTTCACTGGAGGAAGACACAAATTTCACTTTCTTGACCTTGACGGTTGAGTCAGCCACCTTAGGTGCATTTTCTACTATAGACTCAGGTGACTGTGCAGGTAGTTCCTCTAAGTTTACTGATTTGTCAGTGTTCTCCTGAGGCTGAGGCACATAGTTAGCATTGAAAGGTGGAGGAATTTCGTGAAAACCTAGACCTACGGGCTTCTTAGACTGTCTTTGGGCATCTAAGACTTTCCCTGGATTTAGGCTCGAATTCCTAAACTTCTCCAACTTGCTATTTGCCTCTGCTACCTTAACCTTTGTCTCTGCTAGCTCTATATCCTTGTCTTTAAGACTTTTTGTCAAGGCCTCTACGTGCTCATACATAAGCTCTATCCTAACACACTGTTCACTGAGTTTGTCTTTGAGAACTACTACGTCTTGAGCATCAGCCTTAAGCTTTTCTTTTAGATCCTGCTTGATATCATTTAGGCTAGCATTTTCAATTTTTAAGTTTTCATTCTGAGCAGTTATGGTCTTATGTGAGTCTAAGACTAGATTTAACCTATCGTTAGAACTAACACATAAAGCACATAATTCACGAAATAGAGAATAAGACAGACTAACCTTTGAGTTATCAGATTCCACGTTGGCCATCTGAGCAGCAAACTCCAGCACTGTCTGATCATTCGCCTTCTCTACCCACATCGGACTGTTGTCCCGTGTGGTCTGCTCGTCCCCATCACATCCAGTTTCTGTGACTTCAGCCATGAAGGCTCTAGCATTCGACTCAGGATGTGAACTCCAATCATACGTACCATCTAGCTGTCGGTCTGAAGTGACGTTGGATAGTAAACCAGCTAGATTGACTTGTCCAGATGAGGAACTCGGAAGGTATCGTTGTTGGGACTGATTTTGGAACTGTCCCTGATGCTGACTCTGCCCCTGGTATGTCTCTACCTTTGGTCTCTGGCACTCCCTGGCGAAGTGTCCTAGTCCTTGACAGTTATAGCATTTCACCTTGGACTTATCAAACCCTATCCCCTTGTTATTCATCTGCAGATTCCTTCCAGTTCTCTTTATGAATCTCTTAACCCTCTGGGTTACCATGGCCAGTTGCCATTTAAGATCCATCTCCTCAAGATCATCAGGGTCAACCTGATCGTAGTCTTCGTCCCAAAGAGCCGGATCATTAATCTTCCCTTGAACACAATTTCCGTATGCGGCCACAAAAGAAGCAAGCAGATTCAGATGTTCTTCCGCCGACTTTGCGCTCATGGGCATCTTTGAATAGCTCTGAGATGTCGATGCCTGTCGTACTTGAGGCTGCGGTTCTTCCGATCTTCCTAACCCTAAGAACGCGCGATTCAGTGTGTCATCAGACTCTGCTGGTGACGATGTCTCTCCAGTGAAAAACGTTGTAGCAGTCTTCGGTTCGGCTGCCGCTGAAGATTTTGACGTCTTTCCAAAATACATTGCTGGATTCTGGACTTGTTCGTAATCAGTCTCGGTCTTCAGTAGCTCGAAGTGATATGCCCTCAACGTTCCCACTATATCATCCAGAGATTGAGTGTAATACTTATCCTCATTTAGCTTGATCATTGCCACGTACATAGCCCATTTGGCTGGTAGGGCATCAAGAAGCTTGTTGTTCTTGTCAGTATCGGTAAACTCAATCCCGTGGCTCTCAAGTTCCGTCAATAGATGATAGAAACGGGTGATGATGTCATCCAGTTGTTCATCCTTTAACGCCTTGAAGATGGCGAACTGTTGTTTCAACAACTCTGTACGCTTTCTCCGAACCCGAGGATTTCCCTCACACCTCTTCTCTAGCGACTCCCAAAGTTCTTTTGATGTCCTCTGAGTCCTAAATGTGTGTAGAATGTCCTGCGGTAACGCCATTCGAATTAGAGAGAAAGCTTTGTTTTCGGCTTCAGATAATTTCTTGTCATCCTCCTTCATCATTTGGTACGACAAGACTTTTTGACGGCCTTCTACTTCTGACACCGGTGGAATATACCCTTCGTCGATGCACACCCACATGCGCATATCGTTGAAACGTACGAAATCAGTAAATCGGTCCTTCCACCAATAATAATCCTCGACCTTCATCAGCTTAGGCGGTGCGTTTGCCTTCCCGACCTCGTGGTCCATTTCTAGGAATTTCTGAAGATTTGACATCGTTTCGAAAGTAATTGAATTTGAACTTAATTAATTTAATTCGAAACTGATTTAGAATAATTCTTTCGAATCTATGTAGATTTGAAACTAATTAAAGTTAAATCTTTTGGGATTAAATTCGATTAAGTGTTTTAATTCAATTAAACTCGAAATATGTCAGATTCGAAATTTCCTTAGATTCGATGGTCCTTAGATTCGAAGGTCAGCAAACTTGAGAGAATCAGCAGATTCGAAGCACTTATCGAAATTATACTAGACTCGAACTAGACTCGAAACTAGACAGACTCGAGACCCTCTTCGAATCAAGCACAAACTCGACACAGATTCGAAACCTACTGAAACAGACTCGAAAGGAGCAGATTTAGGTTAGACTCGAGACTAAAGTGAAACCCTAATTGCCCCTATTAGATTCGAGCGCCGCAAACTCGAAAAACAGTTAATACTTTGATTTTTTAACGATTTTCAGATTAAACCAGTATTTTTCTAACGAAAAATAATGGTTTAGATCAAAAACGAGAAAAACCACAAAGTATTTTCTGAATATAAATTTGCTAAGCTCAAAAACTCGATTTTGAGAGAAAAACCGTCCAACTAGCGTCAAGAAACCTAGAATGTATTTGATGAACACGAAGAACACCAAGAACACTCCGTAGGCTCTGATACCACTTGTAAGGTCTACCTATACTAGATCTATCTAGACGCGGATCCGTGAACGAGTGCGGAATCCTCGTTAACGGTTAGACGGACAACTCTCAACTACGAAACACGGAGACTATCAGAGGCTGAACGAACGACTGACGAACGATCCTACGAACTGATTCTCTCCGAAACGGACCTAAAACTGATGATAAACTCGAGATCGCCTTAAGCTTAATTCCTCACGAATTCTGCTAAAAGTCTACTAATGACTCGAGTCTATCCCTAATTATAGACCCTGATTTGAGTCTGATGTGGGCCAAACTCGAATCTGGCCCAAGGCCCATTCGAGTATGTCCACAATGACACTCTCGAATCTGGGCACATTCGAATCTAAGGCTACATTCGAATCTATCACAGATTCGAATGTCTACCCTTATATAATTCGAATCTATCCAAAACACTTAAACACCTAAGTGTTGAAACTTATGTTTTTACCTTATGAATGAGTTAATCTTTGAACTTTATGTTTGAACTTCTTGTAATATGTTACATCAAGTTCAAACACACAATCAATAACAGTCAAACATATATAAACATATATATCAAAACACTCGTTAACTCTCAATACTCTGAATATTACTTAAACCAAAATGTTAGATCGATTAGACTGCTATCGTCACACAAGGTGTACCAACATTAATTGCTCGTCTCTTGTTTTGGCTAGGTTCAGGAAGAAATGAAAGAAATTGGTTGTCATGCGTTCGTGTTGTATTTTGGCCATATCTCTCTCATACGAACTCGGATTTAGGCGATTCAAAAGCCCAGACGAAGAGGAAACATGGGGCTACAACCCTCATGTTTTGTGTTTTGGCCAAAAAAGTGATAGGCACGGCGTGCCCTTAAAAAGGCATGGCGTGCCCTCCCAGGCACACCATGCTTCGTTTTTCATGACATATTTTCGAGAGCTCGAAGCATTAAGGCACGGCATGCCTACTTTTAGGCACGGCGTTCCCTCTTGAAAACCATCATTTCAGAGATATTTTTGGTGGGGATGAAGAGAGACGTGGGGAAGTATGTTGAAGAGTTCATAACATTTTTAAGAGTGAAGAGTGAGCATCAGAAGCTTTATGGCAGGCTGCAGCCACTAGAGGTTTCGGAGTGGAAGTGGTACGACTTTACCATTGATTTCATTGTGAGGCTTCCACGGACCGTTCGTGAGAATGATATGATTTGGGTTATTGTCGATCGGCTCACGAAGAGCGCTCACTTCCTAGCCGTTCGCGGGACTATTTTGATGGATTAGTTAGCGCGCCTCTACATCAGTGAGATAGTAGCGAGACATGGAGTCCTGAGATTGATTACGTCTGACAGAGACAGCCGGTTAGTATCGTGATTCTAGCAAAGCTTCCAGAGAGATTTAGGCACTCGAGTTCAGTTGAGTACTACATATCATCCTCAGACAAGGGGTCAGATAGAGCGGACTAATCAAACATTGGAGGACATTATGCGGGCTTGTGATATTGATTTTGGGGGTAGCTTGGATCTTCATTTGCCTCTTGTTGAGTTTGCTTACAATAACAGCAACCACGCATCTATCGACATGCCTCCGTTCGAGGCTCTTTATGGGCGTAAGTGTTTGACCTCGGTATGTTGGGGTGAGGTTTGGGAGCATCCTATTAGCAACCCAGAGGTTCTTCAGGAGACTAGCGACAAGATCGCTATGATACAGGAGCAAATTAGGATAGCTCAGAGCCGGCAGAAGAGTTATGTAGATCGCAGGATGTCAAAGTTAGAGTTCGAGGTCGGAGACCTCGTGATGCTGAAAGTCTCACCCTGGAAAGGAATTATTCGTTTCTGTAGGCGAGGTAAGATGGGTCCGCGCTATATTGGAGCGTTTGAGGTCATTGAGAGGATCGAAATTTCCACTTAGTCTTCGACTTGTAAACTGATCTTTTAATCCAAGACAATACATGATGACAAGGAAACAAATTCCATAATCTGTAAAACCTGTTCACAAGGAACATAACACTTTGTTTTGGTCCAAGCTGCTCAATAGGTATGAGCAGCGTAGACAGTTTATGTCAAACCTGTTCAACAGATTAGAACAGCTTGGGCAATCTGCCTATGTTACAACTAATGCAACACGGTGAGCAACTTTGGACTTATATTGCAAATCACTTTTCAGGTTTCAATAAGGCATTAACAGGCCTTAAATTATACCCTCAAGTACATCCAACAGGTTTGATTAATAATGTCCCCTATGATGTATAACAGGTTTGATTGAGGCCTTTTTGTGCCTAACAATGTATATTGTGTTTATTGTGAACTGAGTTTTACTATATGAGATTTGGGACACACGAGCTATCGAGATACTAAACCGTACAGCTGGGCAGGGGTCGGGTCGCTCCCGATTCCCTTTTGAGTCCTGACGACTGCTTTGTGCGGTCTAGGGATTTGGATATGTGGATTCGTCCACACGGCTTGAGTACGTATCTGAGCTACCTTGTGGGATCTCATATGCTTGTTCAGCAGAGAACGCTGAACGCTTTATTATTGAGATTACATTTTATAGAGTTTTTATAATCGTACATTAACACTTGCATTCTCACCAACGTTAGCTGACCGTGTGTTTTAAATGTCTGTATCTCAGGTGACCGGAGTGCTAGTAGGCCTGCTGGACCCTAGTAGGTTTACATCTGCGTGTTCGAGGAGTTTTTAGCTACCCTCTTTAGAGGTAGTTATATTTTGGGGGACTGTCTACTGTTATACTTCGGATATTATGTAGTTGATCAGAGACTTTCGTGACTTATTTTATGTAAATTAAAGTTTTAAATTATCGGGGTTTCCGCGTGTGTATGTTGGTAATAGCTAGGGATTGTTATATTATATCTCTGTTAATGTGTTATTTACATGGCAGTTGGGGTTAAGTTTGAGGGTGTTACAAGAACGGAGCTAATTAACGCCGGTCCCATGGGTGGCGCCATATGTTTGCACAACAGACCTTTCACTAGCTCTTTTCTTTGATGATTTCTCTGTAACGTCTTCACGGGAATCTTGAATCAGTCTACAAAATAGTCACAACAACAAGAAGGTCAGTGTGCCTACATAGGGAAGGGTCCATGTGAGACATCTCCGACGCTCAAGTCAGTATTCATGGATTTTTTAGAAAGTATTTTGTTAGTGAATTTGTATGAGGAAAACAATAATCAAGCAGAAGACCTCTAGGGGTTTTCTTACAGGCTATATTAGAAATGGATCCCTCTCCTTTTTGTCCTTTAGCGGGCTACACTCCAGTTTTGTCTCTACTAGGAGACAAAAAATACTCTGCCCTCCGTACCGTGTAGCGCCACTATGTGGGACGTTGTCCTTTTCTGGAAAGGAGGGGACCAAGACTCTCTTAATATATTAATATATATTTTTTACTACTTTTATAAATGGATTACCCCTAAAGAGACACGTGTCCCACCGGGGTACACACACTAACAGATCACAAGCACCAACATCTGCAGCAAAATTCATCAAGGATAAAAAAGAAAAGATTACTTAATTTTGTTGTTAAGAGGGAGGTGTTGGACAAATTAACAACAAAAATTAACTATATTATGTATGTATGTAATTAGTATGTTTATTAGGAACCAAAGTTAGGCAGAAACAAAATTAAAAGTCGAAGCAACTGTTGGAACAGTCACAACGGTTACTGCAAACGGTCACAACCTTCTAATTTGCTCCGATTAGATAACCATATATGTGTACAATAATTAACAGTATATGTGTGAAAACTTCAGTGTGATATTAATAATATTTTAGTTTAGTAATCTTTGCTTTCTTATTCATCTTCTGTTATGAATCCAAAACACTTTCGAGTGAAAGATCCATCAGTTTATGATGGATCAAATAAACCTGTTACATTTGAATTTGGTGAATCAAGCAAAAGAATTGTGAATCAAGCAAAAGGAATTGCCATAGATGTAGAGATGATTTAAAGATCCAAAGGGACCAGCAAGTTCGACTTGCATTATACTCGAACTCGTTTGAAAGGTATGGACGGTGGTCAACATTCAACAATGGTGGCTGGTTAATTTGTTCCTCGAGTCTTTACTGAATTTGCATGGAAACCACTTCGACTTAAGTGCAAAACACCTCGAGTTTATATTCAATCCACTTCGAGTCAAACAGATTTCTATTTGTCGTTGATTTAATTTTATACGGTGGTCAACAATTGTGGCTAAGTTCAATATCTCGCCACTTCGAGTTATTCTGTTTTACTAGCTAGTTCGAGTCCTAAAAATTGTTAGATTATAAATTTCGATAATGTGGAGTTTTATTTTGTAATTATTAGTATCTATTTCTGTTTTCAGTTATTTATTGTAATTAGAAGTTGAGAGGTATAAAGTGTAAACTCCTCAAACTTGAATTAATATTTAAGGGAAACCCTCGTATTGATGATTATTTGTGAGTGCTGATTTTATCATTGGGACGATTAAACACAGAGTTAGAGCTCGAGTCTAACTGATTGATCATTTCGAGTCCCTGTTGAATCACTTCGAGTTATTTGTTCTTCGCTTCGATTTTAATAGGAATAGTGTTCGAGTCTAACAGTCTTCCTAGAGTTTAACGGTGATCTCATTTCGAGTTTGAAGACAGCTTATCGAGTCAATTTCCAATGATCTCGAGTTAATTGCCAACGATCTCGAGTCTAGTGCTTTATCTTCACTTCGATCGACTCTAACTGAACTTTCAGATTAATTTGAGTCCAACAACTTCACTTGAACCATTTCGAGTTCAATTGTTTAACTTAAATCTCGAGTTCAAACGGCTGAAGTACTTGGAGTCTCTTGCTATCGAGTCCACCATAAAACAACTTCGAGTCCACTACAAAACTTCTCGACTCTACCTGCAGTCCCACTTCGAGTTCAAAGAGAAGTTTATTTGATCATGGGATGGTGGTCTCTGGTCAATATTGGTGGCTGAATTATTTTGGATTCTACTTTCAAGTTCTATGCAATATAGAATTTCATGCAAAGGTGGCTGAATTTTTTTTTTTCGTAAATTAAATTTTTGTGTTCCATTGCAACATACTTTTATCATCTTGAGTTCATTCGTTTCTATCTCGTTTGAATAAATTTCATTTCGAGTCCACAACAATTTATTTCGAGTTTAGTGGTAAAAGTTTTATCTCGAGCCGTTCATACTCGAACTCGAGTCTTTCATACTCGAGTCCCATACATCCGTTGTCAAAACACTTGAAGTCATTTCTCATCTCGAGTTCATTACCTTTCATATCAAGCTTGGTTGATACGAGTTCAACTTCATCTAATTAGAATCATTTGAATTAGAGTTAAAGTTTGATCTAAATTGACTTTCTTTCACTAAGTTTGACCTTATTGACTAAGTTTGAATTTAGTTGACTTTGACTAAGTTGGACTTTATTTTTTAGGTTTGACTTTCATTTTCTTAGGTCCATTTTTAATGTTCGGAGTTTATTTTGAATTTCATTTTGAGATTATTTGTTTAACACTTTAAATTTATTGTGCAGATATCATGGCTTCCCATGTGAGTTTTGCTAAATATTAAGCCTTAATTGCAAGAGCTGAAGATGTTGAAAATAAGTACAAGAATAACTTCACAATTGTGATTCAATTAAACGAAGAAAAATCTCGTGCGAACAATAATGTTAAATATTTGGCCGAGAAAAATGTTGAATTGTTACACCAACTTTAAAATTTTCAAAATATTTTATCTCATTCGAATCTAATTTCAGAGTTAACTAAAGAGAAAGCTGAATTAACCGATAAACTTACTGAGTCTAACTTTCTTTTGGCACAAACGATTTCTCAAAAGACTCAAGCTGTATCTGACGTTGATATTTTGAAATTAAAGATTGATAAATTTTAAGAGAAATAGAAAATTCTAAAAAAGAAGAGCTCAAATGTCAAATATCTGACTTGATGAAGAAAATTGGAAGACTCCGAACGTGAGAATTGTTTGAATGCTGAAAAATTCAAACATCTTATATCAAATAATTTTTGTTTATCTAAGAAGATAAATGAGCTAAAGATAGATATTTTGAAAATAAATCATAAAAATAAAACTTCTTTATTGAATAACTCTGAGGAAATTAAAACTCTTCAAGACAAAATTTCAAATATTGAGTAAGAGTTAATTGAAAAAAGTTTCAATCTGAATCTCAACTATCTTCTAAAGATAAACAACGACAAAGAAAAAGTAAAAGATGACATTTCAGTCAAGTTTCACTATGGTGAAACTTCAAAATTAAGATTTTTTAAAGTTTCTGATAATAATAATTATTCTTCTCCGAAGTTATTTTCCAATAATAATAGTAAGTATTATCAGAATCAGGCAAAAACTGAACAGATTTTTAGAAAGAAACATTCAGATAATTCTGTTCGTTTTGATTCTCATTTCTGTGTCAATTCAAATATAAAATTTTCTGAGACTAAAAGGAATTTAAAATTCTAAACGAAAGTTTTTAAAAGAGGGTATCTACAACAAAAATGAAATGGGTACCTAAATCAATAATGAAATGTGTACCTAAACATATGATGAAGTGTAACACCCCAAAATCTGTAAAACAATTTAATAATAGATAATTATAACATTTGAGATATTTAATGTACTACTTTGTTATAATTAGTATAATTATGTTAAATTATCCATTTGGATATTGAATTACTAAATAAATGTAAATTGTAGTAATGTGGTTTGTATTTTAGAAAAAAAAAATGAAAGACTGAGTTGGAAGGGTGTGTATTATAAGGGGATGATAGTTGGATGGTTGGGGGTGGCCGAAGGCCAAACCCCCTCCCCTTTTTCTCTTGCAAATCGTCCAACACAAACAAACACACACACACACATTATTCTTGCAAATTATTATATAGAAGAGAGGAAAAGGAAGAATAAGCTAGGGTTGGAGGGATTGATCAAAAATTGAAGGATTAAAGCTCCAAAATCAAATTCTCGTATTATCGTTGAAGGTATAACACTCTCCTTCATCTTTTCTCCATCTCCGTTTTTATTCTTCATTTTGGAAGAAGATAAACCTAAATGAGTCTCCAATATCAAGTATAAGTTAATGTTTATGGTTTTTAAATGCATGTGGGTCATAAATATGTGATTTGTTGGGTGGATTTGGTGATGTTGAGTGGGAACCCAAGTTGAAGCTTCATTTGAGCTTCAATGGTGGAAGTCGGAAGAGTTGTGTTGATTTAGTACGTTTATATGTTAGTTTATGATTCAAATATGTTAAGTAGTGATATAATATTGATTTGAGTCAAGTGGAAACTCATTTGGAATTAGAATTTGGTGAACTTGGGTGAAAACCCAAGTTGGAGCTCCATTTGAGCTCCAATGGTGTATGGAGGTTGGGTTGCATTAGAATATGTGTTTTATATGATCATTTATGAACCAAATATGTTATTTATGGCAATGAAATTGAATGAAAGCTAGTACGAACTCATTTGGAGTTTTGAAGGCTTAGTTTGGGTTTTGGCCCCTTATGAACTCGATTTGAGTTCATACGAACTCCATGGAATCATAGAATGTTATGTTATGATTCAAATGTGTTTATAAAGTATGTATTTATGTTATTAAGGTGATTCCATGTATCGGATAACACAAAGCACGTGCAAAGACTCAACTTGGTGTTAAGTCTAATCCGCACACCACGTGTTCAGTGAAATGCCACAATGAGTTCATAAGCATTATGGAATTGGGTTTTAATGTTTAAATATGAATTTAGAGCTTAAACATAACCTACATATGTCTAATATTGCTATGGAACTGATTTGAATTGAATACAAGCTCAATTGGAGCTTGGTGTTGTGGGTTAGAGTTTTCGGCCATTCTAGAACTCGATTGGAGTTCATATGAATTCCATGGAATCATGGAATGTTAAAAAAGATTCTAATATGTTTAGAAGTGTTAAAATTACCTAAATATGTTAATTATATTGTTGGCAAAGCCCTTTCAAAGTTTCATAACCATTCGATGCGTTTTGGGGTCATTTTTGGGAGTTGAATGCGACAAAAACGTGCAGGCAGGCCTGGGTGACAGCAGTCACGGTGTGACCACCCCCAGGGTCAAGCCATAACCAACTTTCTGCCCGAAATGTCAAGTTTGGTCGATCGAGGGTCGATGCTTCGGTATTATACTTGCAAACCACCTCTAAATTAAGTGTTTAAAGAGTTTGAGGGCCTTTGATCAATTATGAAACTCCTAGGGCCTCATTTGGGCTTAGTGCTTTTGGTTTGATATCCCTATACTCTTAGCCCACTCTTAGAAGCTTATATTGTGTTCGGGAGCTTACGGGTACACGTTATGAATGCTTATAGGTGAATTGAGTCGAAAGGAGCTTGATTGCAAGCTTTAGCCATTCTCGAGGCTATTGTATCTACATTGGAAGGCTTTGGGATCCTATTAAACCAATCACTATGAATTCTAGTATTAGTGTTTACATAATGTGCATGTATCTCATTGTTTTACCTCATTGAATACTTTGTGGAGCTATTTGTTGATATCTTGATAGTAGTTGCGTATTTGCTTTCAATTCTCATTTGAATGATTTATTTGGGCATATGTGAGGCACCTTGGACCTCACCATACTTGATATGCTATCGTTTGACCTCACCTAGAGTTGAGATAAATGTTGATATTTTTATAGTAAATGCATATTTACCCTCAATTCTCACATGTATGATTTTTTGGGCTTATGTGAGGCACTTTGGACCTCACCATACTTGATATACTTTCATTTGACCTCACCTGGATATCCATAGAATATGTTGGGCTAGCTCTAAGCCTAAATTGAGCAATATGTTGGGCTAGCTCTAAGCCTAAATTGAGCAATGTGGTGGGTTAGCTCTAAGCCTAAATTGAGCAATCTATTAGGCTAGCTCTAAGCCTAAATTGAGCTTTCGATCATATTGGTTATTGAACATACTTATTGATTATTGTTGCATGCATGTATATTATGTATCCTTACTAATCTAGCAACTCACTCAACTTTGTTGACCCCCTTTAGTTGTTAACCTTTTCAGGAAAAAGGAAAGGGTCACGCTGGACCATCTTGATAATGGATTGGAAATTGACTAGCGGCTCCATTGTCTTGGTATAGGGCTTGACATGTTTGGGGTTGGCAATTAGTGGACTTCCGTTTTGACTCACACATGGGAATGGACATAGCTTCTTGTTGGTACACCCTGTGTGACGATAGCAGTCTAATCGATCTGCATTATGGTTTAAGTAATATTCTGAGTATTAACAAGTGTTTTGATATATATGTTTATATGTGTTTGTCTGTTATTGATTGTGTGTTTGAACTTGATGTAACATATTACAAGAAGTTCAAACATAAAGGTCAAAGATTAACTCAAGCATAAGTAAAACATAAGTTTCATCACTTAAGAGTTTAAGTGTTTTGGCTAGATTCGAATTGCTTAAGGGAACACATTCGAATCTGTGATAGATTCGAATGAGACCTTAGATTCGAATGGGCTAGATTCGAGGATGTCAATATGGACAGACTCGAATGGGCCTTGGGCCAGATTCGAGTTTGGCCCACATCAGACTCGAATCAGGGTCTATAATTAGGGATAGACTCGAATCATTAAGGGACTTTTAGCAGAATTCGTGAGGAATTAAGCAAAAGGCGATCTCGAGTTTATCAGCTAGGTGAGTGCCGTTTCGGAGAGAATTAGTTCGTAGGATCGTTCGTGTGTCGTTCGTTCAGCGTCTAATAGTCTCCGTGTTCCGTTGGTTGAGAGTTGTCCGTCTAACCGTCAACGAGGATTCCGCACTCGTTCACGGATCCGCGTCTAGATAGATCTTGCAGTCGTAGACCTTACAAGTGGTCACGAGAAAGGGCATGTTGCTTCTCACTGTCCACTTAGGAAAGCAGATGTTACCCCTAAGACAGTGAACCCAACACCTGTTAAGCCCTCACCCAGTGTGGCAAGCAGCAGTAGTTCTCAACCTACCGAGAAAACTGTGCAGGCCGCACCCAAACAAGTTGTGAAAAACACACCGGTTAAGGTTGGACCAAAGGAAGTGATTAGGACAAATTCACCGAATCGTGTCGTTAATCAATCTAGGTCAGCACCACAACAAGTCTATAGGAGCACCACACCTAGCAGGTCACATACTCCAGTTAGGTCTCATACTCCAGTTAGACAATATGCACCGGTAAGAGCTCAAGGATCACAGTCAGAAATGGCATATAATAGAAATTATTCCAGAGCTCCACAACAAATGCCTACACCACGGCAACGAGTGAACTTAAATCACTCGGCACCACAACAGAATTCAGTTCAAAGGCCCAAGTCACCTGAAAGGCGAGATGGGTACTTGAAAGAGTTCACGTATGTGGACGAGAATGGTATTACCAAGTCAGTCATGGCTTGGGTTCCCCGTGATAACTAACCTCTTTTCTTTCATGTGCAGGAGATAACTACCGGTCCAAACAACAAGTGGTTCGTCGACAGTGGTTGCTCCAGGCACATGACGGGGGAAAGAAGTCTACTCACAGACTTCAAGGGAGGTAATAGGGGATTCGTATCATTCGCGGGTAACAAGGGTGGAAATATCACTGGAACTGGAGAAGTCACTAATGGGACGATTACTTTGGATCAAGTTTATCACGTTGATAAACTGGTTCATAATCTCATTAGTGTCTCTCAAATCTGTGATAAGAAGAACTCGGTGTTATTTACTGACACTGAGGCGTTAGTGCTAAAGCCTGGATTCAAAATTCCTGAAGAATGGGTGTTGATGCGGGCGCCAAGGAAGAACGACTTGTACATGCTGGATATGAACAAGCCAGAGACTTCGATGGGGCCAATCTGTCTACTATCCAAAGCTTCGGAGACGGAATCCGTACTGTGGCACAGACGCATGGCTCACCTGCACCTGAGAAAGATGAATTACATAACGAAGCATGGACTGGTGCAGGGTGTGCCCATGAAAAGTTTTCAGTTCGAGGATAAGTGTCTACCTTGCATGAAAGGCAAACAGCACAAGAAGACACATAAGTCCAAGAAGCAAAATTCCATAGCCTCAACATTCGATCTGTTGCACATGGACCTTTTCGGCCCAATCAACAAAAGGAGTATTGGAGGTAGTTGGTACTGCTTAGTTATCACTGACGATTACTCACGTTTTTCTTGGGTTTTCTTTTTAGGTACGAAGGACGAGACGGCTGCAAGGCTCATCGGGTTCTTGGACCAAGTGGAGAACTCATACGGAACTAGGGTTAAATATATTCGTAGTGATAATGGAACTGAATTCAAAAACACTGTAATTGGTGTATATTGCCTATCAAAGGGCATAGTGCATCAATTCAGTGCACCATATGAACCTCAACAGAATGGGGTGGCCGAACGTAAAAATCGAACTTTGATTGAGGCTGCAAGGACTATGCTTTCGGATTCAAAGCTTCCTACCATGTTTTGGGGGGAGGCAGTGAATACCGCGTGCCACATTTTAAACCGAGTCCTTACAGTCAAATCATTGAACAAAACATGCTATGAAATTTTGAATAAACGGCCACCTAACTTAACTGGATTCGAACCGTTTGGAGTACCATGCACACTTTTAAGAACAAAACATCAACCGAAGTTTGGTGAAAAGGCTGACGAAGGATACTTCCTAGGTTATGTGCCAAACTCACCAAACAAACGGGTGTTTAACAAAACAACTGGTACTGTGGAGATTGTGTATAACATTGAAGTCACAAGTTATACACATGAACCCCAAACTGGTCCGGAATGGATATTTGACTATGATAAGTTATTTGAGTCATTTAACATTCCTCTGGATGATAATGCAGGTACAATCGAGAAGGACATGGCGACGTTGCATCTGAACGACGATGGCCAAATCTTTCCAAGGACCACGTTCGAATCTACGTCCGAGCCTACTGCGACTGTAGATGGATCTCCAGAAGTTGCTGATCAAGAGGCACCTAACACTGAGAATCAATACTCAAGCTTCAAGTTCTAACTCTGAGGAAAACGTCCGTGAGGAGGAAAATGTAGAAGCTGAGCCTGTTCCCCCTTTAGGTGAAATAGGATCCAACTTAGGAGATAATCTAAGGGTTGATGAAATAGAGACCTCTAGGATTAACAAGAACCATCCAATAGAAAGCATCATAGGAAATCCTAACGAGGGTGTGAAGACTCGGAGTAGTGTAAATAACAACACCGTGTTGTTGTCGATGATAAACGACTCCGAGGCATATCACACATGTCTTTATTCATGTTTCATATCGCAAGTAGAGCCTAAGAATGTGCAAATGGCACTTAAGGATAACTCCTGGGTTGAAGCGATGCAGGAAGAACTTTCACAGTTTAGGAAACTAGAAGTGTGGGAGTTAGTTTCGTTACCTCGAGGGGAGATTGCAATAGGAACCAAATGGGTTTTTAAGTGCAAAAGAGACGATCGGGGTATAGTCACGCGCAACAAGGCGAGATTAGTTGTAAAGGGTTTCAACCAAGAGGAGGGAATCGATTACAACGAAGTTTTTGCACCAGTAGCAAGGCTAGAAGCCATTAGGTTGTTTCTAGCGTTTGCCTCCTTCAAAGGCTTTAAGGTATATCAACTAGACGTTAAGAGTGCTTTCCTGTATGGAAAAGTGAAGGAGTTGGTGTATGTAGAACAACCGCCCGGATTTACAGATCCTAAATATCCTGATAGAGTATATCGCTTAGATAAGGCTCTTTATGGATTACATCAGGCACCTAGGGCGTGGTATGAGACTTTATCCAACCATCTTTTAGAAAACGGTTTTGAAAGGGGTAGGATAGATAGTACTCTATTTGTGAAGAGGAAAGGAGAACACTTTATCTTGGTACAAGTGTACGTCGATGATATCATTTTTGGATCATCAGACGAACAAATGTGCAAAGATTTTGAGAAGGTGATGAAGTCCAAGTTCGAGATGAGTGCTATGGGGGAGTTGAATTTCTTTTTAGGGTTACACGTTGACCTAAAAAAGGAAGGGATGTTTATCCATCAAACTAAGTATGTCTATGACATATTAGAACGGTTTGGGATGGAGGGAACTAAGTTGACTGCCCACTTCAGCACGCCGATTCAAGTAAATCACAATCTCGGGCCGGGTACTGAAAGTGATACCGATGTGGATCCGACTTTATATCGGGCCATGATTGGGTCACTTATGTATTTAACTGCTTCAAGACCTGACATAATGTTTGCTGTGTGTATTTGTGCTAGGTTTCAAGCGAATCTGAAGGAGATGCATATGAAAGCTGTGAAGCGGATTCTACGATACCTCAAGTCAAAACCGAAGCTGGGACTTTGGTATCACGCGGAGGGAGATCTAGAGTTGGAAGCGTTCACGGATTCTGATTACGGAGGATGCAGCTTGACGCGCAAATCTACAACTGGAGGTTGTCAGTTCCTAGGAGGGAGATTGGTATCCTGGCAATGCAAGAAACAAACATCGGTAGCCATTTCAACGTGCGAGGCCGAGTATGTTGCTGCTGGTAGTTGCTGCTCACAGGTTCTGTGGATACAACACCAATTGCGGGATTACGGTTTGGCTTACACTCAAACTCCTATTAGGATAGACAATCAATCTACAATTGCTATAACTAATAATCCAGTTAAACACAGTAAAACAAAGCACATAGACATAAGGCATCATTTTATTCGTGATTGTGCTGAAAAGAATTTAATCAAACTGGTAAAAGTGGCAACAGAAGATAATAATGCAGATTTATTTACCAAAGCGTTTGATAAGTCACGGTTTGAGTATTTAATTCAACTGAATGGAATGCGCAACCCAGAGTAATTTGACCTTAGTAGTAGTAAGTTTATTTTATTTTATTGTAGAGTAGTAGTTTTTCTTTCTTCTCAGTAATCTGCTAATTTAGGAAAGTTTCTATTTTTAGTAAGTTTCTATCTTTAGTAAGTTAGTAGGTTAGCTTATTTTACTGCTTTTCTTATGAAAAAAAAAAAAAAAAAAGAGAAAATTACAAAAATACAAAAAAAAAGAGAATATCAGAAAAAAGAGTTAGATCTTAGATACATAGGTTCAAAGTGACGAAAATTAGCACCGTCGTTACAGACTCTAAGTATTTAGGCTTTCACACATAATGCAACTAAATCCTAAGTGTTATACTTTACTTAGTTTGATGTGTTGGTAGGCATAATACAAATAGGGAATCTCAAGGCTAATAAAATATTCTAGAAAAAGTCAAGCGTGTCACTAACTTAGATGTACGACCAATCGGTCTTAATTTTTATGTACAAGACATACAAACATTGAGTCTAAATGAGGTATGCAAACTTTCTGGGGATGTATGGCAACATCAAATACATCTGAAAATGGAAAGAATAGAAATATCATGAAAAACTGAGAGTCGAAAACATGCAACTCTGTTGTACGTAAGTACAGACCTGTTGTCTCTGTTTAGATTCGGGTTAGCAGACATGTCGCTTTGTTGTACGTCAGTACAGACCTGTCACCGCTATCTGCTAACTTTAAAAATAAACCTTAAGTCGAACTAAGACACTTTGTTGTATGAGAATACAGACCTGTGTCCGATGTTTGTCTTTTAAAGAAAGTTTGCAAATACCAACAAGTTAGATTCTTTATCTGTGTGCCTTGATCATAAAAGTATGTCTATGTATGAGTCACGTAAGATAATTTCTAGATAAATAAAAAAGGCCAAGGGATATTCCGAAATGTAGAATGTTTAACGGGGTAAAATACCAACAATCGGCTAAATAGGTATGTCACAACAAACAATCAAAGGAATCAAAAATTCCTAAGTGTGAAAGTTTAAGTACTGAAAGTTAGTATCAGACATCGCTATCTGATTGAACCTCTCTTAGACTATACTCATCAAAAATATGTTGTTTAGTATTTAGCTTAGCTTGTAAATTTTTTTTTAGCTTAAGTCTAGATTAAATGTTTTAATCAAAATTTTATTTTATTTTCTTTTTACCTTAGTTTATTTTATTTTAATTTTACTTTACTATTAGTTTAGTTTAATTTTTTACTTAGGGAAAAGGTCAAAAGTTACTAAGGGTGCATTCAAAGTTGGATAAAATAAACAATGCGTGAACTATCTTGAGCTTAGGGTAAAAGAATTGGCATAGTTTATCTGGTTACACAATACCGTAGAAAAAAGTTGGAAAAGTTGAAATTATTTCAAAATTTTTGAAAATTTTTCTAAGTGTTAGTGGTTTCGAATCTAAGACAGACTCGAATAAGGAGTAATTCGAATCTGTCAGTAGATTCGAATCTACGCTTAGACTCGAGGGTTGGTGGTATAAATAGGTCAACAGTGAAGTCATTTAAGACCTTACTGTTTTCGAATCTATACATTCGAGTCTACTGCGGCGATCTCAATTCTATTCTCGAATCTATCGTATTTCTCCTAAACGACATTTTGTCGAGTCTCTTACTTGGTGTTTCGATTCTACAGATACATCTAGGTATAATCAACCGGATTGTACAAGATTTGTGTAGTTTTATGCACAATTTTAGACCAAATCGTCAAATTTTGAAGTTTTATAGGTCGAAATAGGGTTTTTGCTAAATTACCAAGATTGGACCTATAAAAGATCAAATTAAAAGCATAAATCATTGATTAGAACCTAGTTGAACTAATGTATGTGATTTACCAAGTTCAAAATGGTTAAAATCTTGGGTTTTTGTTGAAAACAAAACCGACGGGACTTCGAGTCTGTTCTAGGACCTTCGAATCTGTTCATGGGTTTCTCGAATCTATCATTAGATTCGAGATGACCATGATATTCGAATCTGTCCATTAGACTCGAATAGGGACTCTTCGAATCTGTCCATTACATTCAAATATGGACACTTCGAATCTGTTACTTTCGAATCTGTACTTTATTTATTTTGTTTAATTTAAATTTTATTAAACTTGTGGAAATTTAATTGTGTTAGATTTTGTATTTAAAAAAGGTACAAAATAAAACAAATTTGAATTTAAACAAGTTTATTGATTTTTAATGAGTCTAACAGTTTTATTTATTGTGCAGATATGGCGGTTCGCGCTTTTGTCCCGAAGCATAATATGGTCCTTAATCCCGATAATAATATCCCTGAGGCACAGGGTTTTCGCGAAGTTTTGGACTTCCTAGCTGAATCTAGGATTAGCTATGCTTTGTTTCATAACATTCCAATTGTAATTTCGTATGTACGCCAATTCTATGATCATTTACAGGTTGACTGTACTGTCACCCCGACAGTTATAAGAACCAGAATCGCTGGCCAGCCTCTAGTCTTCTCAGCAGATATGTTGCGCCAAGTTCTACAGTTGGGTTCTCAGGAACAGGAGGACGGGCCTGTTGACTTCCCGTTAAGTATTAGGCAGACCGCGTTTCTGAGGATGGGCTATAGTTTGGACGTTACGAAGTCATCGTATATGAAAAGTGGCCTGATAGGGCAGTGGAGATTTTTGGTGCATGTGTTCATGGTTTGTTTTGCGCCGAAGAAAGCTGGCTTTGATTACATAGTGTCAAAGATCCAATCTGGAGTTATTGCATTGGTATATAATCGGAAGTTCAGCTTCTCTCAAATGTTTTTCTCGGAGTTCGTCCATCAGATTACAGCTCCAGACAGGGAAAGGTTTCTGCTATATCCAAGATTTGTCATGATGTTGATAAGGCACTTTTTGCCAAATTTGCCACAATCAGATGACTCTTTGAGCGTGAATGTTATGGACAAAAGGATTTTCGCTGATTGTTCCTCACACCGAGGAAGATTGGCTATTCCTGTTGCTCGTCCATTGTTTGGACCGATTGTGGATAGGGAATTTCAAGCCCCAGATGATGCCAACTGGGCAGGGGGCGTTGAGGTTCAGCCACAGCAACAACAACAGCAACGTCAACAGCAACAACAGCCTCGTGCTCAGCCACGTGATCCAAGACGCCGACAGAGACCAGCAGCGAGTCAAATTCCGGCAACCAGGCCTTCGACAAGCCAGCAACCAGAAGTTACAGAAGCCGGGCCCTCAAATGTTGCGAGAGAAGCTGAACAGCTAAGCCAGACGCTTAATGAAATTTGGGAGGCAGGGCCTCATGCCAATGAAGATATTGCAGCAGCATTGGTTGGTGAGCTGCTTAGTCCACCAGCAGATGAAGATGATATTTTTAGAGATGTGGAGGAATACGAGCCAGAAGGGGCAGATGACGGATTAACATCTTCAGAATCCGAATCAGAATCAGAGGAAGTTCCAGCAGCTGCAGTTCCTGATATTCAAATTGGAACTTATGGTTCGAGATTGATTGTAAATGAAGGTGGTTCGAGGAGGCGCGTGGACAGGGAATTGGAGGAGTCAGATTTTGAAGAAGAGGAGGTTGCTCAGTTGGTGACAAGGCAACGGGCCAAACGACACAGGTTCATGCAGGGGACTTCATCAGAGTCCGATGCACAACCTCAGCCTTAAACCCAAACCCAACCACAAGTCACAGCTCCACCATCACCGCCACCTCAGCAGCATGAACCATACATTCCATCACCTTTCATCCCATCTCCCATTCAGTCCATTCCTTCTACGTCAGCTGCATATACTGAAAATCAACGATTCATGCAACTCAAGAGTCGTGTTGACTTTCAGCACGTTCAAATCATAACTCTTACCAAAGATGTAGGTGAACTCCAGGAACATAACTCAAATCTGGATAAGGAGAATGCAGAGTTGCGGAAGATTGTGGAAAGTGTCAGAGACGAAAACACGGAGCTAAAATCTTTCGTAGCTGATCAATCTTCAGAAATCCGAGCAATGAGGTCCCTCCTAGAGCAACTTATGAAAAATCTACAAACTCAGGGGGAGACGAGTTGTAAGGATCAGGAGGTACAGAGAAGAGATGATTATAATGAAGGCGATGATCCCGGTGCGAATAAAGAGATTGAGTCTGTAGATTTTCCTGCAGCTCAAGTTACACAAATTCAGGGGGAGCCAAGTACAGAAGGAGAAGTAGGAGGATCTGGAAAAGAAGCAGGTTCCTCGAGGGTTCTGAACAGTGACATGATTGATGCACTGAAGGACATAGAGGAAGAGCTTATGGATTTTGACGATGAAGAAGAAGAGTTAGAAGAAGGAGAATTTATTCCAGAGGAGGTTGTGGACTGGAAATCAGACGATGAAGTGTTGGATGATGAAGACGATCATGTCAACGAGGTTATTATCAATTCACAACCTGTCACGGAGCTATATGAAGGACAAAATCATAATGTGATTGACGTTGACTATATCAAGGTAGCCTCAGTCGAGGACAAAGAACTTGAAGAGGCCGAGAAGGAGCCATCTAGAGCTGACTTGATAAATCTTTGGTTCAAGAAAGAGGAAAAGAAAGATCGTTTGAAGATGAAGAAGAAAATGAGAGTTCCAGGTGCTGGAAGCTTCTCAGGAGGCATTATAAGCTGGTTCTTTGACAAAGAACTGCAGCTATTTATCTTGAAAAGAAGAGATGGACTACAATACTTGAGGCGAACACTAAAAGCATTTAACTCATTGCCCAAGATTGAAGTAAAGGAGCTTGCATGGAAAGAGTTAATTAATATAGGTGAAGACCAGTACGCTGAAGTCGTGGCAAGAATCATAAGGAAAGAAGGAAGATCAGGAAAGTTCGAGCGAATCAAGCCAAGGACCGGAAACAGGGTCGAGGATCAGTCGAGAATAGATCCTCATACAGGTAGGCCATGGGCCAGGATGGTATACAAACCTGTGAGGTGTCTAAAGAAAGTACCAATGAAATCGATGCCACAGAACGTTTTGAGCAACATGAAATGGTGGTACCTCGAGATTGACACTGCTGAAGCCATCATGGAGGATCAAGACGAGCAGGTCATTTTGAAGGTATACGATCCACTGCATTTGATAAACCTATCAAAGGACGACCTGAAGAAGCTTCATGATCAGCCTATCTTCTTTACTGAACCATGGAGATCTGAAGCCAGGAAGTTCCAAAAGGTAGTTAAAGTTTGTATACATGCTGGATTATATGCATGTAGTAGTATATATAGCTCTAGTACTTAAATTTGATGTAATGTAAATAATTAGAAGCTATCGTCAAGGGGGAGTCTGTTGGTACACCCTGTGTGACGATAGCAGTCTAATCGATCTGCATTATGGTTTAAGTAATATTCTGAGTATTAACAAGTGTTTTGATATATATGTTTATATGTGTTTGTCTGTTATTGATTGTGTGTTTGAACTTGATGTAACATATTACAAGAAGTTCAAACATAAAGGTCAAAGATTAACTCAAGCATAAGTAAAACATAAGTTTCATCACTTAAGAGTTTAAGTGTTTTGGCTAGATTCGAATTGCTTAAGGGAACACATTCGAATCTGTGATAGATTCGAATGAGACCTTAGATTCGAATGGGCTAGATTCGAGGATGTCAATATGGACAGACTCGAATGGGCCTTGGGCCAGATTCGAGTTTGGCCCACATCAGACTCGAATCAGGGTCTATAGTTAGGGATAGACTCGAATCATTAAGGGACTTTTTGCAGAATTCGTGAGGAATTAAGCAAGAGGCGATCTCGAGTTTATCAGCTAGGTGAGTGCCGTTTCGGAGAGAATTAGTTCGCAGGATCGTTCGTGTGTCGTTCGTTCAGCGTCTAATAGTCTCCGTGTTCCGTTGGTTGAGAGTTGTCCGTCTAACCGTCAACGAGGATTCCGCACTCGTTCACGGATCCGCGTCTAGATAGATCTTGCAGTTGTAGACCTTACAGAACCACTGATCTAGATCTCACTCTCTCGGCCTTTTAGATCTCGAGTTCTATGCGAACACAAGTATACATTTTTTCTTGATTCACTCTCTCGTTCTTGTTTCCATCTCTAAGATTATTATGTTTTTAACATTTTATTACGTTTTTTTTATCTCTAAGATTATTATGTTTTTTTGTTTTTTTATTAATCAGTAAGATTATTAAATCAGTAAGATTTGTTATTAATTTGCAATCTATCAAAGATTTTTATGATTTTAGTTAATAAATTGTAAGATTTTATATTTAGTAATCCATCTCAGATCTTAAAAGTTAACACTTATTTGTTTTTCAGATTTCAAGAACATGGATTCTGATAAAGATCCTAAATCGATTCCTGTAAGTGAAAGTGCAAGTGGAAGTACTCCAACCGGACAATCCCACAAGAATTTAAATATAAAGATGATGAAGGACAAAAGACAGAAAAGAGAAAGGAGACCGGGGAAGGTACCAAAAAATCAGTGGTATGGGATCATTTCACTAAGGATACTTCTAATCCTGATTTTACTACTTGTGATTATTGTTCTCAATTAATGAAATGTCCAAGTAAGAGTGGAACGAGTTCTTTGCGTAATCGTTTAGGTCGATGCAAGAAGTATCCATATAACGTCGATAAGAAACAAAAGCTATTGATTTTTCAAAGTAATCTGGTTCTGTTGTTGGTTCAGTAGATGGTGCTTCTACATTTGTTCCTTGGAGATTCGACCAAAGAAAATGTAGAATATATTGTGCTAGAATGATCATTATTGATGAATTGCCTTTTAAAACTGTTGAGCACGAAGGATTTTGTGATTTTGTGAACATGTTGCAACCTCAATTCCAAATCCCATCTAGAAGCACTGTAACCAGAGATTGTTTGGACTTGTATATGACTGAAAGAGAAAGTTTGAAGAAGTACTTTGCAAAATTCAAACAAAGAGTTTCTTTGACAACTGATTTGTGGTCTTCTAGGCAAAATTGAGTTACATGTGCTTGACAGCCCACTATATTGACCATGAGTGGAATATTCATAAAAGAATACTCAATTTTTGTCCTGTATCTGGTCATTATGGTGAAGTAATTGGAAAATATGTTGAGAAGAACTTGTTAGATTGTGGAATTGACAAGGTTTTTACTATTACTGTCGATAATGCAAGTTCTAATGATCTTTGTATTCGTTACTTGAAAAAAAGGCTTTATAATTGGAAAAAAAGTGTAATGAGTAGTCAGTATTTGCATATGAGATGTTGTGCCCATATATTAAGTCTGTTGTGAAGGAAGGGTTGAAAGAAGTAAATGAGTCGATTGTTAGGATTCGGTCTGCGGTGAAGTATGTGAGGTCTTCCCCTGCTAGGCTTCAACGTTTTAAGGAATGTGTTGAGAAAACAAAGATTGAGAGTAAAAGTCTTGTATGTCTGGATGTTGAAACAAGGTGGAATTCAACCTATTTGATGTTAGAAAGTGCCATTAAATTCCAAAATGCTTTTGATATGTTAGAGGAGCAAGATAGCAAGTATAGATCCGAACTTTTATCATTTAGGGATATGCCTACGGAAGAGGATTGGGATTATGCAAGATGTTTGCTGCCTTTTTTAAGAGGTTTTTAGAATTCTACTCTACGTATTTCGGGCTCATTATATGTAACTAGTGATAGCTACTTTCGTGAAGTTTTTGGAATTGGAGCAATGATTTCTAATAAGTTGCTTGCTAGGGATGAAAATCTTAAAAAGATGGCTGCTAGAATGAAAGGGAAGTACGACAAATATTGGAGCAATGTGTCGAATATGAACATGTTTTTTTTTGTCGCACCAGTTTTAGATCCAAGACACAAGTTAGGTTATGTGACCCTCATTGTGAAACAAAGTTATGATGAGGAAACTGCAAAGAATTTGTGTTATCAAATAGAAAAGGTATTGAGAGGTTTGTTCGATCATTATTCACAGGAAGTTGGAGTGGTACATGAGGGTAGTGCAACCAATTCTCAAGTTTCCGTGGAAGAAAATGTGATGGATGTTGACGAGGACCCGGTGAATTATTATAAGAATCAATACAAAAAGGTTATGGAACAGGCGTCGGGTGGTAATGAGAATGATAAGACTGAGTTGGATAGGTATTTGGGTGAGAAATGTGAGACCATAGAGAACAAGTTTGATTTATTGTGTTGGTGGAAAAACAACGAATCAAGATTCCCGGTCATGGCAACAATGGCTAGAGATGTTTTGGCAATTCCCGCCTCAACTGTAGCCTCTGAATCTTCTTTTAGTACCGGAGGGCGTGTTCTTGATGCATTTTGCATCTCACTAACCCCTACTTTGGTTGAGGCGTTGATATGTGCACAAAATTGGCTTAGGTCCAAAAAGGTTCCTTTCGATATTGAAGAATAACTTGAAGAACTTGAAAATTTCGAAGCCGGTATGATTTTACTTCAATAAGTTGAATGTTCTCTTAACCTTTAAATTTTATCTCTTATTTTTATTAATGCCTTACTTTTATTATTTAGATTTGAAAGATTTACCAAGTGGTATCTCGACTATTACGGTGGACGATTAAAGTTTGGTCGATGTGAAGATATGAAGTTACGAATGGTTGAGGTAATTTTGTGTGTTTGTTATTGGTTTGTAGTCTCAAAGATGAATGAATGATCTTGAATTAAGTTGTAGTAAGTAGCTTCATTTTTTAATTAGCTCATTGGTTTTTATTTTTGTAGGAAGAATAAGATCCAAGGTTGTCGAGGATTGTAGGTGCCACGAATGTAACATCCCACATTTTAATTATATGTAATTTACGATTTTAAGACTCAATTATTGTACTTATGGAATATTAAATCAATTTAAGTTTACTTTGATCATAATATCAATTAAATGAGAAAATACGAAGTTGAGGGGTGTGTTATGCAAATGGGTCAAAAATAGAAATAAAAAGGGGAAAACCCTTTCATTTCCACCAACTCCTTCTCTCTCTACTCTCTCTCTCTCTAAACCGTGCTCTCACTCTCTCTCGGTTTTAATCCAAGAAAAACCCAAGAACTGAACAAATTCAAGTGCAAAAGTTGGAAACAAGTTGCAATTTAGGAACTATAACAGTTGCAACAAACGATTTAAGGTAACATTCATCCAAATTTACGATTCTTGATGTTTTTGGTTCGATTTTGAAGTGAACCGATTTCTAAGATTTATGTAGCAAATGTTAATGCATGTTATATATTATGATGGATTAGTTGAAATCGAGCATGTATGTTGTTATATACCAAATTTCATAATCAGATTCCACCTCTAAGTGTGATTTCAAGATATGTGTGTGTTTTAGTGTGTATGTTCATCGAGACTCATAAGAAAAATGGACATAAATGGGTTATTTTGGTACATAAATATGATGATATAAGTTAAATGATAGCATATAAGTTCATATTTACAATATTAGACTCAAAACATGCAAAAATGGTCCAAACATAATTTCTAGAAAATATTGGAAAATATGCTAAGTATGAACCCGGTTCGGACGATGATCCATCCGAATTCGGATCATCATCCTAGTTCGGACCTACAATGTTTCGGACCAAAGGACAATTCGGACCCTGTCCCAATTCGGATCCCCATCCCAAATTCGGATCCTGCCAATTTCGGACCACCTCAATTTCGGATCAAGACCCAATCCGGATCAAACACTAATTTCGGACCATTTATATTTCGGACCATCCGAATTCGGATGTGGTCCGAAATCAGACCCATTTACACTTAATTTTCAGAATTTAAGTTTTAAGCAATTACTGACACAAATTCACTATTACACTTACATTACAGATCATTGTGGTGTTATCAAAACACACATTGATTCAGGGACAAATCACACTATACCAATCACTGTGAGTAACAGATTGTCATTCTAACATTTATTGTTTTTGCATTCATGTTTATATATTCAAAGGCATGTTCACATTGTTCATATACATCATTTGGCACTCATGATTACTTTGTTGTTATGATGCACACTCGTACTTGACATGTAACACACATGTAGCCAGCGTTCATTTGAAAATGCATCTATTTACATCATGCTTGCACTGCATGATCATTACTTCACAATCTGATGCGACCTGGACTGGGGCTGACAGCAGGCCACTGTCGGGGACTGATCATCCCACTCGTTATCCCGTCAGGTTCGGCACATCCCCGATCAGCATATTGAACTGCCACCCCATGCTAGCAATGCATGGTTTACACATACATTGAGGCTTACACTGCCTGTTTTCACATACATGGGGCTTACACTGCCCATGGTTAAGCATTGCTTGTAAAGAAATATTTGTTGTTTGCATAATCTGTTATCTCACTAAGCTTTAGCTTACAGTTGACTCACAATGTTTTCAGGCAAAGGCAAAAGTGTAGCTGGACCTTCTACTTAAGCAAATCAATTCAATATCCCGGAGACCTTAGTAGCTATTGGTACTTGAATGTAATAGCTTTGGGCTGGGATTTCTACTTCTAAAATAATTATGTTGATGTAATAGTTAGACTTAATCACTGTAGACATGTATTCTATTGCTTTAGTGTGGATTTGCTTAATTCTGATTTAAGTATTCAATTTCAATTATCATTTTATTTATTGGGTTGTTTGTTGATCCTGGTGATTTCAATTATAATATCAAAGCAAGAGGGTGTCACAACGAATGGGACGATTTCTGTATTAGTTGTTTTTGAAGTTATATTGAATGTTTTGTTGTAATCGATTAAGGATATTTAAGTATGGTTTGATATTTTTTGTAATTTGTATGAAGTGTTGACTTGATCTTTTATATTTTAGTTAAGCTTTTGGCTTCTTCGTAAACAATATATTAATTCAGGTTACATTTTATAATTTCCAGCCAACATGTGTCAAGGTGGGTACCCGTAAACCGAACCGTGGATAACCGGTTGATTTCGGTTCGGGTCGGTTTCATACGGGTTTCGGATCGGTTTCGGTTACCCTGTGCCAGAAAACCGAACCGCCATTTAGGTTCACATTTTCATGCCGAACCGAGCCGTGGACAGCCCTAAGTACAGGGGTGTAGAAAACTCTATTCCCAATCACTGGGAACGCAACAGTAAGTAACATAGGCTGAGAGTTATAAAGATTCTCACCACAGACATGCTTGAAGATGAGGCTCAGAAACCGTGGGTATCTAACAGCAGCTGGACGTGTTTCCTGCTGCACCAGGTTCCTCAAATTCATGAAAATCCACTGAGCGATGTTTATAGTAGTCCTATCTACAACCTGTAGGACTATTGGGATCTCATCACGGCTGAGCTGGTCAAAGGAACCAACTTTGCTGCTGAAGCACATTACCACAGAGGCAAACAAGAAGCTGTAAGTAGGTGAGAGATCCTTCCTGAACAGTGTGGCTCCAATTTTGGGTTCTGCTACACCACAGAAGCGTAGCAAGTTTCCCATTTGATCATTTTCAGGCTGTGGCTGATCATAGGTTTCGGCCACAGGGAGACGAAGAACTTCCCTGATAAGACCAGTAGTGATCTCAATGGTCTGAGTCCCATTGAGAATGGTTCCCCGGATGATTTTGGTTGCTGGGTCATAGGCGGTATACCAAAATTCATACACCATCTCCTGGAACAGGACACCAGGAGATGCAGTCATGGCGTAGTGTAGAGGGTGAACCTTTAGAAACTCCACCATATTTTAATAACCTTTCCCCACATAGTTCTTGGGAATGGTTAGGTTTGCTATGTAGTTTGTGGGTTTCAGTGTTAGCATCGTGGTAACAGAAGGATGTTTTTGAACGTCCTTACCAACGAATACTGGGAGCAAAGGGTTGTTTTGATGAGCCATTTGAGTAGTGGAAAGAAGAGTTCTGGACACTTAGTCGAGTTTTAGGGTTCTTTGGGAGTTATGGTAGCAGTAAAGAAAAAAGAAGATGAAACAGTAGAGGAGGTATTTATAGGATCCGAATGTGAGTGGGTATGAGAGAGAAAGGTTTGGGCGGTTGATTTGAAATGTTCTTTAACGGAAAACGGAACGGTTGTCCATGTCAGAACGGTTGTGAGACCACTTGAACTCTTTTTAGTCACTAACACACGTTAACACACATTATTCGCTGTAATTAAGTTAAATAAATACAGAAATTAAGTAACATAAATGTGAAGAAAAGGTAATTAAAACTGATGGTCTAAGCTGTTGGTCAAACCTGTGATGAGTAGGTTTCATCACAGACTGTTCATTCCTCAAGCTGTTCATTCAACCTGTGAAGCTATGCAAGAACATGTTATGTTCAATAGCTGACCAGGTTACAAGACAATGTCTTGTATGACAGATTAAGAGAGTGAGCAGGTTGGAGGTTTGATCAACAGACTAGGTTTGAAGTAAAAACTGATAGTGTCAAACCTGTTATACGCTCAAGCTGTTCAAGTTTTCAGAAATTGGCTAAGTGTAGAACATGCATAGCCTGTTCTGTCTAAGCTGTTCTGAGAGACTTGAGCAGTGTGAGACATATAATGCCTTAGAACATTTAGGACACTTAGTCACTTTTATTTAACATGCTCAGCTTGCTTCAAAGATAAATAAACCTGTTTTCATCAAGAGGCTTAGTGAAAATGTCTGCAAGCTGTTCATCTGTGGAAATAAAACTTACCTCCACTTTACCGTTCTGGATGTGATCCCTGATGAAGTGATGTCTGACTTCTATATGCTTAGTTCTGGAGTAAAATACTGGATTGTTGGAGATGTCTATAGCACTTGTATTATCAAACAGAATAAGAGTATTCCTATATACAATGCCATAGTCTTCAAGCTGATGCTGCATCCACAGAATCTGCCCACAGCAGCTTCCAGCAGCAATATACTCAGCTTCAGCTGTAGTAGAAACTGAGTACTGCTTCTTGCTACACCAACTTATCAACTTACCACCAAGGAGTTGACACCCACCTGTTGTGCTTTTTCTGTCTAGCCTGCAGCCTGCAAAGTCAGAATCTGAATATCCTGTTAGCTGAGGACTTGAGTCTTTGGGATACCAAAGACCCAAACCTGGTGTGTACCCTTAAGGCATCTGAAGATTCTTTTTCCAGCAGCTAGATGTGATTCTTTAGGATCAGCTTGAAACCTAGCACATAAACAGGTGGCAAACATAATAGATGGTCTACTAGCAGTTAAATATAGCAAGCTCCCAATCATGCCTCTATAAGCTGTTACTGAAACAGCTTTGCCACTGGCATCTGCATCCAACTTTACATTGGTTGCCATTGGGGTTTTGATAGGAGAACTTTTATCAAATTTAAACTTTTTCAAAAGATCAAAGTGTACTTTCTTTGATTTATAAAAATTCCATTTGAGGTCTGTTTAACCTGCAATCCTAGAAAGAAAGTAAGTTCTCCCATCATACTCATTTCATATTTTGATTTCATGAGTAGTGAAAAATTTTTGCATAACTGCTCATTAGTAGAACCAAATATTATGTCACCACATAAAATTGAACAAGCATACTATCAGACTTCACCTTCTTTATTAACAGTGTGATATCCATTTTACCACTGGAATAACCATTGCTCATAAGGAAATCAGTTAGAGTGTCATACCAGGCTCTAGGGGATTGTTTTAGACCATAGAGGGCTTTGTCCAACTTATAGACAAAACCTGGATGATTTTCATTTTCAAAACCTGGAGGTTGCTTGACATACACTTCTTCTGGCAGCTTTCCATTCAAAAATGCACTCTTTACATCCATTTGAAATACCTTCATACTCTTGTGAGCAGCATAGGCTAGAAACAAACGAATTGCTTCTAACCTGGCCACTGGAGCAAATGTTTCATCATAGTCAATACTTTCTTCCTGTCTGTATCCTTGAGCAACCAGTCTTGCCTTATTTCTAATAACATGACCTTGCTCATCCATCTTGTTCCTGAAAACCCATTTGGTGCCAATTATTGTTTTTCCTTTAGGAGCAGAGACAAGCTTCCATACTTTGTTTCTCTCAAACTGATTGAGCTCTTCTTGCATAGCAGTGATCCAATTGGCATCTTTCAGTGCTTCATCCACTTTCTTAGGCTCCATCAGGGACACAAAACTTGAAAACATACAAAAGTTTCCTAAGTTGTCCCATCTTGTTTGCACCCCTTTGTTGATGTCACCAATTATTTGCTCATTTGGGTGACACCTGATCCACTTAGGATCTTGCCTCAATGAAGATTCTCCTAAGTTATTTGCATCTTCAACAGGTCCTATTGAGCAGCTTTCAAGATTTTCAGACACACTGATATCTTGAGCCTGTTCACTTGTTGAGCATGACTCTCCATTGTTGAATGTATCCGCAGAGGATCCAGGAAAATCAGCATTGAAGAGATGTCGGGCATACATCCGGTGTTTCACATTGGGAATCTCCGGAAATCGTTTAATACTGGAAATGAGGATTGGGCAGACCACACTGAGCTGCAAGTTGATGAAAGGCTCTGGTATGTTGAAGAGCCGGAGTGTGTGTTAGATACTAAGATGAAGAAGTTGAGGAGCAAAGAGATAGAAATGGTGCTTATACGTTGGAAGCATCATAAGGGAGCAAATCATACATGGGAAGCTAAGTCGGAAATGTTGAGAAAATATCCGCAATTGTTTGAATCCACATAACTTCGAGGACGAAGTTGAGCGTGGTGGAGCCCATGCTGTAACATCCTCGGATTTATTTTATTGTAATTGGGCTAATTAAGTGGAAAATTTACAATTAAGTTGAATTATGAACAATTATTATGTATTTGGGATATTTAGAAAGTTTGTTGTTATTTTAAGAAAATTTGAACTCGGAATTATTATTAAGGAATATTATGAATTATAAAAGCTATTAATGATAAATTTAAGAATAAATCAGTATTTTATGGAACCGGTTAAGTTGAGGAGTGAAATGTGCAAAATGATGAAAATGGGAATAAAAAGGCTAAAGCCTTTCATTTTTCTATGGTCACTCTCTCTCTACACTCTCTCTCTCTAGAATTCTCTCTACTTCTCTCTACGATATCTCACAAACCGACCGGTCGATTATCGAGATTTATACGTCATCGGAAAGATCTCGAGGAGTACTACAACAATCTGCAGTTGGATTCCTGATTTCGTAAGGATTGAGGTAAGAATCGACCCTTTTAAGTTTGTTTATTTCGGTTTTGAAGAACTTAGATTCGAATCTGCCATTTTTATGTGATTTGGAGCTAGTTTTGCTTGAAATCTTGCAAGAATATGATAGTATATGTATAATAGAATCGAAATTAGGCTCAATACATGATATATCGGTGATTCTAGGCTTAGAAATGCATGTTTTAAAGTTGTAAGATGAACAAACTCGAAAATACCAAGAACACAGTCGAAATGCAAGAACAAACTCGATTTTGGTACTAGATTCGAGTATATTTTCGAGTTTATCCTCAAATTCGAATGGGTGGGGTTCGAATCTACCCCAAACTCGAATGGGGTTCGAGTTTACTATATGGGATTCGAGTTTGTGCTCAAAGTCGATGGTGGGTTCGAATTTAACCCATTAATTTCGAGTTTAATGCCTAAAATTGAGAAATCTACTCTCTAAACTCTCATATTTTGAATGAAACTCATAAACAACACATAAAATGACAAGAGTTATACAAAGGATAAGGTGTGAACCCGAGTTGGGTTCAAACTTAGTTATGGTTCGAATTTGGACATGGATCCGAAATGGGGGAGAAATATTGCAAAACTTATAAAACTTGGTTTTACGAAATTTAAACGGTTTTTGACTCAAGGTATTGTTGTAACTAATTTAACAGGTCCCGTGTGGTGTTGTTTAACCCACAGTGGGGTACTTGGTGGATCCGGTTGAAAGCCCGAAGAGAAATAAATATCGGTTAAAGTTTAATTACGCATCCACTGTGAGTACAGTAGATTTCGCATGTTTATATCTGTTTTATGTTAAGCTTTGCCTGCTGAGACCTGTTGCTTCATTATTTGATTGGAATTCTACTAACTTGCGTAGATTTAGATGCACATTCTTACTTGTTGCATGTCCGTTCGATTGTTGTGCATCTAGTGATGGACCGGTGGGTCGCATCGATTACTCTGATGTTACTGTGCTATATGACCTGGAGCTGATCCCTCCTAGGCCCGATAGGCAGTATGTCATCCCCGATCGTACGTTTGTCTCAGATGGTATGTTTAAAGCCGAGCTTTGGGCTCGAAGGGGCTGCGGCTCTGGTCCGTACTTGGTGTACGAAGAGGGTAAACGATGTTTGTCATCGGTGATACCCTTGGGCTTCATAAAAATTTATAAAATGCGTAATCTGTGTATTCACTAAGCCTTTGCTTATACCTCAGTTGATTTATTTTTACAGGAAAAGGGAAGTCTACCGCCGGACCTTCTAGTTAGGTCATTTGTGAAGATTCGGAAGATTCGGTACTATATAATCGGTAATCATGTTTTGGGACAATGTTATATTATATTATGGATGTTGTAATAATTGTAATGGGTATGTAGACTTAGATATGGTACCTTGTAGCACCGTAGGGTGTATGTCACTGTTGCACTACTTCATTTATATATTTTAATGCTTCCGCACTTAAATTAGGTTATCATATCATTATGTAATTGTGATTATGATAAATCTTGGGTGTTATGTAAATGGTGGTTGTTATGGCACAGGTGTCACACTTTGCCTTGGGGATCCAATATGTAACCCAGGTGCTCATCAAAGTTAACCTTGTAGCCAGCATCACACAGTTGACTTATGCTTACAAGATTATGTTTTAGACTAGACACATAGGCTATCCTTTTAAATACAGCAGCACCAGCTTGAAGAGTTCCATATCCTTCTATGGATCCCTGTACATTGTCACCAAATGTGACTTTTTGCCCTTTTTCAGGCCTAAGATAACTCAGCAGATCCTTACAACCTGTCATATGTCCTGAGCAGCCACTGTCCAAGTACCAAACCTGGGATGGTTGTTTATCCTGCAGAGTGTCATGGGAAAATATTAGTTATTTTTAGGGGGACTCATCATAGGGATGAGTTCTCCTACTTCATCAACATTTGTTGATGGTCCAGTGATATCCACACTAATATTCCCTATTTGGATTGTATCAGCTTGGATACTATCCTCATCAACTATGTTACTTCCAACACTGCTTGTTTTTGTAATGATGGAACTAGCACAGTCAACAGGCCTCATGTCCTCAGTTTCAGGACAGTCTTTGGCCATATGTGTCTTCTTCCCACACTAGTAGCATTTTCTCTTTTTAGCCTTTTTGAAAGAAGGACCTCCAGCAACATATTCTGTATTATTTTTGTTGATCCTGTCAGCAGGTTTAGCAAACTTATTACTGTTTTTAGAAGAATCAACAGTTTGGATGGAAGGCACAATGGCAACAGGTTTGCCTGCATCCTCTTTCCTCTTTTTAGGAGGACAGATATCAAATACAGGTAGCTTGATTGACCTTTGACCTTCCATAGGTTTGAGAAACTTAATCCCAAATTTCTCAGGTTGAGCAATGGCTTTGCCTTTGCCCTTACTGAGATGTGATGGATGTTGCCTATCAACATAATTACTGCTTTTGGTTTTGAAAGACTTACCTTAATTTATAACCAATTTTCCACTATGATTTAAAAACTTATTTGAAATCACAGCAGACTTACTTTCAACATGAGACTTACCCCTGTTGAAAGCAGGTTGCTTACCTTTTGAAAACTTTTTCTCAAAATGGTCAGTATCAAAAGGATTAACAGGTCTCTTACCATCAGCTTTAGACCCAGAGCCTGTCTTGTCAACAGGATTAGAGTCCACAGCTGCAGCTTGAGCTTGTTTTCCTTTCTTTTGCTTGAGTGAACCAGCTGAGCACTTAGCAGACTGATTTGATGGAGAACACATTCCATCATCAGCTTTTGGAGCTTTTTCACCCAAGCTGTCAGTATTTTGAGGCCTGACAAACCTATTTGTTGAGACTAGCTTACCATTCACTTTCTGGATGAAAGTGCTTGGAAGCTCACCAAGAGTGGATAAGTCATTTTTCAGATTATTTATTTCAACAATAGAAGCTGCTTTGTCAAGATCCCCTCCAAGATGGGCTTGGATTTGAGTAGGGATCTGTTGACTGATGCAATGGCTGACTTTTTGTGCAGATTGGCACCAAGAGTCAACAATCTTTTGAAGCTTTGCATGTTTTATGTCTGTTTCTCTCTTTTCTTCTAATAAAATGGAATTTGTAAGGTCACCTACCTACGGATCCAATCTTGACGCGACACCGTCCAACGAGTGCGGAATCCTCGTTAGTGGCTTAACGGATTGATCACACAACGCGAAACACGGAGACCAACACGATGATAGACGTAAACACGAACGTCCCGATACGTGATTCTCTCCAAGAACACTCTGAAAATACTTTGCAAACACTCACAAGTTCGTAATCGCCTCGAACAAAGATTTCTGCAAAGATTATTAATCAAAACTGATTAAACCTTAATTATAACCATTAATCTCGAACTTAGTCCTGGATAAGTACGAGAAGGCCCAAGCCCACGAACTTGTCCACCATAAGTTTGAATCTTGGCTTTGAACTTATTCTAGAACTTGTTCTAGAACTTATGTTTGAACTTATCCTTTGAACTTATCTTTGAACTTCTCTTTGAACTTAAGTCAATCATATATACAATCAATATCAAACATATATCAAACATATGTATTAGCGTGCAATTACGAAGACTTGAACTATTACAAAACATGTGGCACCCTTGCCACAACAACCACCAATTACAATACACCCAGGATTAATGACCAACATACAATAACATAATGATCTGATAACCTAAATTAAGTGCGGAAGCATTAAAAACATAAATATAGTAGTGCAAAAAGTGTTAAACACCCTACGGTGCTATAAGGTACCAAGTCTAAGTCTACACACCCATACATTTATTACAATCATCCAGAATATATTACAACATTGTCCAAATCACAATTACCGATCAATTAGTGCCGAGTCTCCCAAATCTTCCAAACGACCTAACTAGAAGGTCCAGCAGTAGACTTCCCTTTTCCTGTAAAAATAAAAATCAACAACTGGGGAATAAGCGGATGCTTAGTGAATACAGAGATTATGCATTTTATAAATTTTTATGAAGCCCAAGGATAACACAGATGACCAACATCGGATATCCTCTTCGTACACAAAGTACGGACCAGAGCCGCAGCCCCTTCGAGCTCAAAGCTCGGCATTTAAACATACCATCTGAGACAAACGTACGATCGGGGATGACATACTGCCTACCGGGCCTAGGAGGGATCAGCTCCAGGTCATATAGCACAGTAACATCAGAGTAATCGATGCGACCCACCGGTCCATCACTAGATGCACAACAACCGAAAGGACATGCAACAAGTAAGAATGTGCATCTAAATCTACGCAAGTTAGTAGAATTCCAAACAATCAATGAAACAACAGGTCTCAGCAGGCAAAGCTTACATAAAACAAATATAAACATGCGAAATCTACTGTACTCACAGTGGGTGCGTAATTTATCTTTTAACCGATATTATTTCTCTTCGGGCTTTCAACCGGATCCACCAAGTACCCCACTGTGGGTTAAACAACACCACAAGGGACCTGTTATATCAATTACAACAATTCCTCATATCATTAACCGTTTAAATCCATAAAATCAAGTTTCGTAAGTTTGGCGATATTTTCCCCATTTTGGGTACATATCTAAATTCGCACTATAACTAAAGTTTGAACCCATTTCATGTTCATACATTGTCCTTTGAATAACTCTTGCCATTCTATGTGTTGTTTATAAGTTTCATTCAAAATATACAAGTTTAGAGAGTATATATTTCTCAATTTTAGGCATTAAACTCGAATTTAATGGGTTAGATTCGAAACCATGCATCAGATTCGAATTCCCTCTTAGAATCTGATGGTACACATTCGAATCTAGGCATAGATTCGAACCCCCTTAGAATCTGATGGTACACATTCGAATCTAGGCACAGATTCGAACCCCCCCTTAGAATCTGATGGTACACATTCGAATCTAGTACCAAACTCGAGTTTGTTCTTGTATTTCGACTCTGTTCTTGACATATTATCATACTCCAGCAACATTTCAAGCAAAACAAGCTCAAATTCGCACAAAACAACAGATTCGAAATTCTATTTTCTTCAAAACCGAAACTATAAACTTAAAAGGATCTATTCTTACCTTAATTCGTATGAAATCAGAAATCCGATTGTAGATTGTTGTTGTACTCCTCGATACCTTTCCGTTGACGTATAATTCTCAAAAATCTGACGGTCGGTTTGTGAAATATCTTAGAGAGATGTAGAGAGAAAATTCTAGAGAGATAAAGTAGTGAGATAGTGTAAAATAGAAAAATGAAGCCTATTGCCCTTTATATACAACTTTCGTCATTTTTGCACATTTCACCACTCGAACTAACCGGTTCCATAAAATACTGATTTAATCTTAGAATTATCATAAATAACTTTTTAATTCCTTAATATTCCATAACAATGATTCTGAGTTCAAATTTTCTTAAAATATCAACAAACTTCTAAATAACCCAAATACATAATAATTGCTCCAATTTTAACTTAAACATGTATTTTCCACTTAATTAACCAAAATACAGTAAAATAAATCCGAGGATGTTACAGCATGGGCTCCACCACGCTCAACTTCGTCCTCGAAGTTACTCGGATTCAAACAGTTGTGAATATTTTCTTAACATTTCCGCCTTTGTCTCCCACGTATGGTCTACTCCTTTGTGATGCTTCCAACGTATCAATACTATTTTAATCTCTTTGTTCCTTATTCTTCATTACCACAGTATTCATAATATATTCCGACTTTTCAACATATACTAACCCTTTATGATTTCTAATTCATTTATAATCAGCCTAATCTTCATTACCAGTTGTGAAGATTTAATAAAGATTTCTTCATGAAATACCAAGTGCTATTTCGACATTTCCTTAAATAATTCTAAATGAGATAACAGATTCCTAACTTTTCTGTTATTCTCAATGAACCAACTCACCTCAGTGTAAATTTTATCCCTTTTTCAAAACAAGTAGTACACCTCATCGGTGATACTAATAAATATATTACATCGTTTCCCTCAAAACTGATTGGTTTAGGTGTCTCATCATATATTACGATGTGGAAATAGTCCATTCATTCTGATCTTCTATCAGTTGTCAGTAAGCTGTACTCGTAGCTATATGTGTGTTTAATCCCACTTATTACACAAACCAAGAGTTGAAAAGGAAACAACTCTTCTATTCTGACATAATCGAGTCTAGAATACTAAAACAATATTAATAACCTTTCCCACGTACATCTTGTGCAAAATCTTTCCAATAATAAACTTCTTGAGTCTGTATATAAAATATACTGAATAATCAAGTTGTCTACAATCTACCAATCGTAGAAAACTTCTTAAATCTGTAATTACTGCGAGACAGATTCCAAATTCTCAATCATTCCTCTTTAACAGAATCCTCCGAGATCCAATTCCAGAAATCACATACCACAAATTATAATCTATTGTAATCAAAATTCACGTTTTGACATATTCAACTTAAAACTTATACCCGAATGTCATCGATAATTACAATTACCGATTCCCCCATCATTGATATACAAATCTCTATTCATGATGTCCATAAAACGGTTGGGGTGTTACTTAATCAAGACATCGTGACCAGAGACTCGTAGTGCTCATAAATATTCCTGAAAGCCAATTTCAGTACATTCCCTCTTCGGACCTCAACTAATCATATCCCATTCGTAGATTAATCTTAGAAAAATAATTAGCTCTCATGCAGCTAATTGAATAATCATCATTTCTCGGCAGCGGATATTTATTTATTATAGTCAATTTGTTCAAACCACTTTAATCTATGCACATTCAGTAGATACAAAACAGTACGAATAACAAACTCTTGGAGAAGCTCCAGGAATCAAGTCAATACCAACTTTTCACTTGTCTTTCAGGTGCCACACCAGACAAGTCTTCCATACACATTTATGGAAACATTTGGGACAACAGGCGCATCGGCCACAGTTCTCTTTTCAATATTGGTATCAATAGCATATACCATACAAGACTCACGACCCTATGCAATCAGCTTTCGGGACCTAACAATCATCATTAGACATTGATCCCCACTTCTCCAATACTCATATATACAATTTTTCTCGCCTCCTTTCGGCGAAGTTATCTTTATTATTCCTTCATTGCAAACTACATGCGTCTTGTCACATATATTTAATAAATTCTTTCTAATTATCGTATCAAATCACCGATCTCTATTGAAATCAAGTCAGGATTGAGTACTACCTCCTCAATCACTAAAGTACAATCATGATACACATGATCTACGTTAACTAATGTGTTACTTAACAATTTCAACATCAATCACAACTATCAACTTAGTCCAAAAGACTAACATTGATTGCCCAAATGCAGTAGTTACGATTTAATTAATTGGCACCAGAATTTAAACAAAACTCATGACCACCTCCGAATCTCTTTTAGATTCCGAATCGTAGTATTAGACCTTTCTTTACGGTATAAGCAAATTTCATTACTGTCCAAAGTCTCTTTAACTTTCTTATTGATCAATTATCATATCAATAAGTATACTATCCTCAAGTAGCATTATATTTCCTTTTTGACATTGTCATTCTTATTTATAACGTCGACATCTTCTATATTTATCACGTTACATTCACTAAATGATATCGGAGTAAGATCCAAATTTGAAGACTACATCTTTAATTTTCTAAGGTACGACTATGATATAGGTATTCTAACTCGGCTAATGTGTTACTAGTAACTTCTATGTCAAATCTAGCCAGTAACTTAAACAGCGTCATGACTGGTCGTTTGTTCAAAACAGTAGACACAAAAAGGCTTGTTGATATCAGAATTAAACATCATTATTGCAAGCATAAATTTAACTTATAAACGTACCCGCATCCACCTCCGGGTTTTCCCTAGCTTCCTCCACGGTAATCTGAAATGCACTAGTCTGTCCCCTTTTTGGCTGGTTCCGGCGGTTGACGGAACCACCACTTGATCCTCCAAATGATCGAGTCGACGATGGTGCAGCAGCAGCTGGATCGTTCCTTCTGCAATTCCTACTGTAGTGTCCCCATACACCACACTTATGGCAGGCATCCGATCTTCGTAGGCATTCACTTTGGTAGTGGCCCAATTCTCCACAGCAGAAACATGCACGAGCATGACCAGGAGAACTAGACTGCCGACGATAAGACTGTGGTGGCGAGTACTGTGATGATCGTGCAGAACCAGAGTAGCCTCCTTCACGTTGACGTTTCGGCGGTGAAGGTTGAGTTGGGTTAGTTGAAGCAGCATCAGCAGACCCCATCACATATCCTGACATAATCAGGATCTGTTCTACATTTCTGGCAGCTTCCAGCAGACTAGCAAACGTGGGGTAACGTACGTTGCTCATCACCCTTCGGATTTCCAAATCAAGACCAACCTCAAATCGAGTAACTTTTCTTTCTTCTGTATCAACCTGATGAGGCGCAAATAAACTTAGCCTTGTGAACTCTACCGCATATTGGGACACAGACTTAGTCCCCTGAATTAGTGTCATGAACTTAGCTTCTAGTCTTCGGCGTTCATCGGCCGGGCAGTATTGCTGAGTGAAAATTTCAGTAAACTCAGCCCATGTCATTCTAAAAACCTTCTCCATTGTTAAGGCATTCACCATTGAATTCCACCACATTACTGCGTCTTTGGTGAACATAGCAGTAGCGAACCGGACCATGTCCTTCTCAGCACAATCACTGATTCGGAATGTCCGTTCTGTGGTTGTTATCCATTCCAGAGCAGCAACAGCATCACCGAGTCCATTAAACTCGACTGCTCCATTTCCTTTAAAATCCTTAAACCGACAGCCCTTGGGCTTATTAGATGACCCAGTATTGTCATCTTGTTCGTCATTGCTTTTCTCTCTTTCCTTATTCTTCCTCTTATCTTCTCTTCGTTTAGCTTCGGCCTCATCTCGAGCCCGAAACTGATCTTGAATCATTCGATTCTGCTCAGCCATCATAGCTAGCATCATCTCTCTGGCTTCTTCAGGTGTCATTCCTCCTCCAGACATGTTCTGTAATATAAACATATAATTTGTTTAGCAACATGTCATAAACTTAAAGACACCATTCATTTGTCCCGTATGATAGTCAATCTCTTATAATTACTAGATCGTAACCTATCTTAGTTCAGATCATTACTTAAACCACTACATATCATTACCTAATGTTTGAGATCAAGACCTCATGGACTCTTGAATCTCAAACAACTGCTCTGATACCATCTCGTGTGGCACCCTTGCCACAACAACCACCAATTACAATACACCCAGGATTAATGACCAACATACAATAACATAATGATCTGATAACCTAAATTAAGTGCGGAAGCATTAAAAACATAAATAAAGTAGTGCAAAAAGTGTTAAACACCCTACGGTGCTATAAGGTACCAAGTCTAAGTCTACACACCCATACATTTATTACAATCATCCAGAATATATTACAACATTGTCCAAATCACAATTACCGATCAAATAGTGCCGAGTCTCCCAAATCTTCCAAACGACCTAACTAGAAGGTCCAGCAGTAGACTTCCCTTTTCCTGTAAAATAAAAATCAACAACTGGGGAATAAGCGGATGCTTAGTGAATACAGAGATTATGCATTTTATAAATTTTTATGAAGCCCAAGGATAACACAGATGACCAACATCGGATATCCTCTTCGTACACAAAGTACGGACCAGAGCCGCAGCCCCTTCGAGCTCAAAGCTCGGCATTTAAACATACCATCTGAGACAAACGTACGATCGGGGATGACATACTGCCTACCGGGCCTAGGAGGGATCAGCTCCAGGTCATATAGCACAGTAACATCAGAGTAATTGATGCGACCCACCGGTCCATCACTAGATGCACAACAACCGAAAGGACATGCAACAAGTAAGAATGTGCATCTAAATCTACGCAAGTTAGTAGAATTCCAAACAATCAATGAAACAACAGGTCTCAGCAGGCAAAGCTTAACATAAAACAAATATAAACATGCGAAATCTACTGTACTCACAGTGGGTGCGTAATTTATCTTTTAACCGATATTATTTCTCTTCGGGCTTTCAACCGGATCCGCCAAGTACCCCACTGTGGGTTGAACAACACCACAAGGGACCTGTTATATCAATTACAACAATTCCTCATATCATTAACCGTTTAAATTCATAAAATCAAGTTTCGTAAGTTTGGCGATATTTTCCCCATTTTGGGTACATATCTAAATTCGCACTATAACTAAAGTTTGAACCCATTTCATGTTCATACATTGTCCTTTGAATAACTCTTGCCATTCTATGTGTTGTTTATAAGTTTCATTCAAAATATACAAGTTTAGAGAGTATATTTCTCAATTTTAGGCATTAAACTCGAATTTAATAGGTTAGATTCGAAACCATGCATCAGATTCGAATTCCCTCTTAGAATCTGATGGTACACATTCGAATCTAGTACCAAACTCGAGTTTGTTCTTGTATTTCGACTCTGTTCTTGACATATTCGAGTCTGTTCATCATTTCAACTTAAATCCTTCATTTCTAAGGCTAAAATCACTAATATATCATGTATAATACCTAGTTTCGATTCTACTATGCATATATTATCATACTCCAGCAACATTTCAAGCAAAACAAGCTCAAATTCGCACAAAACAACAGATTCGAAATTCTATTTTCTTCAAAACCGAAACTATAAACTTAAAAGGATCGATTCTTACCTTAATTCGTATGAAATCAGAAATCCGATTGTAGATTGTTGTTGTACTCCTCGATACCTTTCCGTTGACGTATAATTCTCAAAAATCTGACGGTCGGTTTGTGAAATATCTTAGAGAGATGTAGAGAGAAAATTCTAGAGAGATAAAGTAGTGAGATAGTGTAAAATAGAAAAATGAAGCCTATTGCCCTTTATATACAACTTTCGTCATTTTTGCACATTTCACCACTCGAACTAACCGTTTCCATAAAATACTGATTTAATCTTAGAATTATCATAAATAACTTTTTAATTCCTTAATATTCCATAACAATGATTCTGAGTTCAAATTTTCTTAAAATATCAACAAACTTCTAAATAACCCAAATACATAATAATTGCTCCAATTTTAACTTAAACATGTATTTTCCACTTAATTAACCAAAATACAGTAAAATAAATCCGAGGATGTTACAAAACATTATCTACACTTAGACTGCTATCGTCACATTGGATGCACTAACATACTCCCCCTTGACGACAGCTTCTAACAACATATTTACTTTGTCTAAGTACTAGGTCTATTCAAAATACTACCAGCATACAAACCCTTTTCTATACAAACCTTGACTACCTTTTGATACTTCCTGCCTTCCGATCTCCAATCTTCATGGAAATAGATAGGTTGTTCATGAAGTTTCTGCAGGTCGTTCTGAGATAGGTTTACAAGATGTAACAGGTCATATACTTTCAAAATTACTTTGTCCTCATGGTCCTCCATTACTGCCTCAGCTGTTTCGTTGTCGACATACCACCACTTCATGTTTGCAAGAACGTCATGTGACATAGTCTTCAACGGAACCTTCTTTAAGCATCGTACTGGTTTGTAAACCATCTTGGCCCATGGTTTCCCAGTATGAGGATCTATGCTTGTCTCGTCTTCTACTCTCTTTCCCGATCCAGGCTTCAGTCTTTCAAACCTTCCAGATCTACCCTCACATCTAATAACTTTAGCAACAATTTCAGCATAAGGGTCATCTCCTATGTTGATTAGATTCATCCATGCTAGCTCTTTCACCTCGCATTTAGGAAGCGTATTAAATAATTTCAAAGTTCTTCTCAGATACTGCAACCCATCTCGTCTCTTCAGCACAAAGAGTTGTAGCTCTCTACCGAAAAACCAGCTAAGAATGCCTCCAAACAACTTTCCTGGACTAGGCGATCTCATCTTCTTCTTTACAGCTCACTCAGTCCTTTTCTCTTCCTTTCTAAACCACATCTGTCTTTTCTCCTCATTTGTGAGTTCCCTTTCAGGCTCCTCACTCTCTGATTCAACATTAAGAGCATCTTTAAACGCATCGATGTCTATCAAATTCTGTCCAGCTGTAGTGTATGTGTCTGTGATAGGATTCTATTAGATGATAATTTCATTTTCCTCATCTTCTTCGTCAACCAAGACCTCGTCATCAGATTTCCAGTCTGCAGCGTCTTCTGGGACGAACTCCCCTTCTTCAAGGTTTTCAATCTCATCCTCAAAATCCAACATTACCTCTTCATCTTCAAGATCGGCCAAGGCTCCGATTGTCTCCTAATCAACTAACTCTGTTGCCTCTGGAGCCTTGCCTTTTTCTCGAGATTCACCTTCTCCTATGCTTGAAAACTAGGCTCCCCCTGAACAATTGCTTGCTGAGCAGTCTTTTGAGAAAGATCTGCTAGCTCACTTTCTTTCTGTGCATCTGGATCATCGCCTTCTTCATCGTCTCTCCTGACCCTTCTCAACTCATCATCTTTGCAGCTACTCTCCCCCTGAGCTTGGAGATCTTTCATTATCTGCTCAATGAGGGTCTGCATAGTCAGAATTTGGGCCTGTTGAGTCCTCAGCTCATCTTGTTGATCTGCCACAGTTATTTGTAACGCGACATTCTCTTGATCCAAGCGTGCATTATGTTGTTGCAACTCTTTTACGACTGTTGAAAGTTTGTAAATTTGGACTGTTTGGAAGTCCACCTTTCCTTTCAATTCGGTAAACCGCTGGTATTCTGTGAATGGAGTCTATGTAGATGGAATGGAGGGGAATGTAGATGAAGCTGTGGTTGATGAGGATGGAGCAGCCGGTAACACAGATGGAGAAGCAGAAGTGGATGGAGCTCCCTGCATGAATCGATGCCTCTTCGCTCTATGCCTAGGAACAAGAGGAGCTTCTTCTTCTAACTCAAAATCTGAATCTTCAGCCTCTTCATCATGAATTGCTGGCCTAGTCATTTTCCTTCTGCGGACAACTAATCTAGATCCATATCTGCCGATTGTGACAGACGGATCTTCAGCCTCTGTTCCTTTAGAACTTGATTCGGAATCAGACTCGGAGGCGGTCTCGACGTGACCCTCAGCCTCAGTCTGTTCCCTAGTGCCTTCTTCTTCAGCTTGGACCTCTATGTCTACAAACTCAGCATCAGAGGGCTGGTATTCATCTATCTCCTTAAAAATATCATGCACATCGGTTGGAGGTTCCAAAACGTCCTGAACAGTTGTTCAGCAATATCTTGCTCCGCAACTGTTCCCTGTGCCCAAATTTCCTCCAGAGTTTGCTCCCTTTGATCAAATTGTGGAGCCGAACTTGGTGGCCCAGCAGCTTTAGTGGCTGGTTGTGGGCGGGGAGTAGTTCTAGCAACCGGAGTTCTTCTCGCCGGTGCTCTTCTCTGTTGCTGCTGTTGTTGTTGCTGCTACTGCTGTTGTTGGGGTGGGGCTTCACCAATCCAATCTTCTCCTTCCGGAGTGACAAAATCCGGATCTATTACTGCCCCAAACAACGGTGCTACTTGAGGCCTGACCTGCTCAGCCCTTCTAGCATTATGGGTCTGGCAGCCAGCAAAGATGCGCTTGTCTATCAAAGCAACACCACTTTGGTCGGGTAGTGGCGGCAGATTCGACCAGAAATGATGAATAATCATCATGAAAAAACGGGGATACATCAAGAATCGTTCCCTTTCCGGAGCGGTGATCTGGTGTACGAACTCTCCAAAAAATATCTCCGAAAAACTGAACGTCTTGTTATACACCAAAGCAATCAACGCAGTCTGCAATTTGGACACCATCGTGTCAAAACATGCTTTCTTCGGCACGAAGCACACCATTATCACATGAACAAGATACCGCCATTGGCCAATCAATCCACTTTTAACATACGACGCCTTCGTTATGTCTTGTGCATAACGCATTCTCAAAAATGCTGCTTGCCTTATTGGTAAAGGGAAATCTATAGGGCCTGCTTCTTGCTCTTCAGTGCCCAATTTCAAAATTTGTCGCAACATATTTGCTGAAAAGGCAATAGGTTGACCACCTACTCTTGTACGAAGCACTGAAGATGCTCCCAAAATTGCCTCACATACGTCAATGTGATTTGTAGATTACGTGTTAGTGCATACGAAACTCGGGACTGCGTCAGGAATTCGATCATCTGACGATAGGGCTTGGCCTCTGGCAACTGTAGATCCACAACCATAACCATATTATGTTTATTATAAAATGCACGATCACCCATATCTGCACACAAAATCACCAATCAAAAATTAGAAATTAAAACAAAATAAAATTAAATTTGTTAAAATTCGAATTTGTCTAACTTCGAACTTGATTAAGTTCGAAATATAACACATTCGAACTTAGACAAATTCGAGATTATTTAAAAGCATTCGAACTTAAATAAATTCGAGGCATGCATTCGAACTTGACTGACTTCGAACTTCTAGATATTTCAACAAGTTC
>JAANYP010001045.1:269592-342886 GCA_020465985.1 Centrapalus pauciflorus | reverse complement strand
TTCAACAGGCATCGACATCGCAGAGTTATTCGAAGATGCCCATGAGCGCAAAGTCAGCGGAAGAGCATTTGAATCTACTTGCTTCTTTTGTGGCCGCATATGGAAATTGTGTTCAAGGGAAGATTAACGATCCTGCTCTATGGGACGAAGATTACGATCAGGTCGACCCTGATGACTTAGAGGAAATGGATCTTAAGTGGCAACTGGCCATGGTGACCCAGAGGGTTAAAAGATTCATTAAGAGAACTGGAAGGAATTTGCAGATGAATAACAAGGGGATAGGGTTTGATAAGTCCAAGGTGAAATGCTACAACTGTCAGGGATTGGGACACTTCGCCAGGGAGTGTCAGAGACCGAAGGTAGAGACATACCAAGGACAGAGTCAGCATCAGGGACAGTACCAAAATCAGTCCCAACAACGATATCTTCCAAGTTCTTCATCTGGACAAGCCAATCTAGCTGGTTTACTATCAAACGTCACTTCAGATCGACAGCTAGATGGTACGTATGATTGGAGCTCACATCCTGAGTCGAATGCTAGAGCCTTCATGGCTGAAGTTACAGAAACGGGGTGTGATGGGAACGAGCAGACTACACGGGACAGCAGTCCAATGTGGGTAGAGAAGGCGAATAATCAGACAGTGCTGGAGTTTGCTGCTCAGATGGCCAACGTGGAATCTGATAACTCTAAGGTTAGTCTATCTTACTCTCTATTTCAAGAATTATGTGCTTTGTGTGCTACTTCTAATGATAGGTTAAATCTAGTCTTAGAATCACATAAAACCATATCTGCTCAAAATGAGAACTTAAAAATAGAAAACGCTAGCCTAAATGATATCAAGCAAAATCTAAAAGAAAAGCTTAAGGCTGATGCTCAAGACGTAGTAGTTCTAAAAGACAAACTCAGTGAGCAGTGTGTTAGGATAGAGCTAATGTATGAGCACGTAGAGGCCTTGACAAAAAGTCTTAAGGCCAAGGATATAGAGCTAGCAGAGACAAAAGTTAAGGTAGCAGAGGCAAATAGCAAGCTGGAGAAGTTTAGGAATTCGAGCCTGAATCTAGGGAAAGTCTTAGATGCCCAAAGACAGTCTAAGAAGCCCGTAGGTCTAGGTTTTCACGAAATTCCTCCACCTTTCAATGCCAACTATGTGCCTCAGCCTCAGGAGAACACTGACAAATCAGTAGACTTAGAGGAACTACCTGCACAGACACCTGAGCCTATAGTAGAAAATGCACCTAAGGTGGCTGACTCAACCGTCAAGGTCAAGAAAGTGAAATTTGTGTCTTCCTCCAGTGAAACACCTGCAGGAAAACAGAAAATTTCATGGGCTGACCAGGTCGACGAGTCAGACATCATAGCTGTACCAAAGGAAGTAGACACTAGTGAGACACCTAGATCTAAGGGAACAAACAAAAAGTCCATAGATAAGATGTCTTGCTTCAGATGTCACGAGAAAGGGCATGTTGTTTCTCACTGTCCACTTAGGAAAGCCGATGTTACCCCTAAGACAGTGAACCCAACACCTGTCAAGCCCTCACCCAGTGTGGCAAGCAGCAGTAGTTCTCAACCTACCGAGAAAACTGTGCAGGCCGCACCCAAACAAGTTCTGAAAAACACACCAGTTATTGTTGGACCAAAGGAAGTGATTAGGACAAATTCACCGAATCGTGTCAATAATTAATCTAGGTCAGCACCACAACAAGTCTATAGGAGCACCACACCTAGCAGGTCACACACTCCAGTTAGGTCACATACTCCAGTTAGACAGTATGCACCGGTAAGAGCTCAGGGATCACAGTCAGAAATGGCATATAATAGGAATTTTCTAGAGCTCCACAACAAATGCCTACACCAAGGCAAAGAGTGAACTTAAATCACTCGGCACCACAACAGAATTCAGTTCAAAGGCCCAAGTCACCTGAAAGGCGAGATGGGTACTTGAAAGAGTTCACGTATGTGGACGAGAATGGTATTACCAAGTCAGTCATGGCTTGGGTTCCCCGTGATAACTAACCTCTTTTCTTTCATGTGCAGGAGATAACTACAGGTCCAAACAACAAGTGGTTCGTCGACAGTGGTTGCTCCAGGCACATGACGGGGGAAAGAAGTCTACTCACAGACTTCAAGGGAGGTAATAGGGGATTTGTATCATTCGCCGGTAACAAAGGAGGAAATATCACTGGAACTGGAGAAGTCACTAATGGGACGATTACATTGGATCAAGTTTATCACGTTGATAAACTGGTTCATAATCTCATTAGTGTATCTCAAATCTGTGATAAGAAGAACTCGGTGTTATTTACTGACACTAAGGCGTTAGTGCTAAAGCCTGGATTCAAGATACCTGAAGATTGGATATTGATGCGGGCGCCAAGGAAGAATGACTTGTACATGCTCGATATGAACAAGCCAGATACTTCGATGGGTCCGATCTGCTTACTATCAAAAGCTTCGGAGACGGAGTCCGTACTGTGGCACAGACGCATGGCTCACGTGCACCTAAGGAAGATGAATTACATAACGAAGAATGGACTGGTGCAGGGTGTGCCATTGAAGAGTTTTCAGTTCGAGGACAAGTGTCTACCGTGCATGAAGGGCAAACAACATAAGAAGTCACACAAGTCCAAGAAACAAAATTCAATCGCCTCAACATTCGATTTGTTGCATATGGACCTTTTCGGCCCTATCAACAAAAGGAGTATAGGAGGTAGTTGGTTTTGCTTAGTTATCACCGACGATTACTCACGTTTTTCTTGGGTTTTCTTTTTAGGTACGAAGGACGAGACGGCTGCAAAGCTCATCGGGTTCTTAGACCAAGTGGAGAACTCATACGGAAAAAGGGTTAAACATATTCGTAGTGATAATGGGACTGAATTTAAAAACTCTGTAATTGGTGTATATTGCCTATCAAAGGGCATAGTGCATCAATTCAGTGCACCATATGAACCTCAACAGAATGGGGTGGCCGAACGTAAAAATAGAACTTTGATTGAAGCTGCGAGGACTATGCTTTCGGATTCAAAGCTTCCTAACATGTTTTGGGGGGAGGCAGTGAATACCGCGTGCCATATTTTAAACCGAGTCCTTACAGTCAAATCATTGAACAAAACATGCTATGAAATTTTGAATAAACGGACACCTAACTTAACTGGATTCGAACCGTTTGGAGTACCATGCACTCTTTTAAGAACAAAACATCAACCGAAGTTTGGTGAAAAGGCTGACAAAGGATACTTCCTAGGTTACGTGCCGAACTCACCAAACAAACGGGTTTTTAACAAAACGAGTGGTACTGTGGAGATTGTGTATAATATTGAAGTCACAAGTTATACACATGAACCCCAAACTGGTCCGGAATGGTTATTTGACTATGATAAATTGTTTGAGTCATTTAACATTCCTTTGGATGATACTGCAGGTACAATCGAAAAAGACATGGCAACGTTGCACCTAAATGACGATGGCCAAATCTTTCCGAGGACCACGTTCGAATCTACATCCGAGCCTACTGCGACTGTAGATGGGTCTCCAGAAGTTGCTGATCAAGAGGCACCTACCACTGAGAATCAGACTCAAGCATCGAGTTCCAACTCTGAGGAAAATGTCCGTGAAGTGGAAAATGTAGAAGCTGAGCCTGTTCCCCCATTAGGTGAAATAGGATCCAACTTAGGAGATAATCTAAGAGTTGATGATATAGAGACCTCTAGGATTAACAAGAACCATCCAATAGAAAGCATCATAGGAAATCCTAACGAGGGTGTGAGGACTCGGAGTAGTGTAAATAACAACACTGTGTTGTTGTCGATGACAAACGACTCCGAGGCATATCACACATGTCTATATTCGTGTTTCATATCGCAAGTAGAGCCCAAAAATGTGCAAATGGCACTTAAGGACAACTCTTGGGTTGAAGCGATGCAGGAAGAACTTTCGCAATTTAGGAAACTAGAAGTGTGGGAGTTAGTTCCGTTACCTCGAGGGGAAATAGCAATAGGAACCAAATGGGTTTTTAAGTGCAAAAGAGACAATCGGGGTATAGTCACGCGCAACAAGGCTAGATTAGTTGTAAAGGGTTTCAACCAAGAGGAGGGAACCGATTACAACGAAGTTTTTGCACCAGTAGCAAGGCTGGAAGCCATTAGGTTGTTTCTAGCGTTTGCCTCCTTCAAAGGCTTTAAGGTATATCAGCTAGACGTTAAGAGTGCTTTCCTATATGGGAAGGTGAAGGAGTTGGTGTATGTAGAACAACCGCCCGGATTTACAGATCCAAAATATCCTGATAGAGTATATCGCTTAGATAAGGCTCTATACGGATTACATCAGGCACCTAGGGCATGGTATGAGACTCTATCCAACCATCTGTTAGAGAACGGTTTTGAAAGGGGTAGGATAGATAGTACCTTGTTTGTTAAGAGGAAATGCGATCACTTTATCTTGGTACAAGTGTACGTCGATGATATCATCTTTGGATCATCAGACGAACAGATGTGCAAAGTTTTCGAGAAGGTGATGAAGTCTAAGTTCGAGATGAGTGCCATGGGAGAGTTAAATTTCTTTTTAGGGTTACAAGTTGACCAAAAGAAGGAAGGGATGTTTATCCATCAAACTAAGTATGTCTGTGACATATTAGAACGGTTTGGGATGGAGGGAACTAAGTTGACTGCCCATTTCAGCACGCCGATTCAAGTGAATCACAATCTCGGGCCGGGTACTGAAAGTGATACCGATGTGGATCCGACTTTATATCGGGCCATGATTGGGTCACTTATGTATTTAACTGCTTCAAGACCTGATATTATGTTTGCTGTTTGTATTTGTGGAAGGTTTCAAGCGAATCCGAAGGAGATGCATATGAAAGCTGTGAAGCGGATTCTACGATACCTCAAGTCGAAACCGAAGCTGGGACTTTGGTATCACGCAGAGGGAGATCTAGAGTTGGAGGCGTTCACAGATTCTGACTACGGAGGATGCAGCTTGACGCGCAAATCAACGACTGGAGGTTGTCAGTTCCTAGGAGGGAGACTGGTGTCCTGGCAATGCAAGAAACAAACGTCGGTAGCCGTGTCAACGTGCGAGGCCGAGTATGTTGCTGCTGGTAGTTGCTGCTCACAGGTTCTGTGGATACAACAACAATTGCGGGATTACAGTTTGGCTTACACTCAAACTCCAATTAGGATAGATAACCAGTCTACTATTGCTATAACTAATAATCCAGTCAAACACAACAAAACAAAGCACATAGACATTAGGCATCATTTTATTCGTGATTGTGCTGAAAAGAACTTAATCAAACTGGTAAAAGTGGCAACAGAAGATAATAATGCAGATTTATTTACCAAAGCGTTTGATAAGTCACGGTTTGAGTATTTAATTCAACTGAATGGAATGCGCAACCCAGAGTAAGTTGGCCTTAGGAGTAGTAAGTTTATTTTCTTTTAGAGTCGTAGTATTTCTTTCTTTACAGTACTCTGCTAATTTAGGAAAGTTTCTATTTTTAGTAAGTTTCTAATTTTAGTAAGTTTCTATTTTTAGTAAGTTAGTAGGTTAGCTTATTTTACTGCTTTTTTTTATGAAAAACAAAAAAAAAGGAGAGAAAATTACAAAAATACAAAAAAAAAAAAGAATATCAGAAAAAGAGTTAAGTCTTAGATACATAGGATCAAAGTGACGAAAATTAGCACCGTCGTTACAGACTCTAAGTGTTTAGGCTTTCACACATAATGCAACTAAATTCTAAGTGTTATACTTTATTTAGTTTGATGTGTTGGTAGGCATAATACATATAGGGAATCTCAAGGCTAATAAAATATTCTAGAAAAAGTCAAGCGTGTAACTAACTTAGATGTACGACCAATCAGTCTTAATTTTTATGTACAAGACATACAAACATTGGGTCTAAATGAGGTATGCAAACTTTCTGGGGATGTATGGCAACATCAAATACATCTTAAAATGGAAAGAATAGAAATATCATATAAAACTGAGAGTCGAAAACATGCAACTCTGTTGTACGTAAGTACAGACCTGTTGTCTCTGTTTAGATTCGGGTTAGCAAATATGTCGCTTTGTTGTACGTCAGTACAGACCTGTCACCGCTGTCTGCTAACTTTAAAAATAGACCTTAAGTCGAACTAAGACACTTTGTTGTATGAAAATACAGACCTGTGTCCGATGTTTGTCTTTTAAAGAAAGTTTGCAAATACCAACAAGTTAGAATCTTTGTCTGTGTGCCTTGATCATAAAAGTATGTCTATGTCTGAGTCACGTAAGATAATTTCCTGATAAATAAAAATGCCAAGGCATATTCCGAAATGTAGAATGTTTAACGGGGTAAAATACCAACAATTGGCTAAATAAGTGTGTCACGACAAACAATCAAAGGAATCAAAAATTCCTAAGTGTGAAAGTTTAAGTACTGAAAGTAAGTATCTGACATCTATCTGATTGAACCTTTCTTAGACTATTCTCATCAAAAATATTTTGTTTTAGTATTTAGCTTAGCTTGTAAATTTTTCTAAGTAGTATAGCTTAAGTCTAGATTAAATTTTTTTGTCAAAATTTTATTTCTACTTTACTTTATTTTACCTTAGTTTATTTTATTTTATTGTATTTTAGTTTAATTTTTTACTTAGGTAAAAGGTCAAAAAGTACTGAGGGTGCATTCAAAGTTGAATAAAATAAACATTGCGTGAAATATCTGTTGCTTAGGGTAAAAGAGTTGGCACAGTTTATCTGGTTACACGATACCGTAGAAAAAGGTTGGAAAAGTTGAAGTTTTTTCAAAATTTTCGAAAATTTTTCTAAGTGTTTGATGGTTTCGAATCTAAGACAGACTCGAAGAGGTAACCCTTCGAATCTGTCAGTAGACTCGAATAAGGACTTAGAATCGAGGGTTGGTGGTATAAATAGGTCAACAGTGAAGTCATTTAAGGCTTACTGTTTTCGAATCTATACACTCGAGTCTACTGTGGCGATTTCGATTCTATTCTCGAATCTATCGTATTTCTCCTAAATGACATTTTGTCGAGTCTCTTACTTGGTGTTTCGATTCTACAGATACTTCTAGGTATAATCAACCGGATTGTACAAGATTTGTGTAGATTTATACACAATTTCAGGCCAAATCATCGATTTTTGAGAGTTTAAGAGTCGAAATAGGGTTTTTGCAAAATTACCAATTTTGGACTGATAAACAGTTAAATTAAAAGCATAAATCCTTGAATAGAACCTACTTGAACTAATGTATGTGATTTGCCAAGTTCAAAATGGTTAAAATCTTGGGTTTTTGTTGAAATAATGGCCGTCGGCTTTTCGAATCTGTTCATAGGGATTTTCTCGAATCTGTCATTAGATTCGAGAAGCCCAGGGACTTCGAATCTGTTATTAGACTCGAACAGAAACTTATTCGAATCTGTTACATTCGAATCTGTTTCCTTTGAATCTGTACTTTATTTACTTTAGTTAATTTAAATTTTATTAAACTTGTAGAAATTTATTTGTGTTAGATTTTGTACTTAAACAAGTACAAAATAAAACAAATTTGAATTTAAACAAGTTTATTGATTTTAATGAGTCTAACAGTTTTGTTTATTGTGCAGAAATGGCGGTTCGAGCATTTGTTCCGAAGCATAATATGGTCCTTAATCCCGACAATAATATCCCTGAGGCGCAGGGTTATCGCCAAATATTGGATTTCCTAGCTGAATCTAGGAATAGCTTTGCTTTGTACCATAACATCCCAATAGTTCTTCCATATGTACGGCAGTTTTACGAGCATTTACAAGTTGATTGCACTGTCACCCCGACAGTTCTAAGAACTAGAATCGCTGGACAGCCGTTAGTCTTTTCTGCAGACATGTTGCGTCAGGTTCTGCAGTTGGGATCTCAGGAACAAAAGGATGGGCCTATTGACTTTCCGTTAAGTAATTAGGCAGACTGCTTTTCTGAGGATGGGATACAGTTTAGATGTTGCAAAGTCGTCGTACATGAAGAGTGGCCTGATTGGGCAATGGAGATTCTTGGTGCATGTATTCATGGTCTGTTTTGCGCCGAAGAAACCTGGATTTGATTATATAGTGTCAAATATCCAATCTGGGGTTATTGCATTGGTATACAATCGGAAGTTCAGCTTTTCACAGATGTTCTTCTCGGAGATCGTTCATCAGATTACGGCTCCTGAAAGGGAAAGATTTTTGTTGTACCCAAGGTTCATTATGATGATGATAAGGCACTTCTTGCCAAACCTGCCGCCGTCAGATGACTTTCTGAGTGTTAATATTATGGACAAACGGATTTTCGCTGATTGTTCCTCACACCGAGGAAAATTGGCTGTTCCTGTTGCTCGTCCATTGATTGGAGCTATTTTGGATAGGAACTTTCAAGCCCCGAAAGATGCCAACTGGGCAGGGGTCGTTGAGTTTCAACCGCAACAACAACAACAACAACAACAACGTCAACAACAACAGCAGCCGCGTGCTCCAAGACGCCGTCAGAGACCAGCAGCGAGTCAAATCCAGGCATCAAGGCCTTCTACAAGTGAGCAGCCCCAAGCACAGGAAGCAAGGCCTTCAAGTGCAGTTCTTGAATCTGAGCAAATCGCGCAAACACTAGAAGAAATATGGGCATCAGGACCCCATGCAAACGAAGACGTGGCCGCAGCATTAGTGGGTGAGCTGCTCAGTCCACCAGAAGGTGAAGATGACGTTTTTAGAGATGTAGAGGAATATGAGCCAGAGAGGGCGGATAAAGGTTTGACCTCATCAGATTCAGAATCAGATGATTTGGAGGAGCAGGAGGTTGAAGCTCCTGAATCAGTAGCTGCAGATCCCAGTATTCAAATCGGAACCTATGGATCTAGGTTGATAGTGAATGAAGCAGCAGGATCGAGGAGGAGAGAGGAAAGGGAATCTGACGATTCAGACTTCGAAGAGGAGGAAGTTGCTCCCTTGGTGACTAGGCAGAGGGCCAAGCGTCACCGGTTCATGCAAGGGTCAACATCAGCATCTGAAGCCCAACAGTCTCAAACCCAATCCCAACCACAAGCCACCGCTCCACCATCACCGCCACCTCAGCATCATGAGCCATATATTCCACCACCATTCATCCCTTCTCCCATTCAGTCCATTCCATCTACCTCAACCGCCTATGCTGAAAATCAGAGGTTTGTGCAACTCAAGGGACGTGTTAACTTCCAGCATGTTCAGATCTTAACCCTAACAAAGGCTGTAGGCGAGCTCCAGGCGCATAACGCAAATCTTGATAAGGACAATGCAGAATTAAGGAAGATTGTGGAGAATGTAAGGGACGAAAACACAGAATCAAAATCCGTTATTGCAGATCAGTCTTCAAAGATCCGATCAATGAGGCCCCTCCTTGAGCAGCTCATAAAAAATCTACAAGCTCAGGGGGAGACAAGTTGTAGGGATCAGGAGGTGCAGCGTAGAGAGGATGATGACGAAGGCAATGATCCCGGTGCACATAATGAGAATGAGCCTGTAGATTTTCCTGCAGCTTAGGCTACACAAGTTCAGGGGGAGCCTAGTCAAGGTGAAGGAGAAATGGGAGAAGCTAGTTCATCAAAGGCCTTAGATAGCGACATGATAGATGCGCTGAAGGATATTGAAGAAGAGCTTATGGAATTTGATTTTGAAGATGACGTCGAAGAGTTGGAAGAAGGTGAATTCATTGCAGAGGACGTTGTTGACTGGAAATCAGACAATGAAGTGTTAGATGATGAAGACGATCATGTTAATGAAGTAATAATCAATTCACAACCTGTCACTGAACTATATGAGAGCCAAAATCATAATGTGATTGATATTGATTACATCAAGGTAGCCTCAGTTGAAGACAAAGAACTTGAAGAGGCCGAGAAAGAGCCATCTAGAGCTGATTTGATAAATCTTTGGTTCAAAAAGGAAGAAAAGAAAGATCAGCTGAAGATGAAGAGGAAAATGAGAAATCCAAGTGCTGGAAATTTTGCTGGAGGGATTATAAGCTGGTTCTTTGACAAAGAACTACAGCTATTTATCTTGAAAAGAAGAGATGGCCTTCAATACTTGAGGCGAACACTGAGAGCGTTCAACTCTCTGCCCAAGATTGAGGTTAAGGAGCTTGCTTGGAAGGAACTGATTAATATAGGCGAAGACCCGTACGCTGAAGTCGTGGCAAGAATTATAAGGAAAGAAGGAAGATCAGGAAAGTTCGAGCGACTCAAGCCAAGGACCGGAAAGAGGGTCGAGGATCAGTCGAGAACAGATCCTCATACAGGTAGGCCATGGGCCAGGATGGTATACAAACCTGTGAGGTGTCTAAAGAAAGTGCCAATGAAATCGATGCCACAGAATATTTTGAGCAACATGAAATGGTGGTACCTCAAGATTGACACGGCTGAAGCCATCATGGAGGATCAAGACGAGCAGGTCATTTTGAAGGTATATGATCCACTGCATTTGATAAACCTATCAAAGGACGACCTGAAAAAGCTTCATGATCAGCCTATCTTCTTTACTGAACCATGGAGATCTGAAGCCAGGAAGTTCCAAAAGGTAGTTAAAGTTTGTATAGATGCTGGATTATATGCAGGCAGTAGTATATATAGCTCTAGTACTTAAATTTGATGTAAATAATTAGAAGCTATCGTCAAGGGGGAGTCTGTTGGTACACCCTGTGTGACGATAGCAGTCTAATCGATCAGCATTTTGGTTTAAGTAATATTCTGAGTATTGAGAATTAACAAGTGTTTTGATATATATGTTTATATGTGTTTGTCTGTAATTGATTGTGTGTTTGAACTTGATGTAACATATTACAAGAAGTTCAAACATAAAGGTCAAAGATTAACTCAAGCATAAGTAAAACATAAGTTTCATCACTTAAGTGTTTAAGTATTTTGGCTAGATTCGAATTACTTAAGGGAAGACATTCGAATCTGTGATAGATTCGAATGTGACCCTAGATTCGAAAGGTGCCCAGATTCGAGAATGTCATTATGGACAGACTCGAATGGGCCTTGGGCCAGATTCGAGTTTGGCCCACATCAGACTCGAATTAGGGTCTATAATTAGGGATAGACTCGAGTCATTAGTAGACTTTAGCAGAATTCGTGAGGAATTAAGCTTAAGGCGATCTCGAGTTTATCATAAGCTTTAGGTCCGTTTCGGAGAGAATTAGCTCGTAGGATCGTTCGTGTGTCGTTCGTTCAGCGTCTAATAGTCTCCGTGTTTCGTGGTTGAGAGTTGTCCGTCTACCCGTTAACGAGGATTCCGCACTCGTTGACGGCTCCGCATCTAGATAGATCTTAGTAGTGGTAGACCTTACATCATATATTCATAATCACATTTAAAGAAACAACTTAAAAATAAAAACTAGAAACTTATAAACTTGAGTTTTTATGAAACTTGTTGTTGTAGGTGATTATATATATTATACAAGACTTATATAAACATAAATATAAGATGATATAAGCTAGAATTTACTTACTTTAATGTGTTAGGAGAATGAAAATGAGTAGAAGACTTGATCTTGAAAGAGTTGCACAAGAAATGCCTTGAAATATTTGAAGAACACCAAAATTGAAATTTTGGTTTTTCTCTTGGCCTTGGGGCCGGATTTGAGAGGAGAAGAAGGAGAGAATTGTAGGTGTTTGAAGGTGCAAGAATGAATGAGGAAGTTGGTCTTCTATTTATAGAGCCATAAAGGTGGTGAAATGATGATAGATGTGAAGGTTGAGTAAAGATCTTTCAAAGTATGGAGAAAGAAATGAAGGTGTGTGATGTAGATGGTGCATGGTAATTGAAATACAATATTTGAGGTTGTGTACCTCCTATGGTGGCCGGCCATAGGAGATAATTATAGTGTATTTTCCTTTTTTTTTTTGTATAAATGTATTTAGAATGTATTCTTGTATTTTCCTTTTCTTGTAAATTCAAAAATACTTTTGAATGCATTGTTTTAATTAATTGTTTTAGTCTTGCATAATTAATGTTAAGTAATTGTATTAGTGTATGATTAGTGTCACTAATCATAATTTAATTATGTACTTAGTTGAATTAATCCTTCATATCGTAAATTGACCGGATTAATTGATTTCCCGATTCATCGCACCGATGAATTTGATTCTAATTGAGTTGAATTTTCTAATAAACCTTGTTAATCACTTGATTAATTTCTAATGACCACTGATTAGGCTATAATTGACTATTAAATACACATTAGGTCATTGTTGCTAACCTGGTTTAGTGCCGGATATAACAATTGATAAACTTATTTGAAATCACAGCAGATTTGCTTCCAACATGAGACTTACCCTTGTTGAAAACATGTTGCTTTCCTTTTGAAAACTTTTTCTCAAAAAGGTCAGCATCAAAAGGGTTAATAGGTTTCTTTCCATTAGCTTTAGATCCAGAACCTCTCTTGTTGATAGGTTTAGTGTCCAAAGCTGCAGTTTGAACTTGTTTTCCCTTCTTTTGTTTGTGTGAACCAGCTATGCACTTAGCAGACTGATTTGATGGAGAACACATTCCATCTTTAGCCTTTAAAGCTTTTTCACACAAATTGTCAGTATTTTGAGGCCTGACAAGCCTGTTTGTTGAGACCAGCTTTCCATTTACTCTTTGGATAAAAGTACTTAGAAGCTCACCAAGAGTGGATAAGTCTTTTTCCAGATTATTTATCTTAACAATTGAAGCTGTTTTATCAAGATCCCCTCCAAGATAGGCTTGGATTTGAGCAGGGATCTGCTGATTGATACAGTGGTTGACTTTCTGTGCTGATTGGCACCAAGAGTTAACAATCTTTTGAAGCTTGGCATGCTTAGAATCTGAATCTTTTGAAGCTTGGCATGCTTAGAATCTGTCTCTCTCTTTTCTTCTAACAAAATGGTGTTGATGTGTTTTACTTCATCAATTTCAGTTTTCAACTTATGAAAGCTGTCCAGTTCATTAGTTTTTGTTTCAAGATTTGTTTTTAACTTAGAGATCTCAGACTTCAAAGCATCATGCTTCTCAACATCAGCTTTTAAACCAACAAGTAAATATTCAAACATTTTAACTTTTTCATCAGAACTGTAATCCATAAAATTTTGTACCTTATACATCATAGTTGGGTTCCAGTTCTCCAAGCTGCTGACAACTTGAGCTTCAGCGAAGTCCTGTTTGAAGTTGCTTGTTGAGGGTACATCAGTGTTGGCCATCAGACAATTGTTGTGCTCTTCATCAGATGATGAATTAGACTCCTCCCAGTCACAAGTCTCAACCATGAGTCCCTGCTGCTTGTTGGAAGCCACTGAGTCTTCCAACTTTCTCAGCTTAGCCATGGCCATTAGGTACTTAACCCTGTAGCCATCATCTTTATTTGTCTTGTATGGTTTGGATGAGGAGCCAACAGCTTTAGACACACAGTCAGCAGCTATATGGCATGTTTTGCCACATTTAAAGCACTCAGCCTTAGTTTTGTCAAATGCCTTCTTTTTTATGACACCTGACTTCTTTTGCAGCATCTTTCCACCAAACCTCTTCTTATTGAATATTCTGACAAGCATAGCAATCATATGCTCATCATCAAACTTAGTAAGGTCTTCATAGTCTTCTTCCTCTAACAATTCTTCCATTTCATCATCAGCCTGTTGATCAGTTTGTGTGAACACATCACACACCTGACCAGCAGGTTGTCTCACGCTGGCCACTAAGGCAGCACCTCTTTAGGACATCTGTAAGGAATTTCTTTTCTGTTGCCTTGACTATTCATCATTCAACAAGGATCCATAAAGATTCACAAGATTCATGCCTCTGATGGTACCTGAGTTTCTGACGATAGTAGAGAAGTAATTCCATTCGTCGGGCAGAATGTCCAAAAGTTTGTTCACCAAAGTTAAGCTGTCTTTAGTGATTCCAACAGCTTTGAGATCATTTATCAAAGCAGTAAACCTGGTGTAGGTTCAGTGAGTGACTCCTTTGGCTTTGCAAAGAACAGCTCATACTGTCTAACAAGATTGTTGATCCTATTATCCAGTGTGATAGTGGGACCATCATAGACAGTACACAAAGTATCCCACATCACCTTTGCAGTCTTTATTTTCTCAACTTATTTGAACACATCATCAGGGATAGAAATAACAAGATTGTTCCTAGCCTTTGCGTCAAGAGCAACCAGCCTTTTGTCTTCATCAGACAATTGAGCTTTTGCCTTTTCAATGGTCCTGACTTAAGGAACAGCTCCTTCAGTAGCAGGAATTATAGTAGCAACAGAGGTTGGCACATACGGACCTTCCATTACTATCTCTGGTAGTTGTACATCTAGATTCTCTAAGTAGGCATCATTCGGCACTTCCATCTTGGAGAAGTTCTGATGATTGAATTTGGGAGGCTTTGCCATTGAGCCATTGTCATAGTAAGAGGAAGAGCTGGCAGCACTGTTGTCCATGATGGGAAATAGGGAGTAATGAGAGATCTAGAGTAAACACACACTCTAAACAGCTCTGATACCAGTGATAGGTCCCAAAAGGTTTCCCTAGTATGTTGCTCTAAGCTATAGAAAGGGGGGGGGGGGGGGGTAAATACAGCTATTTAAAATTTCAACACACTTTCTTAATGTTCGTATGTATATTATCAACAAGTGTTAATTACAAACAAGCTTGAACTGCGGAATGGTTCAAGCTGATATGATAGAAAAAACGCATAGACTACTAATCTAAGTCACACTTAGACCAGTTACAATTAATACACTTACAAAGATGAACTCACTGATATTACAAGACAGACAGACAGACAGCTTGAACAAGAACAGCTTGGACACACTTACCTGTTTTATTCACGCAGACTTTGCATGCATGAAAACACACATCTTTGCACGTTCTGAATATCACACTCTTGGTTATCTCACTTTACTTAGAAGATTTCTTTTATACTCTCACAGATAGTCCTAGTGAAGCTTCCTCATTGGATGCAGAGATAGTAGAGTGTCTTTCAAAAAAGACAAAAATACTTTTGTTCACGTTCTGAAAAAGCAGCATCTGTCTCTACATTGCAGAATCTTTGTCTTTCCCTTTTTGTCTTTGTTGTAGAAGGCTTTAACCGAAAGAGGAATGTCAACTTTAAACCGTTCATCTTCTGGTATGACCATTTTGATATAAGAAATTGTCTGTCACCCATTTCAAATATCCACTTTCTCTTCATGTAACGGAACAGCGTGGGCAGTCTTAGCAGTTTCTGTTTTTCCACTTTGTCTTCGACTTTGTAAATCGATCTTTTGATCCAAGACAATACATGAGGACATGGAAACACATTCCATAAAGTGTTTAGCATGTTCACAAAGAGTAGGTTCTGTTCAAAAAGAACAGAACACTTAGAATTTGTCCAAGCTGCTTAACAGGTATGAGCAGTGTAGACAGTTTATGTCCAGCCTGTTCAACGCAATAGAATAGCTTGGACAACTGCCTTAGTTGCAACAAATGCAACAGGGTAAACAACTTTGACTAATATTGCAAATCACTTATCAAGTGTCAATAAGGCATTAATAGGCCTTAAATTATACCTTCCAGAGTATCAAACAGGTTTGATTAATAATCTCCCCCTAAGATGTATAACAGGTTTGACTGAGACCTTTTTGTGCAACCTAACATAGATTTAGGGAGAATCCAGTATGAAGGAATTGGAAGAATTCTAAAAAAGAGAATCTCAGAAGCAATGAGATTATGAAGAATCAAAGAGATTAGATCAATTAACCTCAATATATTTAGAGAATGAGAAATTAAGATTCTTAAAAATTATTCTTTTTTAGCTCAAAAATCTTTTTATGTGTGCAAAAAATATTTTCGTGAAAAATACACACAATTTTTGTAAAAAAAAATGTCCTCGTCATAGTGCATCTGAAACTACTTCTGGAAATAAGCATACAAATTTAGTCAACTCATTGAAAATAAATCAGGAGCAAAAAGTTACAAAATAAATCTCTCTCTTTGTCAATTTAGCTTCAGAGTTGAATTCAGGGCTGGAATTTCAGAAAGATTTATCTTTCAGAATCGGGTTCTAATATGAAGTGATAAGAAGCCTTTGTTATGGAAACTCGGGGTTCAGTCTGATGTAACTGAAAGCCTTTAGCTCGGGTTCTGTATTGAGAAGTACAGAAACCATTTCATTAAGGCTCGGGTCCTGAACTAAAATGAACAGGAGCCATATGAGTAAAAAAAAACGTGTTCTACTCTCTTGTGAGTAAAAGCCTAGTGATTGAAGTACAGGTTCCACTCTGTAATGATCTGGAAGCCTATAACCTGCAAAATCAAGATGTCTTTGATATCCAAACAGATTTGGATCCAGACTTGTTAGCACTTTTGGGTACCCATTTCAAAACGGGTTTTGGTACCCACTGGTACTTTGGTTTAGGTACCCAATGTAGATTATATCTCTTATCTTCTCTCTCAAAAGCAGAAAACAAATTTCTTGGAGTATTTGGGTTAAAGTCGTACAAATGCAACATACTTTTCTCAATTTACCTAAATGACTAATTAACTTTTTTTTTTACCGGATTGATAGTTGTACTCCAAGATAACTTATCGATATGGTACGTGTAACAAGTAACTATGTTGATATGACAGTTTTTCCTGATTCAAATGACAACGTAGCAGGTTTTTAATGACATGATGCTTACATGGATTTACCATATCAACATAGTTACTGGTTACACGTACCATATCGACAAGTTATTTTAGAGTACAATGTGGATTTATGTGGATTTTGATCTACATAAATAATTTAGAAAATCCACATAAACATATAGATCATTTTCATACTTTTAAAAACACAAATATAATATCATTACCGGTGAAACCGGTAATCAAAAGTACCATCTCAACAATAAATTTTAAGTACAAGTACCAATGAGATAAAAAAATAACTAGATTAGTCATTTGAGTAATTTCAGTAAAGTAACATATATTTCTATGGCTTTAACCCTAAAATTTAATATCTGAATTTCTAAAGAAACTTGAATTTGAATGGTCAGAACTTTGCGAACTCTTCTTTCTGAAAAACTGTCCGGTTCTTGTCTGTTTCTGATAATACTTGATGTTTTTCTTTGAAATTGTTTTCTGATAAGAATGACTAGTATTTCCAGAAACTTTAAGAAAATTTGACTTCGAAGATTCACCTGTGTAAATCTTGACCGAAAGTTGTTCAATAATTTTATCTCTGCCTTTGTGTATCTTTAACAGATACTTAAGTTTAAGATCTGAAGATTAATCAAACTTAGGTGATTTACTTGGATCTTTTTACTTTCTGTAGAAAAATCAAATTGATCAACTTGAGATTCTAAACAAACCAAAGAAGGAATTTTAACCTCTGATTCATTGAAAGAAGGAGACACATTTAATTGTTTAGTAAGATGAAATATATGATCTTCCTAATCCTTTGATAATGACCAAATATGAGATTCTGTCATTATCAAACGATTTGAAATCAGTTTTGAAAGATTGTTCAGTTAAGTACAACTTTCTCTCATCTTCAAACATTTTAGATTTCACTTTGAAATCTTGTTTTTTAAGGAATAATTCATTTATTTCCTTCTCAAATAATTCTTTAGTTAAAGAGAACTCCTTTTCAAGAGCAAAAATTTTTTTAGATTTCTTTAAAACACAACTTTGATCAGTATGATTTGTCTTGGAAAGTGATTCTTCAAGATCTTTAACTTTCTTATGCAACTCAGTTCTTTCAAACAAAAGATATTTTAGTTGAGTTGCAGTCTGAGAAATCTATTGTTTCAACTCGTCAAGTTCTTTATTTAATTCTTATATTTTCAATTTATGAGCACAACTCTCCGACTTTTGTTTTTCCTTTAAGCTCAAAATTTCTTTCTTCAGTATTGATACATCACGTAAATCAAGAGCATTATCAGTATTTAACTGAACAAGAATGTCATCATTGTTATTACGAATCTTTTCAGATTCAATAAGTTTTAACTTAAGCACAAAAATCTCAAAATTCAAAACTTTCTGGTTTTCTTCAAAATTTAAAACTTGTTCTTTCAATATATTGACATCATGTAAAGCAAAAGCTTTATTTGTGTTTAATTGAACAAGAATCTCATAATTGTTCTTACAAATCTGTTCGGCTTTAGTAAGCTTGACAATTAGCTCACATTTTGAAAAATGTTTATATGCCATTTTGAATTGCTTGAAATTGAATTTTCCAAGATCTTTTATGGAAAATTAGTGAATTCTTTTAAAACTTTGAAAACTATATCTATGAATGATAACCTGTGAAAAATCAGCTCTGAATTGACTTTTAGACTTTGAAATTTCAGCTTTTCTATAGAAAATTGCTCGTAACTTTTTTCTGGAGTGGAATTGGACCTCGAAAATTTACCAAACTTGCTTTGCCAATTCTAAGAATTGTAGATCTTGGTTCAAGCTTCGTTTTAGCGTATGGTAGGCCTTCTAACGATGTTCCAGTCAAAAGTTATGGTCAATTTAAGCAGCTAAGGTCATATATTCAAACTTGAATAAAACTCGAATGATTAATGATGAAACTCGAAGTATGAAGTGTAAAACTCGAAATATGAAGTGTAAAACTCGAAATATGAAGTATGAAACTCGACGTATGAAGAGTGAAACTCGACTGAAGAAGGTTGAAACTCAATTGAATAATGTTGAAACTCGGATAAGTCTTACAACAAACTCGATTGAAACTAAGTTGAACTCGGATGCCTTAAGATCAAACTCGGATGAAATGTAAAACTTCCTCGAATGAAGTATCAATTAACTCGATAGACACATAAACTTCCTCGAATGGAAGTCACTTAAACTCTGGTATTGAAATGAACAAACTCAAAAAACAAGGGATCAAACTCGGTCAATAAGTGATGAAACTCGATCAAAGAAAGATAAAACTCGATCAAAACACTAAGCAAACTCGATTGACACACTATAAAACTCGATTAACACAAAAAATTCAGTGTTGCCCGAGTTTGAAAAGAAACTAATCAAAATCAAGTTCAAAATCTCAATTTTCAACAAAAAATCCTCTAAATGGTCCCAAATTGATTTCGAATTTTCGGTTTTCACATACAAACACTTTTTGAAAAACAACTTTGTCTCAAATCAGATCAAAACCTTGAATTTTGGCAAAAACTTGATGAACTCGACTTTTTCCAAAAAGTTCAGAAAAATCCGAATTAAATCTTGTGTGTTTGGAGTTATAATTTGAGACTTATATCATCAGATTCGAAATAAAAAACGTCACCTTCGATCACAATTTTACTCCATATCATCCACAAATTCAAAAACCCCAAGAGATTTTCGAGAAAATGAATATAACAGTGTTCAAATATTTTCAAAAATCAGATTCAAAAATTCACTCAAATTCAGCCATATTAGGCTCTAATACCAATTGTTCATTCATATTTCATGCAATTCATAACAACATTAAACACAATGATATGAACAGTCAGAAACACAATATGCCGAATGCTTGTATTAAGAGAATGAAAGAATATTACAATGTGAGTTCTTAAACCTTTCTTGCAAAGCACTCCTGTTCTCATATTCGTATTTTTGTACTTTGATTTGTACTTCATTCTTTTATCAACAGTACACACTCACACATATTTATACTCAATTACAACTATTGAGTATTTACATAATGAACCCTCAAGTTTTACAAATTAATTGTTTTCAACACTATATAATTTGTACCCAACAAAGATTCATTGGGATTTGCATTTCTAATCATGTGCTTGGTTCACAGATTTTAGTAAAGATTTTGTTGTAATCTTCCTAATGAGATAATCAGCACATAATATTAATTTCAGCACAATTTCCAATACAAAAAGAATGAAATCACTCAATTTCTGTTTTGAATATTGAAAGAGAAAATGATGATGTTTGCGGCGTCGTATTTCTTGATATGTGAATACTGCCAAACGTTGTGGGAAACCCTAGGTGGGGTTTCCCTTACATAATTATTACAACTTTTAGATAATTACATTCAGCCCCCTTTACCTTTAAAATGCAAATAGGAAATTACAAATATAAGGAGAGTACTTGGAAATAAATTACATAAAAATAAATAAACTAACTATTACAAAATAAAATCCACATGATCGAAATATAAAGTCTAACAATCTCCCCGTTTTGGATCACTGTGGAGGATAGCAAGCATGTTCAGCACTTTCTCTAAGGCCAAGGCCGACGTCGAATCTTTGTAAGGTCACCTACCTACGGATCCAATCTTGACACGACACCGTCCAACGAGTGCTGAATCCTCGTTAGGGGCTTAACGGATTGATCACACACACGAAACACGGAGACCAACACGATGATAGACGTAACAACGGACGTCCCGACACGTGAATCACTCCAAGAAAACTCTGCTAATCGCAGACAAGTTCGTAATCGCCTCACACACGAATTTCTGCAGAGATTCTAAATCAAAACTGATTAAACCTTAATTATAAACATTAGATTCGAACTTATCTTGGACAAGTTCGAGAAGGCCCAAGCCCACAAACTTGTCCACCCATAAGTTCGAACCAGGGCTTTGAACTTATTCTAGAACTTGTCTTTGAACTTATGTTTGAACTTATCTTTGAACTTATGTTTGAACTTAAGTAAAACATCAATCACAAACAAGTTCAAACATATATACAATCAATATCAACCATGTATCAAACATATATCAAACATGTATTAACGAGCAATTACGAAGACTTGAACTATTACAAAATATTATCGACACTTAGACTGCTATCGTCACACAGGATGCACTAACAGACTCCCCCTTGATATACATTTTGTCTAAGTACTAGGTCTATTCAAAATACTACCTGCATGTAACCCCTGCTCTATATAAACCCTTACAATTTTTTGGAACTTCCTGCCTTCAGATCTCCAGCCTTCGTGAAAGAAAATTGGTTGATCATGAAGCTTTTGTTGGTCATCCTTGGATAGGATGATTAGATGCAGCGGATCGTATACTTTCAAAATTGTCTTCTCTTCTTGATCCTCCATAACGGCTTCAGCTGTTTCGTTGTCTACGAACCACCACTTCATGTTTGCAAGTACATCCTGTGGCATAGACTTTAACAAAACTTTCTTCAAGCATCGGACTGGTTTGTAAACCATCTTAGCCCAAGGTTTACCAGAAAGAGGATCTATCCTCGTCTCGTCTTCTACTCTCTTTCCCGATCTAGGCTTCAGTCTTTCAAACCTTCCAGATCTACCCTTCCTTCTGATAATCTTTGCAACAATTTCAGCAAAAGGGTCATCTCCTAGGTTGATAAGATTCATCCATGCCAGCTCCTTCACCTTGCATTTGGGCAATGTATTAAAGACTTTTAATGTTCTCCTCAGATACTGAAGCCCATCATTTCTTTTAAGAACAAAAGACTGCAATTCCCTGTCGAAGAACCAGCTAAGGATACCTTCTGATAGCTTTCCTGGATTTGGCAATCTCATTTTCTACTTTACAGCTAACTCAGTCTTTTTCTCTTCCTTTCTAAACCATAACCTCATCTTCTTTTCTTTCGATTATTCCCTTTCAGTTGTACCAGATTTTGATTCTTTTATAGATGCTGAGTTAAGCACATCTATGTCTATCATATTCTGATCATTATTCACGTATTGCTCAGTGACGGATTGCTTTGGTATTAACACCTCTTCAACATTATCGTCCTCATCTTCTACTACTTCATTGTCTGATTTCCAGTCTACAACTTATTCTGGGACGAATTCCCCTTCTTCAAGATCCTCTTGATCAAATCCGAAATCATCTTCATCATCAAGATCTATCAAAGCTTCTATCACCTCTTATTCAACATCCTTTGAGGCTTCAGGAGCCTTGCCTTTTTCTGAAGCTTCACCTCCTCCCATACTTGACGAACTAGGCTCCCCCTGAACGATTGCTTGTTGAGCAGTCTTATGGGAAAGATCTGCTAGCTCCCCTTCTTGTTGTGCACCTGGATCATCGCCTTCCTTATCGTCTCTTCTAACTTTCCTCAGTTGATCATCTCTGCAGCTACTCTCCCCCTGAGCTCGAAGATCTTTCATTATCTGCTCAATGAGAGTCTGCATAGTCAAAATTTGGGCTTGTTGAGTTCTCAGCTCTGCCTGTTGATCTCCCACAGTTGTACGTAACGTGGCATTCTCTTGATCTAAGTGTGCATTGTGCTGTTGCAACTCTTTTACGTCTGTTGAAAGTTGGTAAATTTGGACTGTTTGGAAGTCCACTTTTCCCTTCAATTCTGTAAACCGCTGGTTCTCTATGAATGGAGTCGAGGTAGATGGAGTAGAGGCGTATGTAGATGGAGCTGTGGTTGATGACATGGAGCAACGGGTAACACAGATGGAGAAGCAGAAGCGGATGGAGCTCCCTGCATGAATCTATGCCTCTTGGCTCTATGCCTAGGGACGAGAGGAGCTTCTTCTTCTAATTCAAATTCAGACTCTTCGGCCTCTTCATCACTAATTGTTACCCTTGTCATTCTCCTTCTGCTCACAACTAACCTAGATCCATATCTGTGAATTGTGACATTCGGATCTTCAGCGTCAGAACTAGATTCAGATACAGACTCGGAGGCGGTCTCGACGTGACCTTCAGCCTCAGTCTGATCCCTAGCAGTCTCTTCTTCAGCATGAACCTCTGTGTCTACAAACTCGGCATCAGAGGGCTGATATTCATCTATTTCCTTGAAAATATCATGTAGATCAGCTAGAGGCTCTAAAACGTCCTGAACCAGTTGTTCAGCAATATCTTGCTCCGCAGCTGTTCCCTGAGCCCAAATCTATTCCAGAGTTTGCTCCCTCAGGTCGTATTGTGGAGCGAACTAGATGGCCCAGCAGCTTCAGAGGCTGGTTGTGGGAGGGAAGTGGTTCTAGCAACTGGAATTCTACTTGCCGGTGCTATACTCTGTTGTTGCTGCGGTTGTTGCTGTTGCTTTTGCTGTTGCTGTTGTTGGGGTGGGGCTTCACCAATCCAATCTTCACCTTCCGGGGCGACGAAATCTGGATCTATGACTGCACAAAACAGCGTGCCACTTGGGGCCTGACCTGCTCAGCCCTTCTAGCGTTATGGGTCTGCCAGTCAGCAAAGATGCACTTATCAATCAAAGCCACCCCACTTTGGTCAAGAAGTGGTGGCAGATTTGGCAAAAAAAATGGCGGATAATCATCATGGAAAAGCGGGGATACATCAAGAATCGTTCCCTGATCGGAGCAGTTATTTGGTGGACAAATTCCCCGAAAAACACTCTGAAAGGCTAAACTTCTTGTTATACACCAAAGCAATCAACGCAGATTGCAATTTGGACGCCATCATGTCAAAGCCCGCCTTCTTTGGTGCAAAACACACCATATTCACGAGGACTAGATATCGCCACTGCCCTATCAACCCACTCTTTACGTATGATGCCTTTGTGATGTCTTGTGCATATCCCATCCTTAAAAATGCTGCTTGCCGAATGGGTAAGGGAAAATCTATAAGGCCTGCTTCTTTGTCCTCAGTGCCCAATTGTAGAATCTGCCTCATCATATTGGCCGAAAACGCAATTGGTTTGACCGCATACTCTTGTTCGCAGTACAGTAGGGGTAACCGAGCAGTCTACCTGAAGATGCTCCCAAAACTGCCTCACGTACGTCAAAGTGATTTGTAAATTATGCGTGAGTGCATAAGAAACTCGGGACTGCGTCAGGAATTCGATCATCTGACGATAAGTCTGGGCCTCTGGCAATTGAAGGTCCACTGCCATGACCGTATTATGCTTATTATAAAAAGCACGATCACCCATATTTGCATCCAAAATCACCAATCAAAAATTAGAAACTAAAATAAAATAAAATAAAAAAAATTTGTTAAATTTGAATTTGTACAACTTCGAACTTGATTAAGTTCGAAATCTAACACATTCGAATTTGCACAAATTCGAGATTATTTAAAAGCATTCGAACTTAAATAAATTCGAGCCATACATTCGAACTTGACTGACTTCGAACTTGTAGATAATTCAACAAGTTCGAACTTTCTGACAAGTTCGAACCTGAAGAACAAGTTCGAAGTCGGACACTTTCAACTTAAAAACCATGATTTTGACCCCATTTGACTTAATCAACCGTGAAGTTAGTCCTATTAGGTTTTAATCTAAGTTATGTATCATTTATTTGAAGTTTTATCTTTTAAAACTTGTGATTTTAAATCACCTAGTTTTAAATATCATAAACATCAAATATGGACGATTTTTGCTACAATAATGTCCTAAACTACACTTACTTAGTATTTTGATGATCACTCTACTCAAGTATACGTGTATGTTCGAGAAATAGTGGAAAAACTTCGAGGAATAGGACGAACTTCGAATTACGGTATGTTCGAGAATAAGTTCGAGATCGCCTGTGCACAAGTTCGAGAACACAAATTCGAATGTAGGTGTCTTAAATGAAGTACTGTTGACCTATTTATATCAACTACCTTCGAACTTAGCATAAGTTCGAACTTCCAGCAAGTTCGAAGGTAACTTCGAATTTGTCTGGATTTCGAACTTAACTGAAAATTTTGAAAATTCTTGAATAAAATCCAACTTTTTCAACTTTTTCATGTAACGGAATTTTTCCAAAATTGCAAAATCATTGACACTAAGCAACAGATTTTCAAGCAATATTTGTTTCTTCGACCAATAATGCATCCTAGTAACTTTGACCTTTACCCTACTTAAAGTAAAGTAAAATAAAATAAAATAAAATAAACTGAACTAACAATAAAATAAAGTAAAAACAAAATTAAAACTACTCAAAAGTACTTTAAAAATTATGACCTACACTAACAGAATATTTTTGCGAGAAAGTCAAAGAAGGTTCAATCAGATAGCGGTGTCAAACGCACTTTCAGTATTTCACTTTCACACTTAGCAATTTTTTTATTCCTTTGGTTGTTTGTCGTGATATACATTCCAAGTCGATTGTCGGTATGATTTTCCCTTTACACATTTAACACTTTGGAAATTCCCTTGGCCTTTTTATTTATCAAGAAACAACCTTACGTGTCCCATACTAGATATACTTCTATGATCAAGGCAGACACACAATGATTAGAAGTATTTGGTATTGCAAATTTTCGTAGAAAGGCAAACGTCAGACACAGATCTGTATTTACATACAACAGAGTGTCTTAGTTTGTCATAGAGTTCCTTTTAAGTTAGCAAGACAGCGGTGACAGGTCTGTACTTACGTACAACAAAACGACTTCTTTTGCTAACTTGAGTCAAAACAGAGGTGGCAGGTCTGTACTTACGTACAACAGAGTGAATTATTTTGACTCCCTCTTCTTTATCAAAAAATTTTCTTTCTTTTCTTTAAGATGTATTTTAATGTTGCTATACATCCCCCAGAAAATTTACATACCTCATTTAAAATCATTGTCTGTACGTCTCTAACATAGAAATTAAGACCATTTGGTCATACATCTAAGTTAGTTACACATATGACATTTTCTTGATTATTTTATTAGCTGTTAGGATTTCCTTTGTGTCTTATGCCTACCAACACATCAAACAAGAAATTATACATCACTTAGAAATGATGATGCATTATGTGTGGAAGCTTAACACTTAGAGTTTGTTTAGACTGTACTAATTTTCGTCACTTTGAACCTATGAATCTAAGACTTGACTCATGTTTCAATATTCTCTTTTTTTTTGGAAATTTTTATGGTTTTCTCTCTTTTTTCTTTTGTTTTTCATTTTTAAGATAAGCTAATAAACTAACCTACTAAACTAAACTACTAACTTACTATAAAAGGAAACAAAATTCACTAAACTACTAACTTACTATAAAAGGAAAGAAAATTTACTAAACTACTAATTTACTTAAGAAGAAATGAAAAACTACTAAGGTCAAGTTACTCTAGATTACGCATACCTAACAACTCAAAGCGTGACTTATCAAAAGCTTTAGTGAATAAATCTGCATTATCATCTTCCGTTGCCACTTTTACCAGTTTTATAAAATTATTTTTAGCACAATCACGTATAAAATGATGTCTTATGTCTATGTGCTTTGTTTTACTGAGTTTAACTGGATTATTAGTTATAGCAATTGTAGACTGATTATCTATCCTTATAGGAGTATGAGTGTAAGTCAAACCGTAATCCCGCAATTGTTGTTGTATCCACAAAACCTGTGAACAGCAACTACCAGCAGCTACATATCCGGCCTCGCATGTTGACACGGCTACCGAAGTCTGTTTCTTGCTTTGCCAGGATACGAGTCTCCCTCCAAGGAACTGACAACCTCCAGTTGTTGATTTTCGGTTCAAGCTGCATCCACCATAATCCGAAATCCGTGTATGCCTCCAATTCTAGATCACCATCAGCATGATGCCAAAGTCCCAGCTTTGGTTTTGACTTGAGGTATCTCAGAATCCGCTTCACGGCTTTCATATGCATTTCTTTCGGATTAGCTTGGAACCTAGCACAAATACACACAGCAAACATAATGTCAGGTCTAGAAGCAGTTAAATACATGAGTGACCCGATCATGGCCCGATATAGAGTCGGATCCACAACAGTATCACTTTCTGTATCCGGTCTGAGATTGTGATTCACTTGAATCGGATTACTAAAGTGAGTAGTCAGCTTAGTTCCTTCCATCCTGAAGCGCTCCAGAATATCGTAAACATACTTCGTCTGATGGATAAACATGCCCTCCTATCTCTGTTCAACTTGCAAACCCAGAAAGAAGTTTAACTCTCCTATAGCACTCATCTCAAACTTTGACTTCATAACCTTCTCAAAGTCATTGCACATCTGTTCGTGTGACGACCCGAAAATGATGTCATCCACGTACAATTGTACCAAGATAAAGTCTTCTCCCTTTCTTTTCACGAACAATGTACTATCAATTCTCCCTCTTTCAAACCCGTTGTTCAAAATATGAGTTGACAGCATCTCATACCATGCCCTTGGTGCCTGATGCAATCCATACAGAGCCTTATCGAGTCGATATACTCTGTCGGGATATTTTAGATCAGTAAACCCAGGCGGTTGTTCGACGTACACCAGTTTCTTCACCTTTCCATATAGAAAGGCACTCTTTACATCAAGCTGATATACTTTAAATCCTTTGAAGGATGCGAAGTCCAAAAACAGAAGAATTGCCTCAAGCCTTGCCACTGGTGCAAACACTTCGTTGTAATCAATTCCCTCTTCTTGGTTGTATCCGTTTACGACAAGTCTTGCCTTGTTACGAGTAACTATACCCCGATCATCTATCTTGCACTTAAAAACCTATTTGGTTCCTATTGCAACTTCTCCTCGAGGTAGCGGCACTAACTCCCACATTTCAAGCTTTCTGAATTGTGACAGTTTTTTCTTACATGGCTTCAACCCAAGAGTTGTCTTTCAGTGCCATTTTCACATTATTCTGCTCTATTTGCGAGATGAAGCATGAATATAAACATGTGTGATACGCCTCGGAGTCATTGATCATCAACAACAACACCGTGTTGTTATTCACAGTACTCTTATTTCTCACCCCGGTATTCAGATTTCCTATGATGCTCTCAATCGGATGATCCTTGTTTATCCTCGATGTCTCAATCTCGTCGACCCAAAGATTATCTCCTAAGTTTGATCCTATTTCACCTAACGGGGGTACGACTTCAGACGACACATTCTCTTCCTCATGATCACTGTCCTCGGAGTTAGAAGTACTTGTCTGATTCTCGTTTGTAGGTAATTCAGATTCATTCTCTGTTGTTGATCTATCTTCTGTCGTTGTAGGCTCAGAAGTTGATGGAATGCTCGACTTTAGAAAACCTTGATAGTCATCATTCAGGTTTCATGACGAGAAGTCATTCTCCACTGTACCTGCATTTCCACCTAGAGGAATGTTAAATGATTCAAACAATAAGTCATAATCAAATAACCACTCAGGACCTGTTTGGGGTTCATGTGAATAACTTGTAACATCGATGTTAAACATAATTTGTACAGTACTGTTTGTTTTGTTAAAAACCCTTTTGTTTGGTGAGTTTGGCACATAACCCAGTAAATATCCTTCGTCAGCCTTTTCCCCAAACTTAGGTTGATGTTTTGTTTTCAATAAAGTACACGGTACCTCAAACGGTTCAAAGCCTGTTAAATTAGGTGGTCTTTTATTCAAAACTTCATAACGGGTTTTGTTTAGTGAATTGACAGTAAGGAACCGGTTTAAAACATGACATGCGGTATTCACTGCCTCCCCCCAAAACATGGTAGGAAGCTTTGAATCCGAGAGCATGGTCCTCGCTGCCTCAATCAAAATCCTGTTTTTCCGTTCTGCCACCCCATTTTGTTGTGGCTCATATGGTGCACTAAATTGATGCACTATTCCTTTGGATAGGCAATATACACCAATTACTGTGTTTGTAAATTCTGTTGCATTATCACTCCTGATACGTTTTACCCTCGTCCCGTAGGAGTTTTCGACTTGGTCTAAGAACCCAATCAACTTTCCAGCTATTTCGTCCTTCGTACCTAAAAAGAAAACTCATGAAAAACGTGAGTAATCATCAGTGATAACTAAACAGTACCAACTACCACCTATACTCCTTTTGTTGATAGGACCGAAGAGATCCATATGCAGCAAATCGAAGGTGGAAGCTATCGAGTTCTGAGTCTATGACTTGTGTGACTTCTTGTGTTGTTTGCCCCTCTTGCACGGTACACACTTGTCGTCGAACTGAAAACTCTTCAGTTGGACACCTTGCACCAGACAATGTTTAGTGATGTAGTTCATTTTTCTTAGGTGCAAGTGTGTCATGCGTCTGTGCCATAAAATGGATTCTGACTCTGAAGCTCTGGATAGAGACATATTGTTCCCATCGACGAATCCGATTTGTTCATGTCCATCATGTACATATCATTCTTCCTTGGGGATCTCATCATTATCCACTCTTTAGGGACTTTAAATCCCGGTTTCAGCACTAACGCCTCAGTGTCAGTAAACATTACTGAGTTCTTCTTATCACACATTTGAGATACACTAATGAGATTATGATCAAGCTTATCAACTTGGTAAACTTGATCAAGTGTGATAATCCCATTAGTGATCACTCCAGTACCAGTGATATGTCCTCCGTTGTTCCCAGCGAATGATACAAATCCCTTGTTCCCTCCCTTGAAGTCTGTGAGTAGACTTCTTTCCCAGTCATGTGACGAGAGCAACCACTGTCGACGAATCACTTTTTTTTTAGACCGGTAGTTAGCTCCAGCACATGAAAAAAAAACAAGTTAGTTTTCACGGGGAACCCAAGCCATGACTGACATGGTAATACCATTCTCATCCACATACGTGAACTCCTTCAAATACCCATCTCTCCTTTTAGGTGACTTGGGTTTTTGATTGAGAACCGGTTGTGGTGCTGAGTGATTTGAATTCACTGCTGGCCTTTGGGTAGGCATTTGCTGTTGAGCCCTCGAATAATTTCCATTATAAGGTATTTCAGATTGATATCCCTGGGCACTATCTGGTGTCTGTTGTCTTTGAGGAGTGTGAGACCTAACTGGATTGTAAGTCCTTCTAGGTGGTGTACTCCTATAAGCTTGTTGAGGTCCTGACCGAGATTGATTAGGGACTCTATTCAGCGAATTAGTCCTTACCACTTCATTTGGTCTAACCGACACAGGTACTTGTCTAACAGTGGTCTTGGGTGTTGCATTCACAATCTTCTCAGTGTTTTGAGAACCACTTGTGCTAGCAACACTAGATATTGGTCTTTGTTGTTCTGGCTTTCCTACTGAAGGTGTAGATTCTACTTTCTTATACGGACAGCTAGACGTAACATGACCCTTCTCATGACATTTAAAGCAGGACATCTTATCAATTGACTTCTTATGAGTGCCCTTTGACTTTGGTGTCTCACTAGTTTCATGTTCTTTATTTTCAACTATCGTAACTACTTCGTCTTGTTGATTATTAATTTCAGTTTTAGTTTCTCCTAGCTTTTGATCACTAGAAGACTGCACAAACTTGACCTTTTTAATCTTAGAGTTAGTACTAGACATCTTAGTTGATTTGTCCTTATCAGATTCAGTTTCGGTTGTTACCTCTGACTCGACTGGCTCAGCAGTTTTATCCTGAGGTTGACGCACATAGTTATTGTTGAATGGTGGAGGACTCTCTTGATAACCTAATCCTATTGGTTTCTTAGACTGCCATTGAGCATCTAAGATTTTCCCTAGGTTTAGAGATGAGTTCCTAAATTTTTCCAACTTACTATTTACCTCAGCAACCTTCACTTTTGATTCACCTAGTTCGACCTCCTTAATGGTAAGTTCTTTGGTTAAAGCCTCAACATGCTCATACATAAGTTATATCCTGACACATTGTTCACTTAATTTGTCTTTTAGAACTATAACATCCTGAGCATCTGCTTTTAGCTTATTCCTAAGATCTTCCTTAATATCTACGAGACTAGCATTATCTCATTTCAGTGATTGGATTTGAGCAGTTAAGTTATTATGTGTTTCTAAAACGAAGTTCAACCTATCATTCGAAGTAGCACATAAAACACATAAGTCATGAAATGTAGAAAAGTTTAGAATTACCCTTTTGTGATCCGATTCCACGTTCGCCATTTGTGCATTAAACTCCAGAATGGTCTGATTCTCTGACTTTTCCAGCAACAGAGGACTTGTATCATTCTGCTTGGTGTCCTCTATCACTTCTTCTGCTCCATCATCCTCAGTCTCCGTTACTTCAGCCATGAAGGCTCTAGCATTCGTCTCCGGATGAGTACTCCAATCGTAAGTTCCATCGAGCTGTCTATCAGATGTCACATTAGTTAAAGACCAGCGATGTTAGCTTGATTACCCGAACGACCAGACTGATATCTTCCCTGAGATTGATTCTAATAGTTTTCAACTTTGGGTCGTTGACATTCCCTGGCAAAGTGTCCTAATCCTTTGCAATTATAACACTTAACCTTGGATTTGTCGAACCCAACTTTACTGTTTCCTACATTCAGATTTCTGCCTGTTCTTTTCATGAACCTTTTAACCCGTTGAGGCACCATGGCCAGTTGCCATTGAAGGTCCATTTCCTCCAAGTCATCAGGATCAACCTGATCGTAGTCTTCATCCCATAGCGCATGATCGTTTATCTTCCCTTGAACGCAATTGTCGTACGCGGCGACAAATGAAGCCAAAAGATTCAAATGATCTTCAGCTGATTTTGCGCTCATTGGCATCTTTGTGTATCCTTGTGACACAGATGCTGATAGTGTTGGCTTTTCTTCCGGTTTCGAAAACCCTAAGAATGCCCTACTACTCGATTCTTCTACAACTATTGGAATTGATTCTTCTCCTGAGAAGAAAGCTGTGGCTCCTGACTTCATATCACCATCAATCGATGGTTTTGTCTTTCCAAAATACATTTCAGGATCTTAAACCTGCTCAACCTCCCGTTCTTTTTCTGTATTTTGAAGTTATAAGCTCTCAGCGTTCCAACTACACCTTCAAGAGTGAGAGTTTCAAACTTCTCTTCATCATGCTTAATTAAAGCGGTGTACATTTTCCATCTCGCCGGTAAAGCATCTAGAAACTTTTTGATCTTCTCAGTCTCTTGATAAACAACATTGTGATTGTCAAGCTCCATTAACAAATGAAAGAATCTCATAATTGTCTCATCAAGTGTCTCGTTCTTTTGAGCCTTGAAATTTGCAAATTCTTGTTTCAACATCTCCATCCTAATCTTGCGAAGCCGTGGATTTCCCTCACACCTTTTCTCTAGAGCATCCCAGAGCTCTTTAGCAGTCCTATGATTTCTCATGGTGTATAGAATTTCATGAGGTAACACCATTCGGATAATCGAGATAGCTCGGTTCTCGGCCTCATAAAGTTTCTTATCATCATCCTTCACATTTTGATAAGTTAAGACTCTTAGACGACCCTCTAACACTTGCGTAGGTGGCACATATCCCTCATTGATACAAATCCAAATGCGCATATCATTGAAACGAGCAAAATCGGCGAACCTATCCTTCCACCAATAGTAGTCTTCCAACCTCATCAATTTTGGCGGAGAATTTTCCTTGCTGACCTCATGATCCATTTTAATGAATTTTTACAAACTTGACATCCTGTCCAAACCTTTTGTTCCTGAACTTAATTAATTAAATTTAAAATTAATTTAATTTAAACTCCTTCGAACTTAGGTAAGTTCGAATTAATTTAATATTAAATTCGTTTGAAATTAAATTTGAATTTAAGTAAGTTCGAATTCAACAAGTTCGACTGACTGACAAGTTCGAATATCTCTGACAAGTTCGAACTACTGGCAAGTTCGAATAGTACTTAATTTCTGACAAGTTCGAAATCTGACAAATTCGATGCTAGCAAGTTCGAATCTCAGCCAAATTCGAAGGAAACCCTATATCAAGTTCGAGAGGAGCGTATGTCTGACAAGTTCGAATGAACCCTAATACTTCCTATGTTCGAGCGCCGCAAGTTCGAGAAACGGCTAAAAGTTAGATTTTTTCAAGTTTTAAGATTAAACCAAAGTTTTTTAGGATTAAAAACTATGATTTCGACTGAAACAATGAACCAATATGAACTTTTCACCATTACTTTGCTTGTATAACTCGAAAAACTTATAAAAAATGTGATTTTTCTGTCCAAAACACCAAGAAACCAAGATTGTTTAGGATGAACGCGAAGAACACAATGAACACCCTTATGGCTCTGATACCACTTGTAAGGTCACCTACCTACATATCCAATCTTGACGCGACACCGTCCAACGAGTGCGGAATCCTCGTTAAGGGCTTAATGGGTTGATCACACACACGTAACACGGAGACCAACCCGATGATAGACGTAACAACGGACGTCCCGACACGTGAATCTCTCTATGAAAACTCTGCTAATCGCACACAAGTTCGTAAACGCCTCACACACGAATTTCTGAAAAGATTCTTAATCAAAACTGATTAAACCTTAATTATAGACATTAGATTCGAACTTATCCTGGACAAGTGCGAGAAGGCCCAAGCCCACAAACTTGTCCACCCATAAGTTCGAACCAGGGCTTTGAACTTATTCTAGAACTTGTCTTTGAACTTGTCTTTGAACTTATGTTTGAACTTATCTTTGAACTTATGTTTGAACTTAAGTAAAACATCAATCACAAACAAGTTCAAACATATGTACAATCAATATCAACCATGTATCAAACATATATCAAACATGTATTAACGAGCAATTACGAAGACTTGAACTATTACAAAATATTATCTACACTTAGACTGCTATCGTCACACAGGATGCACTAACAATCTTCGAGTCACTTGCGTGATGTACAACCTTATGTTGATTAGTTCTATGCCGCGGAGAATATCTTGAATTTCTTTTGGTCTTCGGTTGAGGAGACTGGCTGAGCATCATCTTCTTCTATTCTTTTGTTGACTTCGGCTCTCAAAGTCTAAGTGTACCATTAGAATAACAAGGCAGATCCTCAAAGCGCATATACCGTTTATGTCCATTTTTGTTCAAAAAGATAACCCCCTGCTGGCCTCCCATAAGGACTTTATACATTGGATGGTGATCGAGTAGAAAAATGTCATGTTCAGGGGCCTTGAGACCTACTTTGACCATGAAGCTCTCGATCGCCATTTGAAAATCCATTAAGCACATAATGATTAATCGACGATTCGTGCTTCTGGTTAGGGCAGCGACAGCAGTGACATGAGTTAGGCGCTTTTTAATTTTATTCTTCAGCTTGTCATGAAGAGTCTCAATATCTACAAAATCTAAGTCACTCTCATGAATATCTTTTGTTGACACGTCTTCTCTGAAAACATCAAAAGAAGAAGTAAATAGACGGGCCCGCTTGTACATGTGAATGGAATTGATCTTTATGATTTTTGATTTAGACTAGTATTCAGACTTTGGTTTTTTTCTTTCAGCATCATCTAATTATATTCAGCTTGTTCGGCCCGAGATGCATCAGTGATAATCATTAATAAGCGTCTACTGTATGACACTGGTTTCTTTCTGAACACCATCTTAAATCCTTCCTCAAGATATGGACTTTGAAACTCTTTAGGTGAAAATTTCACTAAAAACTCCTTCAATCCCTGAACTGGTGGTTCCTCTAACTCTGCAGGAGGAGCTTCAAGTAGTTTGTAAACACGACCCCGACGGTCATGTCTTAAAGCTTATTTCTCTTCTGCTGTCATTTTCTAAACTTTGCCCTTTGAATACCATCTCACCCACTCCAGATCATTAATCTCATACCTCGGAGTTACATCAGCCCTAGTTTCAAAGCATTCTACTGTTCTCGGGCTTGATGTCTTAGCAGGTTGGGCTTGGGCTTGTGGGGTTTATTGGACTTGTGGGGAAATTTGGACTTGTGGGGTTTCTTTAGGAGCGATGGTCGGAGCTATTATGGATGATAGAATTTCTTGTTGGGGAACGTGGGTAGGAGAATCCTGAAAGTCAACTGAAGATGACAATTTGTGGGGTGACTCTAGCTCAGGCTTAGGAGAAATTAATGGATAGTCTTGATCTATATCAGAGTTTGTGTCGGACACTAATATGATCTCAACCTTCTCAAATGGTGGCTCAAACATAACCATGGCCAAAGACGGATCTATCTCTGCTGGGCCTTCCGGAACCCTGAACTTCCTTCCCCACCATGTTCTGCTTCCACTCCCTCTACACCCATCAAATATTCCTCAGGCTGAACCCTGGGGCGTTTCTGTCCCTCAGGATGATCAGGGTCGTCCTGATCATCATGCTTACGTTTATGGGAGTCAGCATGAGGTCTGCACTGTAACTTAATTACAGCAGATTCCAGGCAGTCAATTCTGCCATTCAACTGCTCCTGTACTTGGTGCACGATCCATGTTAGGGTATCTACCTTATCGGATTGTTCTGCAGTCTGTGCTTGGACTGATGTGGTTCCTGGTGGCAATTCCTGAGTTGCAACACCCTTACCCTTTAAAAATGAGAATAGGGCGGTATGCTGCTCCTCAGAAGTGACCTTAAGGGCGTCCAGGTCAGCCTGGGAACGAACCCGACAGCACGGAGAGATGCCGTTAGCATCTTGAGAGTGATCCCGAGATGGCCTGAAGTTGACGGCGTTCGAGTATCAACTCCAAATCTTCCTTCCATCATCTCTGGCTCCCCTGTAGGGAGTGCAGATCCATAAGTTGTTGGAGGCGTCATGGAGGCGCCTCCTGCTTGGGTGGATGCCACGGAGGCGTCGTGAATAGTGTTATGGGGTGTGGAGTGAGCTGTTGTCAAAGGAGGGTTGGTCACTGGGGCGACAAGTGAGCTATTTCAACATCACCTCTCTTCGAGTGAGAGGGTGATGGTGTATGTGCTATTTCCCCGTGCAATGAAACTGTTTCCCTTAGAGGGGAAACTGAGTGGATGATAAGGGGTTCTTCGGGCACTGGACTAGTGGCCTTTTGCTGACTTGTCCTGCTTATAAGGCTGGGGACACCCTCAGATATTGTTCGCTCAACCATCATTTGGTAAGAGACGGTTCTTTCAGAATCGACCGTCTCCGCCTGCTCACCGACTACTCCCCCTCTCTCAATAGCAATCTCCCGCTCCCCAGAACCCAGTATGTTTTGCATTACAGGCTCCACTCCCTCATCCTCACTCATAGGAGCCTCACCTTCGGATTGGTTAGACCCTGTCGGTGCAGACAAGGCCTCATCCGGATACACTAGCCGTATATAATCCCTTACCCTTTTTCTTTCTGGTTTGCCAGATGTTGCAGTGATACTGGGATGTCCATGTTTGGGACATCGACAGAGTCTGTTGGTATTTTAACTCGTTGAAGTGCGGCAATTTTGTTGACATCGGCCTCTGGGTGTTCATGAATATATTCATCTTGATCCATGGAAAACTGGATGAACAGTTGAAGGAATCAATGAAAGGGTATGAACTTTCGTTCTCTTTTTATTCCTCTTTCTTTAACAGCCCGCTTCAGTTCCATAAAAATAAATGCCACATAGTCGTAATGGTGGTCGAATGCAAAGGAGGCAAACATGGCAAGTACTTCGATGGAGGACGAGTCATGACCGGACTTTTTGCCGGTAAATCATTTGTTTATCACATCGAAAAAGACCCTCCAGTGAGACTGGAGTTGCTTGGTCTTTAATTGGGATGGCTTGGATAGTTGGCCATCATAGCCAATTGTGAGTATTTCTTAAAAGGTTTGGGCTGGTGATGGGATGGGGGAGAATATGGCGGAGAATATGGCGGATGGCTTGAAGGGTGAGCTTAATGGGAACGGAGTCGATGATGGTTGTGAAGTGAGGGTCGGCATCATTCACGAAAGTAAGGTGATGCCAGAATTGTTGTAGATATATGATGGGAACGGAGATGGCGGTGGTTAGGGCATAGAATATGGGGTGGCCTTTGAGGATATCAAAAGTGAAATCCTCGGGTTCGTGGCGTAGCATGGAAAGGTCAAGATGCCAGTTATGGGGGGCAAATTCTGTGATTTGGGCGGATGGGAGGAGCGATTCTTTTGGCAGCTGGGTATTGTTGTTTGGGATCAGAGGATGGGGGATGGTTAGGGTAATTTAAGGATCCATTAGTCCTGTAAACATGCAACACAGTTAGTTTAACAGACTTGTATAGAAATAAAACAGTGATATTAAGTCTGAAATAAGCGTGAATTTGATCCCGTCTATTCTGTTTAAAGCATCAGGATTTTTATCAGTAGTTAGTAACTTCTACTGAATAAAATCCTAAGTCAATCGTTTAAAGACCAATGTTAGAATAGACGTGTTCACTCAAACACTCATTTTAAACTATAACCAATGGTGCATAGGACATGGAATTTGATTTTGGTGACTGAAATTCGGATGAACTGAATTTCGGATGCATGAGGAACCAAATTTCGGGTGCAAGAGAAATTCGGGTGGGATGATCTGAATTTCTGGTAGGATAGAAATTCGGATGGAAAGATGCATGTTAAAAACTATGTATGAAATTAACATATGGACGTGGGGACCATAATTCGGATGGATCCGAATTTCCAGTGAAGGGAACTATTGAACACTGTGAACACTTAGACATTAGAATGAATGTCACAAATTTCGGATGGGAACCGAAATTCGTGTGGACCCAAATTTCGGGTGGTCCGAGACAGTCACTTAGTGGAATAAAAAATGTAAATGATAGTGTATGAAGACATCTGAATTTCGGGTGAACCGAAATTCGCATGAACCATATATTATATTTATAATTTTTTTTCTAAGTATTAGTTTGTTAGGCATAAAAACGCCTTAGTCAAACCTGCTACACATCTCAGGGGGAGATTATTAATCAAACATGTTCGATGCACTTGAAGGTATAATTTAAGGCTTGTTAATGCCTTATTGAAACCTAATAAGTGATTTGCAATATTAGTCGAAGCTGCTTACCCTGTTGCATTTGTTGCAACTGAGGCAGATTGTCCAAACTGTTCTACTCTGTTGAACAGATTGGACATAAACTGTGTACGCTGATCTAACCTGTTGAGCAACTTGGACAATTTCTAAGTGTTCTGTTCTTTGTGAATAGGCTAAACACTTTATGGAATATGTTTCCATGTCCTCATGTATTGTGTTGGACCAAGAGACCAGTTTACAAAGTCAAAGACAAAGTGGAAAAACAGAAGCTGCTAAGACTGCCCACGCTGTTCTGTTACATGAAGACAAAGTGGATATTTGAAATGGGTGACAGACCATTTCTTATATCAAAATTACCATTCCAAAAGATGAAAGTTTAATGTTGACATTTCTCTTTTGGTTAAAGCCTTCTTCAACAGAGACAAAAAGGAAAAGACAAAGATTCTGCAATGTAGAGACAAATGCTGCTTTGTCAGAACTTGCGGAAAAGTATTTTTTTTCTTTTTGGAAAGACATTCCACTATCTCTACATCCAATGAGGAAGCTTCACAGGGATTCTCAGTAAGAGTATAAAAGGAAGCTTCAAAGGAATGTGAGATAACCAAGAGTGTTGTATTTTAGAACGTGCAAAGAAGTGTGTTTTCATGAATGTAAAGTCTGCTTGTATAAAACAATTAAGTGTGTCCAAGCTGTTCTTGTTCAAGATTTCTGTCTGTCTGTCTTGTAAATCAGTGAGTTCATCTTTGTGAGTGTATTAATTGTAACTAGTCTGAGTGAGTCTTAGATTAGTAGTCTCTGTTGTTTCTGTCATCTAAACTTGAACCATTCCGCAGTTCAGGCGTGTTTTTAATTAACACTTGTTGATAATATACATACAAACATTGAGAAAGTGCGTTGAATTTTTAAATAGCTGTATTCACCCCCCTCTAAAGCTTAGAGCAACGTACTAGGGAAAACTTTTGGGACGTACAACCGGTATCAGAGTAGTTTAGAGTGTGTGTTAGCTCTAGATCTGTATCATCTCCCTATTTCCCACCATGGACAACAGTGCTTCCAGCTCTTCCTCTTACTATGATAATGGTTCAATGGTAAAACCTCCCAAGTTCAATCATCAGAATTTCTCTGGCTGGAAGTGCAGAATGATGCTCTATCTAGAGAATCCGGATGTACAACTACCAGAGGTAGTGATGGAAGGTCCCTGTGTGCCAACCTTTGTTACTACTATCACTCCTGCTGCTGAAGGAGCTGTTTCTGAAATTAGGACCTTTGCAAAGGCAAAAGCTCAATGGTCTGATGAAAACAAAAGGCTGGTTGCTCTTGATGCAAAGGCTAGGTACAACCTTGTTACTTCTCTTCCTGATGATGTGTTCTAACAGGTTGAGAAAATGTAGACTGCAAAGGAGATGTGGAATTCTTTGTGTACCGTCTATGATGGTCCCACTATCACACTGGATAACAGGATTAACAATCTTGTTAGACAATAAGAACTATTCTTCGCAAAGCCAAAGGAGTCTCTCACTGAAACCTATACCAGGTTCACTGCTCTAATCAACGATCTCAAAGCTATTAGGATCACCAAAGACAGTTTAACTCTAGTAAACAAATTTTTGGACATTCTGCCTGAGCAATGGAATTCTTTCACTACCATCCTCAGAAACTCAGGAACCATTAGAGGTATGGATCTTGTGAATCTGTATGGATCCTTACTAAATGATGAACAATCAAGGCAACAGAAAAGAAATGCCTTAGAGATGTCCAAAAGAGGTGCTGTCTTAGTGGCCAGCGTGAGACAACCTGCTAGTGAGGTGTGTGATGTGTTGACACAAGCTGATCAACAAGCTGATGATGAAATGGAAGAATTGTCTGAGGAAGAAGACTATGAAAATTATACTGAATTTGATGATGAGCTAATGATTGCTATGCTTGTCAGAAAATTCAATAAGAAGAGGTTTGGTGGAAAGATGCTGCAAAAGAAGTCAGGTGCCATAAAAAAGAAAGCATTTGACAAAACAAAGACTGAGTGCTTTAAATGTGGCAAAATAGGCCATATAGCTGCTGACTGTGTGTCTAAAGCTGTTGGCTCCTCATCCAAACCATACAAGACAAATAAAGACGATGGCTAAAGGGTTAAGTACCTAATGGCCATTGTAATTCCCATATAGAAGCATTCATTCAATCATACATTCATAAGATCAATAACATAATAAGCATGAAGAACACTATGAATATAATGAAGAACAATATGAATAATCAAATTCAGATAAACCTTAAATGCTTACCAATTCCACATCGTACAAAAGCTTTCAACAACTGAAATATGAAACCTAAACAAACTATTTATAATCAAACAAATGGATCTAAACGATCCATACCCATGGGTTAATATTTTGGTCTTTTAACCCATTTACACATAACTTTGAAACCTTACAAAATGAACACTAAACTAAGTTTCAGTTATTACAATATAAACCCTGAAACTATCACAATTTCTAGATCTAACATTCTTCGCCTTTGTGATTAGCTTTCAGATCTTTGTTTCAAGTTGGTGATGAGCTTCCTTTGGTCAAAATATCAGTCAAGACGTCTGACGGTCATCCTATACTCCAACTTATCTAGAACATCCTGTTGGAAGTATTCGACACCTTGAAGTACGGCTTTAAGTACCCAGATTCTTGTCCCGAGCTTCAATTCCTTAAGATTGTCGATTCTGATCATAAGAATTTTTCTGAACATGTATAGAGACCCGTCGCAGTATTTCTCTAATTCATCTCTTCTCATCAGCGCTTTCTTCCTTTGCGAATTCAGATATACTACACCGACCGTTGGTGATGTAAGAATTCTTGATACTGAAAAACGTTCAAGGCCTGGAGTGTCCTGATTCGGTGCAAGCGGATTCACTTTCTTTGTCCTGCTTTTAACGCCATTTGGAAATCGAATATGATAGACAGTGTATGATTTCGGCGCAGAAACTTTATGATACATCGTTGAGCATTCATGTGAACTGGATCTCTGCTCTTCTTGTGTAGCAGATGTAGATATAAGAACTCGAGATCCTGCAACTCGGAGAATGTAGACATTGTTCAGTCTTCCCATTCTACTTCAAAAATGGGATAGAATATTCTTAAGAACTTGTCGAACTTTATCTTTAACACTTTGACGATAGGAGACCGACTTCTAGCAGATTCTTTACTTTTCCTTAGAGACCCAATCATTGCCACATACACCGATTTGTCTCTTTGTTCCATTCCTTCAATTGACCAGATTAAATCGGTTCTAACGGTCTCTAGCTCATGAACGAACATTTTCTTATACTTCTCTTCCATGTGTGGGCTTCTTACTCTTTGCTTCACCCAGTCAATGGTTTTGGCAGTTAGTCTTTCAGTGTGTCGTTCATCTCATTTTTTAGAAGAACTAGCACTTCCAGACGTTCCCACTTGCAACCTTGTGATCTCTTTTAGTACATTTGGGGCAATAGAGGTAAGAGGTGGCACATCTTAACGCTCTTGGAAGATCGGAGATACTCTCGTAGATTCTGCCGGCTTGCAAGTTTGATCATGGATAACTGGAATGACCAATGGGCTTTCGGAGGCAGGTTGGACTGATGGAGTTGGAGCTGGAGATGGAATAGGCGATGGCACTTGAACTGGAGACGAAGAAGGTGATGGTAATACTGGATCATCAAAAGGGAGCTCAAAATCAAATTCTTGTGGTTCAACCCCTTCATCACCAGCATATTCTATGCGTAGAGACTCCTTCAGCTGAACTTCTCGTGCTTCATGTTCATCTTCATTGGATTCAATTATGATAACTTCAGTAGGGTCGAATATCCTCAGAGGAACTGCAGTTAATATTTCTTCTTGATGCATGAATTCATTGAAGTTTTCGGGTTCCTCCCAGATGATAAGAGGTAGATGAGCTCATGAGATAGATTCCTCAAGGGACTCATCTTGAAGTTCTGTTTCAGTTTTCTGGGGCCCGACTTGAGGAGAATGAGTAGTTTGGTTTGGACTTGGTGGATCTGATTCTTCAAATATCATTGGAGCTTTGCCAGCGGCTCTGGCCCTTTTCTCCCCCACATGGTGATCAGGATCCTCCTGATCATCATGTTTTCGTTTGGTACCCTGGGCGGTTGCCTGACATGATTCAGCAACAAATTTTAGTCGGTTGCCCATTTGAGTTACCAGGGGTTTTGCTGTTGTAGACGATGAGGAGCCGAAGGCTTCCTTGTTTAATATCTCTAGCAGCAAGGCGTTTGTGGATGATAGATATGATGAAGCTTTAAGTAGTGAATAGAATGTGCATTTGGCTTCGTCAAGGGTGGGAGCTTGTGGAACTACCGGTTGCTGAGTCATAAAGGTGAAAATGTCACTTAATTGTTGTGACATGAGCGCCTTAAACTCAACAAAATCGGTTTTGGACACTGAGTCCGAGTGTAACCCGGTTCCACTTAAGCTCTCCGTTTGCATCTCGGGAGTCTCCGAAGAGGTCCCTTGATAGCCTGTGCTTATGGATGGCATAGTCATGGCCATGACAGGACTTCCACTCATCTTCGTAGTCATACTTTCAGTACGCACAGCTCCAAGTGTTCCGACAATGCCAACCAGGCGTTATGTTTGGATCAACTCGAGTGTCTTAGCCAAGGATTGTTCAATATCAACGGGATCTAGACTCGATTGTGGAGAAATTGATGGCAACGACTGGGGCTATTGTCGACCTTGTTCAATATCCGCGGACTCCAAATTAGCCGCAAATAGATTATATGCTAAATTTCTGTGAGAATGTGAAACACCGACTTGTTGAGAAGCCGGTGAGCGGCTGGGTGGGCTTTGTGCTTGCACCACTGGGCTAATGGTTTCTATTTCAATACCGGCGCCCAACACATGAGCGCTAGTAGCGGATGTGGTAGCCGGGCTTATATCTAGCTCGTAATATCTCGGAATTCTCCTAACTCCCCCTCGACTCTTGATATATTCTCGCATAGCAGCGAGAGAGCGCATCGGAGGTCGGGCAAGGGGAGTGACATCATCATCATCATCCATCCGTAGAGGGAATATTTAGGGGTGATAGATGAGCAGTATGCATCTCCTCACTTTCCCTATCTCATGCTTCTGCAATCTCAGGCTCTCTACCCTCATTTCCCCTCTCATTTACATTTTCTCTCTGCGCTCCCCCTAGACCTAACACCTCGGGGTTTTCTCCATGGGCAGGCACAGCTGGTCCTGGCTTTGCCATTGGAGCTTCTCTCTCTCTCTCTCTCTCTCTATATATATATATATATATATATATATATATATATATATATATATATATATATTGCCTAATAGCCTGAGATTCCTGATCGGCGTAGGCGAGCAGCTCTTCTGGTAAAAGCCTTACTTGGATTCCGTGGGGAGAAATTGGATCATGAAAGTATTTGATTTGGAAATCTCTGACCCCGGCTTCATGTTCTCTGCGACGGATTTCTGGAATTTGAACCAGGAAATGAGAAATGATAAGCTTTAGAAAACGCTGAGCTGGATCAAAATTTCTTGCCCTTTTTGTTCCTTTTGCTTGGATAACTTCTATCAACTCTTGCCACAAGGTCCATGCGTAGTTGTGAAGTCGGTTGTATGCAATGCTGTGAAATATTCTAAGGATTCTCAAACTTGCTCTGTCGACTCCGGAGGCTTTGACAGTCAAGCAGCGGTCCAGAATGGAATACAGATAGTACCAGTGTCCCAACAGCTTGCGGTGGAAGAATTCGAGTGCCTTGCGGAAGTTGCCATCATAACCAAGCTATACGATTTCATGGCAGATTTGTTCCTCAGGCAATTCGTCGTCGTACTGAGGACGTCTTGGGAAATCGCGACGTCGGGGAAGGCGAAGGATATGGCGAAATTTAGGGAAAGGTATCTCGATGGTGTTATCCTCTATGTCGCCAGTGATGAGGTTTGGTTCAAGGTGATATGAGAGTGTATGCCAGAACTGTTGCACATATACTTGGAGTGGGCGTGCTCTGGGTCGGCTTGTTAGGGCATAGGAAATTGGATGGCCCATTAGGATTTCTTCGACGACCTGGTTAGATAGTTTAATGGTTGGGTCTTCCTCGGTTTTATTGAGGAAGGCTGGGTCCAGAAGAAAGTTTTTGGGTTTGATTGGTAGCCACATTTGTTTTGGGAAAATTTGCTCTGAACGTATGTGTGGTAGGGCTATGGATTTGGAGGTTATTTCGTCATCAGAGTTTTAGTTAGGGTTTGAGTGTTGGGGGCTCGGGATAGGTGCATTTTCTCCTAATTGGGAATGAGATGCCATTGTACCTGTCAAGCCATTTTAAAAGTCAGATATGCATTATCAAGGAATATACGACTTGTTTAGGAGTGTTTCTTGTTTTGGGCGTTCGATAGAATTAAACTGATTTGTTAAAGGGCTTCTATAAAAGACTTCTCGGTAAGAAAAGTCCGTCTGTAGAACCAAAGTCTACAAGACCAGTCCTAGCTCAGATTAATTCACAAGAAACAGCCTTAAAACAAGATTTGAAACCACTGAACAAGTGAACTTTCAAGTGAGCTTAACACTTTTGAAATACCAGACTTAGAAAATTTTTTTAACAAAACCTGCGGATGTAGTGTCATTTAAGAGATGCAACTCTCGGATGAAAATAGGAGTGAAGGTTAGGTTTTGAAAATAATTTCTAAGTCATGATGTACCCCAACCTGCGGTTCAGGTGTTATCCGCAAGTTGGAACTTGCGGATAGGCCTTTGATCACAGTTATGACTTAGAAAGTTTCACAAACATTTGACCTTGAAAGTGACATGCGGGTGTAGTGATATCTGCGAGTTGTGACTTGCGGATATTACCATACCCGCGTGTTTTACTTAGAAAATTTGATCCTTGATTATTTTTGTGGGATTGTAGGTTTATCCGCGAGTTGAAACTTGCGGATAAAACACCAATAGCCTTTGAAACTTAGAAATTTTACTTATCATGCGGATGAAGTAGTATCCGCGAGTAGCAGCTTGCGGACAATGAATGATCAGCTTTTAACTTAGAAAATTTATGAGGCTGTTATGCGGATGATAGGTCGTCCGCGACTTGCAACTCCCAGACAAGGCTTTAGCCGCAGGTATCGTGACTTGTGTAAATTTGAAAAACCACAAATAACTTTTCAGTCTTACCTTTTGGATCAAAAAGCTGGTTTTTAAATAAACCTTTCGATTTCTTAATGTCGAAGAAAAAAACCATTTTCAGCCTTAAAACCCTTTTAAAACCCGATTGAGTGCATAAATTTCAAAGTAAATAGGTGATAAATGTATAAAAACACAATATGTACCCACTTTGATGCACGAAAACGCTTTAAAAACACTTTAGACTCTTGAATGATTGATGGAACAGTTGAGACCTTTTCTTGAAATCTTGTGTGTGTTCTTGAAGTGTAGATGTTGAAGATGGAGAAACGAAGAAGAAGAGAAATGAAATTTTGACGGTTTTTATAGACTTGAAAAATTGGTTCCCCCCAAACCCGATTTAGGGAACCCAACCCATGCCAAAAAAATATCTAACCTCAAAAATGTATATTATTTATTTTAATAATTTAAAAATTAAGATGAGATTGAATAAGGAAAATAAATATAAATGAACTCTTTTTGGATTTTCTTATATAAATTAAATTAACACAAATAATTTAAAAATAAAGAAAAATAAAATATTTTTGATTTTTCTTTATAGATAAAGACTTAATAAATTAAACACACACAAAAATAAAATCTTTTTGTAATTTTTTTTAAATAATAAACTTAAATATATAAACACACCAAATTAAAATTAAGCACAGAAAGGAATATATTTTTGGTCTTAAATAAATAATAACTTACGAAAAAATAAATTAAAGACAAAAAAAATACTGAATAAAGTTAAAATTACACCAAATAGCAACATATTTTCTCCCCCTTCGAGTGTGCGTAATTGATAATTAAAACACTCGAATACTTACCTGGATGCCTCCCGATAAAGCTTGACAGAAAAGTGAAATTAACACAACGTAGAATTAAATAAGATAAACACAAAACATAATTTATTAGACAATGTAACATTAGTGAAAAAAAAAATCTGTCTTTTGAGAAGGCAGATAAACTTTTCAGAAATATTTCATTTTAAATTAAATTATGTTAACAAATTCAACATACCTAACTTGTTCACCAGAAAATTAAAACGTTTTTCATCCAAAGGTTTTGTGAACAAGTCAGCGATCTGATTTTCAGTGTTTACAAAATGTAATTCTACATTACCTTCCTCAACATAATCTTTTATAAAATGATACCGTATATCAATGTGTTGTAGGTCCAAAAAGGTTTCCCAAGTGTATAGTTCTAAGCTGTAGAACGGGGGGGGGGGGGGGGGGGGGTGAATACAGCTATTTAAAACATAACAATCTTTTTCTCAATGTTTGTGTATATTATTAACAAGTGTTAATTATAAACAAGCTTGAATGTGGAAAAGTTCAAGCTGAGATGACAGATACAACAGTTGTTCAGCTAATCTAAGACACACTCAGACCAGTTACAATGACTACACTCACTTAGATGCACTCACTGTTTTTACAAGACTCAGATGAACAGGTTAAGCAAAACAGCTTAGACACACTCTACTGTTTTATATAAGTAGACTTGCATGCATGGAATAACACACTTCAATGCACGTTCTGATTTCACACTCTTGATATCCCATAATCCTTAGAAGCTTCCTTTTATACTCAAAAGGAGGATCTCAGTGAAGCTTCTTCATTGGACAGATGAGATAGTGGAATGTCTTTCCAAAAAGACAAGACACCTTTCTGCACATTCTGATAAAGCAGATTTGTCTTCTTATGGCAGAATCATTGTCTTTTTCTTATTGTCACTGTTGCATAAGGCTTTAACCAAAAGAGGAATGTCAACTTTGCATCTTTCTTCTTTTGCTTAGGCCATTTTGATATAAGAAAAGGTCTGTCTATCTTCATGTAACAGAACAGCGTGGGCAGGCTGTGCAGTTTTGTTTTCCACTTTGTCTTTGACTTGTAAACTGATCTTGTAGCCAAAAACAATACATGAGGACTTGGAAACATATTCCATAAAGTGTTTAACCTGTTCACAAAGAACATGTTCTGTTCACAAAGAACAGAACACTTGTAAACTGTCCAAGCTGCTCAACAGAATATAGCAGCGTAGACAGTTTATGTCCAGCCTGTTTAGTAGGCAGAACAGCTTGGACAAACTGCCTTTGTTGCAACGAATGCAACATGGTAAACAGCTTTGGGCTGATATTGCAAATCACTATTCAGGTTTCAATAAGGCATAAACAGGCCTTAAATTATACCTTCAAGTGCATCAACAGGTTCTATTAAATATCTCTCCCTCAGATGTACAGCAGGTTTGACTGAGGCCTTTTTGTGCCTAACAATCTCCCCCTATTTGCAATAATCAGTCTGAGCTGATTTAATCAATAATCACTATACATTTTACAATACATCTTGCTGGAAAGAAATTACAACATTTAAGTAAAGTAAAAGATCAGTTTATATATACTGAATTTGATTACATAAACAACACATGTTTTTACAGAAGTACAACTAATGTACTAATGTATATTACAACTAATGTAAATAAAAAAAATTACAACATATGTAACAAAGTATAACAAAGTACAACTAATGTACACAAGAGTTCAAAAATTTGGACTGTTGATGTTGGGAGCAGATAATGGCAAGCTTGTCCAACAGATGGACAGCTTCCATTCTTCACCTACTAAAATAATATGTGGACTTCACTCCACTGGTGGTGGTCCTTCAAACATTTTTTCTAGTTCATCCCTTGTTTCCTCCAGATCTTGAATTTCAACTCTGAGGATCATAAACTTGGTATCTTGAAGTTCACCTCTCTCATAAAAGCCTCTGAGCTGGTCCCAGACGGCTGCTCTCCACCTGCTCGATTGCCTGAATGAAGCTGCAAGCCTGAAGGCTGCAAGTCTGAAGGCTGCAAGCTGTCTCAGATCCACCTTGTATAGATCTGATGCTCTCTGAAAACACTTCTTCTGTGTTAAGGGATCTACAAAAAATGCCCTCAACTCAGGTTCTTCAATTATTTTGCCTTCTTCAAACTCTACTCCACTAGGCAGGCTGTAGTCAACTCCTTTGATTTCAACAGCGTAATCACCTTGTTCAATCACGATGAGGAGTTCTGTAAGGTCTACGACTGCAAGATCTATTTAGACGCGGATCCGTGAACGAGTGCGGAATCCTCGTTGACGGTTAGACGGACAACTCTCAACCAACAGAACACGGAGACTATTAGACGCTGAACGAACGACACACGAACGATCCTATGAACTAATTCTCTCCGAAACGGCACTCACCTAGCTGATAAACTCGAGATCGCTTAATGCTTAATTCCTCACGAAGTCTGCAAAAAGTCCCTTAATGATTCGAGTCTATCTCTAATTATAGACCCTGATTCGAGTCTGTTGTGGGCCAAGCTCGAATCTGGCCCAAGGCCCATTCGAGTCTGTCCACAAGACACTCTCGAATCTAGCCCATTCGAATCTAAGGATACATTCGAATCTATCACAGATTCGAATGTCTTCCTTTACCTATTCGAATCTAGCCAATACACTTAAATACTTAAGTGATGAAACTTATGTTTTACTTATGCTTGAGTTAATCTTTGACCTTTATGTTTGAACTTCTTGTAATATGTTACATCAAGTTCAAACACACAATCAATAACAGACAAACACATATAAACATATATATCAAAACACTTGTTAATACTCAGAATATTACTTAAACCATAATGCAGATCGATTAGACTGCTATCGTCACACAGGGTGTACCAACAGACTCCCCCTTGACGATAGCTTCTAATTATTTACATTACATCAAATTTAAGTACTAGAGCTATATATACTACTACCTGCATATAATCCAGCATCTATACAAACTTTAACTACCTTTTGGAACTTCCTGGCTTCAGATCTCCATGGTTCAGTAAAGAAGATAGGCTGATCATGAAGCTTCTTCAGGTCGTCCTTTGATAGGTTTATCAAATGCAGTGGATCATATACCTTCAAAATGACCTGCTCGTCTTGATCCTCCATGATGGCTTCAGCAGTGTCAATCTCGAGGTACCACCATTTCATGTTGCTCAAAACGTTCTGTGGCATCGATTTCATTGGTACTTTCTTTAGACACCTCACAGGTTTGTATACCATCCTGGCCCATGGCCTACCTGTATGAGGATCTATTCTCGACTGATCCTCGACCCTCTTTCCGGTCCTTGGCTTGAGTCGCTCGAAATTTCCTGATCTTCCTTCTTTCCTTATAATTCTTGCCACGACTTCAGCGTACTGGTCTTCACCTATATTAATTAACTCTTTCCATGCAAGCTCCTTTACTTCAATCTTTGGCAATGAGTTAAATGCTTTTAGTGTTCGCCTCAAGTATTGTAGTCCATCTCTTCTGTTCAAGATAAATAGCTGCAGTTCTTTGTCAAAGAACCAGCTTATAATGCCTCCTGAGAAGCTTCCAGCACCTGGAACTCTCATTTTCTTCTTCATCTTCAACTGATCTTTCTTTTCCTCTTTCTTGAACCAAAGATTTATCAAGTCAGCTCTAGATGGCTCCTTCTCGGCCTCTTCAAGTTCTTTGTCCTCAACTGAGGCTACCTTGATATAGTCAACGTGAATCACATTATGATTTTGTCCTTCATATAGCTCCGTGACAGGTTGTGAATTGATAATAACCTCATTGACATGATCGTCTTCATCATCCAACACTTCATCGTCTGATTTCCAGTCCACAACCTCCTCTGGAATAAATTCTCCTTCTTCTAACTCTTCTTCTTCATCGTCAAAATCCATAAGCTCTTCCTCTATGTCCTTCAGTGCATCAATCATGTCACTGTCCAGAACCCTCGAGGAACCTGCTTCTTTTCCAGATCCTCCTACTTCTCCTTCTGTACTTGGCTCCCCCTGAATTTGTGTAACTTGAGCTGCAGGAAAATCTACAGACTCAATCTCTTTATTCGCACCGGGATCATCGCCTTCATTATCATCATCTCTTCTCTGTACCTCCTGATCCTTACAACTCGTTTCCCCCTGAGTTTGTAGATTTTTCATAAGTTGCTCTAGGAAGGACCTCATTGCTCGGATTTCTGAAGATTGATCAGCTACGAAAGATTTTAGCTCCGTGTTTTCGTCTCTGACACTTTCCACAATCTTCCTCAACTCTGCATTCTCCTTATCAAGATTTGAGTTATGCTCCTGGAATTCACCTACAGCTTTTGTAAGAGTTATTATTTGAACGTGCTGAAAGTCAACACGACTCTTGAGTTGCATGAATCTTTGATTTTCGGTATATGCGGCTGACGTAAAAGGAATGGACTGAATGGGAGATGGGATGAAAGGTGGTGGAATGTATGGTTCATGCTGCTGAGGTGGCGCTGATGGTGGAGCGGTGGCTTGAGGTTGGGATTGGGGAACTTCTGACTGACTAGTGGATGCCGAAAAAGACCCTTGCATGAACCGATGACGTTTGGCCCGTTGCCTCGTCACTAGTTGAGCAACCTCCTCTTCTTCAAAATCCGAATCTTCAGATTCCCTTTCTTCTCTCCTCCTCGATCCTGCTGCTTCATTCACTACTAACCTAGCGCCATAGGTTCCGATGTGAATATTGGGATCCGCAGCCACTGATTCAGGAGCTTCAGCCTCCTGCCCATCCATATCATCTGATTCTGATTCTGATGATGTCAAGCCTTCATCAGCCCTTTCTGGCTCATACTCATCCACATCTCAAAGAACATCTTCTGCTCCTTCTGGTGGACTGAGCAGCTCCCCCACTAATGTTGCGGCCACGTCCTCGTTCGCATGGGGTCCTGATGCCCATATCTCTTCTAGAGTTTGCGCAATTTGTTCAGAATCAGGAACTGCACTTGAAGGCCCTGCTTCCTGTGCATGTGGCTGCTCGCTTGTAGAAGGCCTTGATGCCTGGATTGGACTCACTGCTGGTCTCTGACGGCGTCTTTGAACTCTTGGCTGTTGTTGTTGTTGACGTTGTTGCTGTTGTTGTTGTTGTGGAAACTCAACGACCCCTGCCCAGTTGGCATCTTCCGGGGCTTGAAAATCCCTATCCACAATAGCTCCGAACAATGGACGAGCAACAGGAACAGCCAATCTTCCTCGGTGTGAGGAACAATCAGCGAAAATCCGTTTGTCCATAACATTAACACTCAAAGATTCATTTGACGGCGGCAAGTCTGGCAAGAAATGCCTTATCAGCATCATTATGAATCTTGGGTACAACAAAAATCTTTCCCTTTCTGGAGCCGTAATTTGATGAACGAACTCCGAGAAGAACATCTGCGAAAAGCTGAACTTCCGATTATATACCAATGCAATAACTCCAGATTGGATCTTTGACACTATGTAATCAAAGCCAGCTTTCTTCGGCGCAAAACAGACCATGAATACGTGCACCAAGAATCTCCACTGCCCAATCAGGACACTTTTCATATACGATGACTTCGTAACGTCCAAGCTGTAGCCCATTCTCAGAAACGCGGTCTGCCTAATACTTAACGGGAAGTCAATAGGCCCGTCCTCCTGTTCCTGAGAACCCAACTGTAGAACTTGGCGCAACATATCTGCTGAGAAGACTAGAGGCTGGCCAGCGATTCTGGTTCTTATAACTATCGGGGTGACAGTACAGTCAACCTGTAAATGCTCATAGAACTGGCGTACATACGAAATTACAATTGGAATGTTATGAAACAAAGCATAGCTAATCCTAGATTCAGCTAGGAAATCCAAAACTTTGCGAAAACCCTGCGCCTCAGGGATATTATTGTCTGGATTAAGGACCATATTATGCTTAGGGACAAAAGTGCGAACCGCCATATCTGCACAATAAATAAAACTGTTAGACTCATTAAAAATCAATAAACTTGTTTAAACTCAAATTTGTTTTATTTTGTACCTTTTTAAATACAAAATCCAACATAATTAAATTTCCACAAGTTTAATAAAATTTAAATTAAACAAAATAAATAAAGTACAGATTCGAAAGTAACAGATTCGAAGTGTCCATATTTGAATGTAATGGACAGATTCGAAGAGTCCCTATTCGAGTCTAATGGACAGATTCGAATATCATGGTCATCTCGAATCTAATGATAGATTCGAGAAACCCATGAACAGATTCGAAGGTCCTAGAACAGACTCGAAGTCCCGTCGGTTTTGTTTTCAACAAAAACCCAAGATTTTAACCATTTTGAACTTGGTAAATCACATACATTAGTTCAACTAGGTTCTAATCATTGATTTATGCTTTTAATTTGATCTTTTATAGGTCCAATCTTGGTAATTTAGCAAAAACCCTATTTCGACCTATAAAACTTCAAAATTTGATGTTTTAGCCTAAAATTGTGTATAAAACTACACAAATCTTGTACAATCCGGTTGATTATACCTAGATGTATCTGTAGAATCGAAACACCAAGTAAGAGACTCGACAAAATGTCGTTTAGGAGAAATACGATAGATTCGAGAATAGAATCGAGATCGCCGCAGTAGACTCAAGTGTATAGATTCGAAAACAGTAAGGTCTTAAATGACTTCACTGTTGACCTATTTATACCACCAACCCTCGATTCTAAACATAGACTCGAATCTACTGACAGATTCGAAGTCTTACCGCTTCGAGTCTGTCTTAGATTCGAAACCACCAATACTTAGAAAAATTTTTGAAAATTTTGAAATAAATTCAACTTTTCCAACTTTTTTCTACGGTATCGTGTAACCAGATAAACTATGCCAATTCTTTTACCCTAAGCTCAAGATAGTTCACGCATTGTTTATTTTATCCAACTTTGAATGCACCCTCAGTAACTTTTGACCTTTTACCTAAGTAAAAATTAAACTAAACTAAAATGAAATAAAATAAACTAAGGTAAAAATAAAATAAAATAAAGTAAAATAAAATTTTGACCAAAAATTTAATCTAGACTTAAGAAAAATTTACAATCTAAGCTAAATACTTAACAACATATTTTTGATGAGTATAGTCTAAGAAAGGTTCAATCAGATAGCGATGTCTGATACTAACTTTCAGTACTTAAACTTTCACACTTAGGAATTTTTGATTCCTTTGATTGTTTGTTGTGACATACCTATTTAGCCAATTGTTGGTATTTTACCCTGTTAAACATTCTACATTTCGGAATATCCCTTGGCCTTTTTATTTATCAGGAAATTATCTTACGTGACTCAGACATAGACATACTTTTATGATCAAGGCACACAGACAAAGATTCTAACTTGTTGGTATTTGCAAACTTTCTTTAAAAGACAAACATCGGACACAGGTCTGTATTTTCATACAACAAAGTGTCTTAGTTCGACTTAAGGTTTTCTTTTAAGGTTAGCAGATAGCGGTGACAGGTCTGTACTGACGTACAACAAAGCGACATGTCTGCTAACCCGAATCTAAACAGAGACAACAGGTCTGTACTTACGTACAACAGAGTTGCATGTTTTCGACTCTCAGTTACATATGATATTTCTATTCTTTCCATTTTTAGATGTATTTGATGTTGCCATACATCCCCAGAAAGCTTGCATACCTCATTTAGACTCAATGTTTGTATGTCTTGTACATAAAAATTAAGACCGATTGGTCGTACATCTAAGTTAGTGACACGCTTGACTTTTTCTAGAATGTTTTATTAGCCTTGAGATTCCCTATATGTATTATGCCTACCAACACATCAAACTAAATAAAGTATAAAACTTAAGATTTAGTTGCATTATGTGTGAAAGCCTAAATATTTAGAGTCTGTAACGACGGTGCTAAGTTTCGTCACTTTGTACCTATGTATCTAAGACCTAACTCTTTTTTCTGATATTCTCTTTTTTTGTATTTTTGTAATTTTCTCTCTTTTTTTCTTTTATTTTTTTCATAAGAAAAGCAGTAAAATAAGCTAACCTACTAACTTACTAAAGATAGAAACTTACTAAAAATAGAAACTTTCCTAAATTAGCAGATTGCTGAAAAGAAAGAAATACTACTACTCTACAATAAACTACTACTAAGGTCAAATTACTCTGGGTTGCGCATTCCATTCAGTTGAATTAAATACTCAAACCGTGACTTATCAAACGCTTTGGTAAATAAATCTGCATTATTATCTTCTGTTGCCACTTTTACCAGTTTGATTAAGTTCTTTTCAGCACAATCACGAATAAAATGATGCCTTATGTCTATGTGCTTTGTTTTGTTGTGTTTGACTGGATTATTAGTTATAGCAATAGTAGACTGGTTATCTATCCTAATTGGAGTTTGAGTGTAAGCCAAACCGTAATCCCGCAATTGTTGTTGTATCCACAGAACCTGTGAGCAGCAACTACCAGCAGCAACATACTCGGCCTCGCACGTTGACACGGCTACCGACGTTTGTTTCTTGCATTGCCAGGACACCAGTCTCCCTCCTAGGAACTGACAACCTCCAGTCGTTGATTTGCGCGTCAAGCTGCATCCTCCGTAGTCAGAATCTGTGAACGCCTCCAACTCTAGATCTCCCTCCGCGTGATACCAAAGTCCCAGCTTCGGTTTCGACTTGAGGTATCGTAGAATCCGCTTCACAGCTTTCATATGCATCTCCTTCGGATTCGCTTGAAACCTAGCACAAATACAAACAGCAAACATAATATCAGGTCTTGAAGCAGTTAAATACATAAGTGACCCAATCATGGCCCGATATAAAGTCGGATCCACATCGGTATCACTTTCAGTACCCGGCCCGAGATTGTGATTCACTTGAATCGGCGTGCTGAAGTGGGCAGTCAACTTAGTTCCCTCCATTCCAAACCGTTCTAATATGTCATAGACATACTTAGTTTGATGGATAAACATCCCTTCCTTCTTTTGGTCAACTTGTAACCCTAAAAAGAAGTTCAACTCCCCCATAGCACTCATCTCGAACTTAGACTTCATCACCTTCTCGAAATCTTTGCACATCTGTTCGTCTGATGATCCAAAAATGATATCATCGACGTACACTTGTACCAAGATAAAGTGTTCTCCCTTCCTCTTCACAAATAGAGTACTATCTATCCTACCCCTTTCAAAACCGTTTTCTAAAAGATGGTTGGATAAAGTCTCATACCACGCCCTAGGTGCCTGATGTAATCCATAAAGAGCCTTATCTAAGCGATATACTCTATCAGGATATTTTGGATCTGTAAATCCGGGCGGTTGTTCTACATACACCAACTCCTTCACTTTCCCATACAGGAAAGCACTCTTAACGTCTAGTTGATATACCTTAAAGCCTTTGAAGGAGGCAAACGCTAGAAACAACCTAATGGCTTCCAGCCTTGCTACTGGTGCAAAAACTTCGTTGTAATCGATTCCCTCCTCTTGGTTGAAACCCTTTACAACTAATCTTGCCTTGTTGCGCGTGACTATACCCCGATCGTCTCTTTTGCACTTAAAAACCCATTTGGTTCCTATTGCAATCTCCCCTCGAGGTAACGGAACTAACTCCCACACTTCTAGTTTCCTAAACTGTGAAAGTTCTTCCTGCATCGCTTCAACCCAGGAGTTATCCTTAAGTGCCATTTGCACATTCTTAGGCTCTACTTGCGATATGAAACATGAATAAAGACATGTGTGATATGCCTCGGAGTCGTTTATCATCGACAACAACACGGTGTTGTTATTTACACTACTCCGAGTCTTCACACCCTCGTTAGGATTTCCTATGATGCTTTCTATTGGATGGTTCTTGTTAATCCTAGAGGTCTCTATTTCATCAACCCTTAGATTATCTCCTAAGTTGGATCCTATTTCACCTAAAGGGGGAACAGGCTCAGCTTCTACATTTTCCTCCTCACGGACGTTTTCCTCAGAGTTAGAACTTGAAGCTTGAGTCTGATTCTCAGTGTTAGGTGTCTCTTGATCAGCAACTTCTGGAGATCCATCTACAGTCGCAGTAGGCTCGGACGTAGATTCGAACGTGGTCCTTGGAAAGATTTGGCCATCGTCGTTCAGATGCAACGTCGCCATGTCCTTCTCGATTGTACCTGCATTATCATCCAGAGGAATGTTAAATGACTCAAATAACTTATCATAGTCAAATATCCATTCCGGACCAGTTTGGGGTTCATGTGTATAACTTGTGACTTCAATGTTATACACAATCTCCACAGTACCAGTTGTTTTGTTAAACACCCGTTTGTTTGGTGAGTTTGGCACATAACCTAGGAAGTATCCTTCGTCAGCCTTTTCACCAAACTTCGGTTGATGTTTTGTTCTTAAAAGTGTGCATGGTACTCCAAACGGTTCGAATCCAGTTAAGTTAGGTGGCCGTTTATTCAAAATTTCATAGCATGTTTTGTTCAATGATTTGACTGTAAGGACTCGGTTTAAAATGTGGCACGCGGTATTCACTGCCTCCCCCCAAAACATGGTAGGAAGCTTTGAATCCGAAAGCATAGTCCTTGCAGCCTCAATCAAAGTTCTATTTTTACGTTCGGCCACCCCATTCTGTTGAGGTTCATATGGTGCACTGAATTGATGCACTATGCCCTTTGATAGGCAATATACACCAATTACAGTGTTTTTGAATTCAGTTCCATTATCACTACGAATATATTTAACCCTAGTTCCGTATGAGTTCTCCACTTGGTCCAAGAACCCGATGAGCCTTGCAGCTGTCTCGTCCTTCGTACCTAAAAAGAAAACCCAAGAAAAACGTGAGTAATCGTCAGTGATAACTAAGCAGTACCAACTACCTCCAATACTCCTTTTGTTGATTGGGCCGAAAAGGTCCATGTGCAACAGATCGAATGTTGAGGCTATGGAATTCTGCTTCTTGGACTTGTGTGTCTTCTTGTGCTGTTTACCCTTCATGCAAGGTAGACACTTATCCTCGAACTGAAAACTTTTCATGGGCACACCCTGCACCAGTCCATGCTTCGTTATGTAATTCATCTTTCTCAGGTGCAGGTGAGCCATGCGTCTGTGCCACAGTACGGATTCCGTCTCCGAAGCTTTGGATAGTAGACAAATTGGCCTCATCGAAGTCTCTGGCTTGTTCATATCCAGCATGTACAAGTCGTTCTTCCTTGGCGCCCGCATCAACACCCATTCTTCAGGAATTTTGAATCCAGGCTTTAGCACTAACGCCTCAGTGTCAGTAAATAACACCGTGTTCTTCTTATCACAGATTTGAGAGACACTAATGAGATTATGAACCAGTTTATCAACGTGATAAACTTGATCCAAAGTAATCGTCGCATTAGTGACTTCTCCAGTACCAGTGATATTTCCACCCTTGTTACCCGCGAATGATACGAATCCCCTATTACCTCCCTTGAAGTCTGTGAGTAGACTTCTTTCCCCCGTCATGTGCCTGGAGCAACCACTGTCGACGAACCACTTGTTGTTTGGACCGGTAGTTATCTCCTGCACATGAAAGAAAAGAGGTTAGTTATCACGGGGAACCCAAGCCATGACTGACTTGGTAATACCATTCTCGTCCACATACGTGAACTCTTTCAAGTACCCATCTCGCCTTTCAGGTGACTTGGGCCTTTGAACTGAATTCTGTTGTGGTGCCGAGTGATTTAAGTTCACTCTTTGCCGTGGTGTAGGCATTTGTTGTGGAGCTCTGGAATAATTTCTATTATATTCCATTTCTGACTGTGATCCTTGAGCTCTTACCGGTGCATATTGTCTTACTGGAGTATGAGACCTAACTGGAGTATGTGACCTGCTAGGTGTGGTGCTCCTATAGACTTGTTGTGGTGCTGACCTAGATTGATTAATGACACGATTCGGTGAATTTGTCCTAATCACTTCCTTTGGTCCAACCTTAACCGGTGTGTTTTTCACAACTTGTTTGAGTGCGGCCTGCACAGTTTTCTCAGTAGGTTGAGAACTACTGCTGCTTGCCACACTGGGTGAGGGCTTGACAGGTGTTGGATTCACTGTCTTAGGGTTAACATCGGCTTTCCTAAGTGGACAGTGAGAAGCAACATGTCCTTTCTCGTGACATCGGAAGCAAGACAACTTATCTATGGACTTTTTGTGTGTTCCCTTAGATCTAGGTGTCTCACTAGTGTCTATTGCCTTTGGTACATCTACAGTGTCTGTCTCTTCGACCTGGTCAGCCCAAGAAATTTTCTGATTTCCTGCAGGTGTTTCACTGGAGGAAGACACAAATTTCACTTTCTTGACCTTGACGGTTGAGTCAGCCACCTTAGGTGCATTTTCTACTATAGGCTCTGGTGTCGGTTCAGGTAGGTCCTCTAAGTCTACTGACTTGTCAGTTTTCTCCTGAGGCTGAGGCACATAGTTCGCATTGAATGGTGGAGGAATTTCGTGAAAACCTAGACCTACGGGCTTCTTAGACTGTCGTTGGGCATCTAAGACTTTCCCTAGATTTAAGCTTGAATTCCTAAACTTCTCCAACTTGCTGTTTGCCTCTGCTACCTTAACCTTGGTCTCAGCTAGCTCTATATCCTTGTCCTTAAGACTTTTTGTTAAGGCCTCTACGTGCTCATACATAAGTTCTATCCTAACACACTGCTCACTGAGTTTGTCTTTTAGAACTACTACGTCCTGAGCATCAGCCTTAAGCTTTTCTTTTAAATCTTGCTTTATATCATTTAGGCTAGCGTTTTCAATTTTTAAATTCTCATTTTGAGCAGATATGGTTTTATGTGATTCTAAGACTAAATTTAACCTATCATTAGAAGTAGCACACAAAGCACATAATTCTTGAAATAGAGAGTAAGATAGACTAACCTTAGAGTTATCAGATTCCACGTTGGCCATCTGAGCAGCAAACTCCAGCACTGTCTGATCATTCGCCTTCTCTACCCACATTGGACTGCTGTCCCGGGTAGTCTGCTCATTCCCATCACACCCCGTTTCTGTGACTTCAGCCATGAAGGCTCTAGCATTCGACTCAGGATGTGAACTCCAATCATACGTGCCATCTAGCTGTCTATCTGAAGTGACATTGGATAGAAGACCCGCTAGATTGGCCTGTCCAGATGAGGAACTTGGAAGGTATCGTTGTTGGGACTGATTTTGGTACTGTCCCTGATGCTGACTCTGTCCTTGGTATGTCTCTACCTTCGGTCTCTGACACTCCCTAGCGAAGTGTCCCAATCCCTGACAGTTGTAGCATTTCACCTTGGACTTATCAAACCCGATCCCCTTGTTATTCATTTGAAGATTCCTCCCAGTTCTTTTGATGAATCTTTTTACCCTCTGGATCACCATGGCCAGTTTCCACTTAAGATCCATTTCCTCTAAGTCATCAGGGTCGACCTGATCGTAATCTTCATCCCATAGAGCTGGGTCATTGATTTTCCCTTGAACACAATTTCCGTATGCGGCCACAAAAGAAGCAAGTAGATTCAGATGCTCTTCCGCTGACTTTGCGCTCATGGGCATCTTCGAATAGCTCTGACTTGTCGATGCCTGTTGGACTTGAGGTTGCGGTTCTTCCGATCGTCCTAATCCTAAGAACGCGCGATTCAATGAGTCTTCAGACTCTGCTGGCGATGACGTTTCTCCGGTGAAAAACGCTGTAGCACTCTTCGGTTCAGCTGTCACTGATGATTTAGATGTCTTTCCAAAATACATTGCCGGATTCTGGACTTGCTCGTAATCAGTCTCAGCCTTAATCATCTCAAAGTGATATGCCCTCAACGTTCCCACAATGTCATCAAGTGATTGAGTATAATATTTGTCCTCATTCAGCTTAATCATTGCCACGTACATAGCCCATTTGGCTGGTAAGGCATCAAGAAGCTTGTTGTTCTTGTCAGTGTCCGAATACTCAATTCCATGACTTTCAAGTTCCGTTATCAGATGATAGAACCTTGTGATAATATCATCCAACTGTTCATCCTTAATTGCCTTGAAAATCGCAAACTGTTGTTTCAACAGCTCTGTACGCTTTCTACGCACCCGAGGATTACCCTCACACCTTTTCTCGAGAGACTCCCAAAGTTCCTTCGACGTCCTTTGAGTCCGAAATGTGTGCAAAATATCTTGAGGTAAAGCCATACGGATTATGGAGAAAGCTTTGTTTTCGGCTTCAAATAATTTCTTGTCATCTTCTTTCATCATCTGATATGACAAGACCTTTTGACGGCCTTCAACTTCAGATACTGGCGGGACGTACCCTTCATCTATGCACACCCACATGCGCATATCATTGAATCGTACAAAATCTGTAAAACGGTCCTTCCACCAGTAATAGTCCTCAACTTTCATCAGCTTAGGCGGTGCATTTGCCTTCCCAACTTCGTGGTCCATTTCTAAGAATTTCTGAAGATTAGACATCTTTTCGAAAGAAATTGAATTGACCCTTAATTAATTTAATTCGAAACTAATGTGGATTAACTCTTTCGAATCTAGATAGATTCGAATGTAATTAGATTCCAAATTATTTGGGATTAAATTCGATTAAGTGTTTTAATTCAATTAAACTCGAAATATGTCAGATTCGAGATATCCTTAGATTCGAGGGTCCTTAGATTCAAAGGGGAACAAACTCGAATTTCAGCAGATTCGAAACACAGATTCGAAACACGACTAGACTCGAAATAAACTCGAAACTAATGTAGACTCGAGATCCTATTCGAATGAAGCACTAGATTCGAAACAAGGTAGATTCGAAAATCTCTGAAATTGACTCGAAAGGAGCGTATTTAGGTTAGACTCGATACTAAAGTGAAACCCTAATTACCCCTATAGATTCGAGCGCCGCAAACTCGAAAAACGGCTAACACTTTGATTTTTTTTTTTTGACGTTTTACAGATTAAATCACTATTTTTCGAACGAAAAATAATGATTTCGATCAAAAACGTGAAAAACCACAAAGTGTTTCCCGAATATGAATTTGCTAAGCTTGAAAACACGTTTTTGAGAGCAAAACCGTCCAACTAGCGTCAAGAAACCTAGAATGTATCTGATGAACACGAAGAACACCAAGAACACTCCGGAGGCTCTGATACCACTTGTAAGGTCTACGACTGCAACATCTATCTAGACGCGGATCCGTGAACGAGTGCGGAATCCTCGTTGACGGTTAGACGGACAACTCTCAACCAACGGAACACGGAGACTATTAGACGCTGAACGAACGACACACGAACGATCCTACGAACTAATTCTCTCCGAAACGGCACTCACCTAGCTGATAAACTCGAGATCGCTTAATGCTTAATTCCTCACGAATTCTGCAAAAAGTCCCTTAATGATTCGAGTCTATCTCTAATTATAGACCCTGATTCGAGTCTGTTGTGGGCCAAGCTCGAATCTGGCCCAAGGCCCCTTCGAGTCTGTCCACAAGACACTCTCGAATCTAGCCCATTCGAATCTAAGGATACATTCGAATCTATCACAGATTCGAATGTCTTCCTTTACCTATTCGAATCTAGCCAATACACTTAAATACTTAAGTGATGAAACTTATGTTTTACTTATGCTTGAGTTAATCTTTGACCTTTATGTTTGAACTTCTTGTAATATGTTACATCAAGTTCAAACACACAATCAATAACAGACAAACACATATAAACATATATATCAAAACACTTGTTAATACTCAGAATATTACTTAAACCATAATGCAGATCGATTAGACTGCTATCGTCACACAGGGTGTACCAACAGGCATAGTCAATAAATTGAATGTGCTATTGAATTCTGTGTTGCCACATCTCGAACTCAGTGGGTTTGAGCATAGACACTTTGAGTCCTTGCCCAGATCCACTACTGCTATTTTCAAACTCCATTGCAGAAAAATAAATTTTAAAACAAAGAAACTTTCTGACTTTGAAAACAAAGAATAACAAATAAAACCTGTGGCTGATACCACTTGTCAAGATCAAAATCTCCTAAGATTAACTGGTTTCAATAAATCAGAGTGTAAACTAATAACCTTGTTTTGAATCAAAGTCCAATTAAGAAGTTTGCGGAATAACACTTAACTGTTTTAAGAAAACTTTCAGAATGAAGAGCAGATATTCAAACAAATAAGATCAATATCAAAAACCTTTATATTGCCAAAATCTCTGATTACAACCACCTCTAATCTGTTTGATTAGACGAAGAACACAAATTGTTCTTACGGTTTTACAACCTTAGAGGCTTGAGAAACTTATCATAAAGCAATTACAATGAAGCACTATGATAACAGAACTTGCACGCACACACTTTCAATAGAAAGACCTAGTCTATCAATATATACAGCCTTCTGATTCCTTGACGAACTCTGATTTCTCTGGTAGTAGATATGCTTGGAAGATCTTCAAATCTTCAAATATATATCACTTCCTAAATTTCAGCACTTTCTGTTATCAATCTTTTAAGCAGCATGAACTTTTAACTCTGGCAGCTTGAACTTTTGAACTAGCAGCTTGAACTTGTTGAACTAGCAACTTGAATTTTGTAATTACACAGAAATACTACTAACAGCTTGAGAAATCTAACTAACAGCTTGACATACTTAGAATATTTCCTAACAAGAGTGTGTGTATGTGAAGAATCTGGAGCAGCAAGGAATTTCAAAGAATCGTAGTTGGTTGCTGAAATTAGTGTTTTGGGATCCGTTGTGTTACAGGTTCGACTCGACCGCGTGGCGATCCGCGATAGAGTTTTGGGTTGCAGTTGATTTTGAGTAATTGGTGAGTACTCGAGTTCTTCCAAAACACGCGTATATTTTTATGAGTCGTTATGTGTTGTGATATGAGTATGAGACAGAGATATGGCACGCAGGTATGATTCTATCTACCCTGTACGTGCTATATGTGTTTGAGTTGCAGGTATCCGCGATATGTGATCGCGCAGGCTGACTGTCCCTAACCACAGTCACGAAGTATGAGACTGTATATATATACAGCAGTGTTATTCTCAGGTCTCTCATGTGCCTATTGTGAGCTAACCGCTGCTGTGTGCGACCTGTTAGTTGGGGAACGGCGTCCCCTTGAGCTGAGTTGTGCCTCGAGTACTGAGAAACTGTGTTATGTGTAGAGATATATGTGTTTGTGTATGTTATGTGCTGTTATCTGCAGAGTCTAACCCCCGCGTAGTCACGAGCTTCCCAGCTTATGTTTTTGAGTCTAATGTGTCTGAGGCAGTAAGACAGTGGGGTCTCAGCCGCAGTAGCCGCCGAAGTAGGAGCTGGGTCGGATCAGAGTAGTGCGTGTATATACCTGTTGCATGCTGATGTCATCTTTTGAGAACTTGTTGTATCTGCTTAACATGTGTATGATAGTTAGGGTTCAGATGGCTTATGTGTATCTGTATCAGACATGCGACCTTTTGTATTAAAGTTTTAAATTATCAGTGATTTCAGTTAATCCTTTGACATGTGTACTGTGAAATGTATGCGATTCTGCCAGATATGATTATATAATGACGTGGAATTTGTGTGCGAAAGGAGGGTGTTACACCATTTCTGTAGTTTACTCTGGTATGCTAGCATTATCGATAGAAAGACGTAGAAAAGTATGATAATCTCTTATTAACTAGTTTATAAATCCAAATATTATGTAAATAGAGTTTGATAAATAATTGATTGCATAACATGTATAAAAACTTATCGTCATATAAAAAATACAAGAACAGTATTGGTATTTGTCATATATATTGGGCTAAATTACATAAATGGTCCTTGTGGTTTATATGGAATTACGGTTTTAGTCCCTGAAAGATATTTATTACACCACAATTCCCTAAAATCGAAAAGTTGTAACATTTTGGTCCTAGAAACTAACGATAGTTAACTTGAGCCGTTAGTTTCAGGGCATTTTTGTCCTTTTGACTTTTAGGGACCATTTGTGTACTTTGCATACTTTTTATTCTTTATTTCTCTTTATTTCTTTATATTACAAGTTATATTCATACATACATTTAGTATTTCTTTCTTTTTAATAATTTAATAATTCTAATGTAACATTTTATTTTATTTCTTTTGTTTTAATTATTAATTTTTATTCGTATGTTTACTAGTTATTATTAATGTTAACTTTTTTTATATATTACTATAATTATTTATTTAAGATTATTATATAATATAACTGGTTCATTTTTTAATTATTTATTGAGAATCAAAAATTTTCTCTATTCTTTTTTCATATAAGAAATATAAAAATAAAAACTAGTTGTAGTTTTTTTCGTTTGGAAAATCGAAATGATTTATTTCTTTTCTCCACTAAATAAAATTTAAAATTAACGACGTGTTGAAGCCTTTTTCATTTGGAAAAAGAATATAATCAAGATGGTTCGTAGTTATATCATTGCAAATACTTTAAAGTCAAAAATTGGAATGGTTCGTCGTCTTTTAATTAAAAATTTTAAATGGTTTGAAAAAATAACCATTCTGATTTTTAATTAAACTGTAATTAAAAAAATTACGAACCACTCCGATATTGTTTTTTAGATCAAAATAAACGATGAACCATTTCGATTTCAATTTTTTTTATCAAACAATAATGAACCATTATGATTTTTGATTTTTTTTTTCAAACAACGATAACCATCCGGTATTATTTTTTTAATCAATAAAAGGACGAACCATTTTGATTTTAGTTTTTTGATCAAAAAAGGTGAACCATTATGATTTTTTCTTTTTTCAAACAAAAGAACCATTCTGATTTTTAATTAAACATAGTGTAACACCCTCCTTTCTCACACAAATGCCACGTCATTATATAATCATAAGTGACAGAATGTCATACATTTCACAGTACACATGTCAAAGGATTAACTGAAATAACCGATAATTTAAAACTTTAATACAAAAGGTCGCATGTCTGATACAAATACACATAAGCCATCTGAACACTAACTATCATACACCTTTGAATAAGATACAACAAGTTCTCAAAAGATGACATCAGCATGCAACAGGTATATACACGCACTACTCTGATCCGACCCGGCTCCTACTTAAGCGGCTTCTACGGCTGAGACCCCACTGTCTGACTGCCTGAGACACATTAGACTCGAAAACATAAGCTGGGAAGCGTGTGAGTACACGAGGGTTAGACTCTGCAGATAACAGCACATAACATACACAAACACATATATCTCTACACATAACACGGTTACTAAGTACTCGAGGCACAACTCAGCTCAAGGGGACACTGTTCCCCAGCTAAGAGGCCGCACACAGCAGCGGTTAGCTCACAATAGGCACAAGAGCGACGTGACAATAACACTGTTGTATATATAAAGTCTCATGCTTCGTGACTGGTTAGGGACAGTCAACCTGCGCGATCACATATCGCGGATACCTGCAACTCAAACACATATAGCACGTATAGGGATGATAGAATCATACATGTGCGCCATATCTCTGTCTCATACACATATCACAATATACAGAACACAACTCGTAAAACAAGCGCGCTTTAAGAAGAACTCGAGTACTCACCTATTACCCAAAGTCAACTGTGACCTGGAACTCTAACGCGGCTCAGTACGCGGTCGGCTCAAACCTGTAACACAACCGATCCCAAATATTAACACGACCGAACCAATCGTAAAACAAACCCGGACAGAATTACATTAACTGAACCCGACCCAAAACATAACTCCAAACGGACAATCGACGACCAAAAAAACAGCCGGACCAGGCCCCCCAATCGCGACCCGCGCCCAGCCCGAACGCGGTTGCGCCTGACCAAATCGCGTCGCAAACGCGCTCACTGCAGCTCAGCTTCGTCCCTGCTCGATTTTCATGGCGGAACCATAGGGTTTTAACACCCAAACTCAATTTCTAACCCCAGAAAACCCATAAAACTTGCACATAATACCAACCCCAATAACCAGATTTCAACTTCTCAATATTACCCATATGCATCTCGAATTTAAACTACCAAATCAAAGATCCTTACCTCTTTGAACTTCAAGAACACAAACAAGAAGAAGGGATGGATTTCAGCTATCAATTTCAAGCTTGATGCTTCCTTGCTGTTCCAGATGATTCACATACACACACACTCACGTATTTCTGATTTTGCAAAGGAAGGAAAAGAAGAAACGCTCAAAGGGAGCTCATATATATTCCTTCAATAAATGGCATGTCCGGAACCCACTAAATCCGAACCCTATATCCCAATTTCACTATTAATATTATTTTAATCCAATTAAATCCACGATCTCATAAATAATAATAATCCACTAGATAATAATCCGGCGACACGTATCACTCATTCCCGACACGTATAGTCCACGAAATGGGATTCAATTGGACCAACGCAATAATATTAAATTAAAGGGTAAATAAATTAAATCGACGTACCACGCTCAAATCCGGTATGTTACAAATCCCCTCCTCTTAGTAAGATTCTGTCCCGGAATCTAACTCGAAGACTGGAACAGCTGCGGATACCGGCTTCTCATCTCGGCATCGGGCTCCCAGGTGGCGCTAGTACCCTTATGATGTCTCCACTGAACGAGTACTAACACAATCTCTTTATTCCTCCACTTCTTCACCTCACGGTCAGTACTGGCTTCAAGCTGCTCGACATATCGCAAATGATCGTCCACGGTGATCTCAGATAACGACACATACTGATTGTCTTTGGCTAGACACTTCCTCAGATGACTCACATGGAAGGTGTCGTGTACACCGGCCAACTCTGGAGGCAGTCTCAGTCTGTACGCCTGATCTCAGACCTATGTATTGTGGACTCAGTTTACCTCTATGTCTGAATCTGATAACCCCTTTCCATGGCGATACTTTCAACATAACATGGTCCCCAACGCTGAACTCGAGCTCAGTTAGATGACGATCGGCATAACTCTTCTGCCAGCTCTGCACAACTCGCATATGCTTGCGGATAACAGCTACCTTATCGCTCGTTTCCTGTAACAACTCAGGCCCGCTGATAGATCGCTCGCCGACCTCGCCCCAACACACCGGGGTTAGGCAATTACGCCCGTAAAGTGTCTCAAATGGAGCCATCTTGATGGAGGTGTGGTAGTTGTTGTTGTACGCAAACTCGACCAACGACAAGTGCACGTCCCAACTACCACTGAAATCAATCGCGCACGCTCTGAGCATATCCTCGAGAGTCTGATTCGTCCGCTCTGTCTGTCCGTCTGTCTGAGGTCTTTACATTGTGCTCAACTGAACTCTCGTCCCCAACTCGCGCTGAAAGCTCTGCCAGAACCTCAAAGTGAATCGCGTATCCTTATCAGACGTGACCGACTTCGGAACGCCGTGCCTGGAAACCACCACATTAATATACAACCGATCTAACCGATCCATCGCAATGGTGCCCCAAACCGCTAGGAAGTGAGTGCTCTTCGTCAGCCGATCCACAATCACCCAGATCATATCGTTGCATCGAACCGTGCATGGAAGTCTAACGATAAAATCCATCGTGATATGATACCACTTCCACTCGGGGATCTCCAGAGGCTGCAGATGCCCATGAGGCTTCTGATGCTCGACCTTAACACGTAGACAAGTCATACACTCCTCGACATACCGGCCCACATCTATCTTCATTCCCATGCCACCAGCAGAACTCTTGCAGATCTCGTTACATCTTGGTGCTCCCGGGGTGGATAGACAGTCTCGATCGGTGCGACTCATCTAATATCAACTGCTGAAGATTCCCAACTCTCGGAACCTAGACTCGGTCGTGAAACATATACAACCCTCTGTTATCTCTACTCAGAACATCAAGCTGCCCAGTGAGTCGCTCTCTCTCTTCACATTCTCTGTTCGCAAACCCTCTAATTGAGCCAGTCTTAAACTATCAATAAGGGTCGACGTGACCTTGAGCCTCGCGGCTCGGGAAACCACTGTCTAGCCGCACGCCTTGCGGCTTAGCGCATCTGCCACCACGTTGGCTCTACCTAGATGGTATTGGATCTCACAGTCGTAATCCTTCAGTAGCTCTAGACTGCGCTGCTGCCTCATATTCAGCTCTTTCTGACTAAACAGATACTGAAGACTCTTGTGATCTGTATATACCACAAACCGAGACCCATACAAATAATGACGCCAAATCTTCAACGCAAACACTATCGCGTCTAACTCGAGACCGTGCACGATATGGTTCTCCTTGTAGGTCTTCAATTTCCGCGACGCATATGCTATCACCTTGCCCCGCTGCATCAGGACACAACCCAACCCAGTACCCGACGCATCACAATAAACAACGAAGTCCTCTGTACCTTTGGGCAATGCTAACACCGGAGCCTGACATAACCGGGACGTCAGCTCTCTGAAGGCCAACTCTTGCTCATCGGACCACACAAAAGGAACGGACTGCCGTGTCAATCTCGTCAACGGCATGGCAATCCTCGAAAAGTCCTGAATGAAGCGGCGATAGTACCCGGCTAACCCCAAAAAGCTGCGACTCTCAGGCAAAGTCTTGGGTGGCTCCCAACTCATCACGACCTCTATCTTCGCTGGATCCACTTTAATACCATCGGCACTTACAACATGCCCCAAAAACTAGACCTCTCGCAACCAGAACTCACGCTTGGAGAACTTCGCATACAGTCTCTCCTTTCGTACCAAGGTTAAAATCTCTCGCAAGTGTTGCTCGTGGTCCTCGACATTCATCGAATAGATCAGGATGTCGTCAATAAACACAATCACAAACCGATCCAATAGATCTACACACCCTGTTCATCAAATCCATAAAAGTCGCGGGTGCGTTAGTCAGTCCAAAGGGAATCACAAGAAACTCATAATGATCGTAACGTGTCCGAAACGCAGTCTTCGGAACATCCTCATCTCTAAATCGCAATTGGTGAAAAACACATCTCAAATCTATCTTCGAAAAGAAGCTCGAACCCTGTAGCTGGTCAAACAGATCGTCGATGCGTGGAAGCGAATATCGGTTCTTCACCGTCACTTTGTTCAACTCTCTGTAGTCGATACACATCCGCATAGCACCGTCCTTATTCTTCACAAACAAAACGGGCGCTCCCCACGGGGACAAACTCGGACGGATAAATTCACGATCCAATAGCTCCTGAAGCTGTGACATCATCTCTTGCATCTCAGTGGGTGCCAGCCTATAAGGCGTCTTCACAATAGGCACCACTCCAGGGATAAGGTCTATACAAAACTCGACCTGACGATCTGACGGTAACCCAGACAACTCCTCTGGGAATACCTTAGGGAACTTTATAATCACTAGTATATCCTCTATGGTCTTCTTCTCTTTTCTTGCGTCAAAGACATAAGCCAGGAAGGTCTCACATCCCTTAGCAACGTATCTCTGGGCTTTGGCCATAAAAACTATACCAATCTCAACTCGGCGCCTCTCGCTATACACAGTAACACTCTCACTGTCTGATATGGGTATACGGATCATCTTCTTTGCACATAGAATGTCGGCGTGTCTGGCAGTTATCCAATCCATACCACTATCACGCCGAAACTGCTGATCTCTATCGGTAACAAATTAATCAAAAACTGATGCGCATTTATCTCGAGAACACAATCTCTAAATATCCGGCTCACTAATGCCATACTCCCATCGACTCTCTCAACAACTAACGGAACAGATGATCTAGTAGAACGCACAGAAAAGTATGCACAGAATACAACAGACACATACGAGCGATCCGCTCCAGAATCAAACAAGATACGAGCACTAAGCCCATTCAGAATGTACGTACCGAAAACCACATCTGTAGACTTGCGGGCCTCCTCTGCTATAGCCTGAAACACTCTGCCCCGACCTTTGGGTGCCGAATCATGGAGGCTTGATGACGAAGGCTCAGCTCTAGTCCCGCTGGTACTCGCTCCCTGTACAGCTGGCGGCACCTGTGGACAGTCTCTGGCAATGTGTCTTGGCCTCCCACAGCGGAAGCACAGGGAATCCATCGAAGTACAAGCAAAAGAGGTATGGTCGTACTGCCCACAACGATAATAACGTGGCTGCTCTGGCATAAAAGACCCGGAATGACGACGACGACATCTCTGACAGTCTCTCTCTCCAGATGAGCTATCAGCCCGGCTTTCTAATTGCTGGGACCCCTGTCCCATGCTGCTCTGACTCTAACTGGGAGTGCTGAACTGTGACTTCTGCCCCTGACTCTGGTCCTGACCGGGTCTCCTCGACCTACGGTCTCTACCTCTGTCTCTGCGAGACCCAGAACTCCGTTCCTGAACCTGCTCCTGCTCGGGCTGCTCTCTCTCGGCACCTCCCGGGGCTCTCGCCAACCACTAGGGGACTGCTCAGACGTCCCCGTCCTCCGTCTCTGTGTTGAAGGCTGACCCCTTTGCCTCTCTATCTCTCTCTCTCTAACCTGAGCCAACTCCAAGGCCCTCACGAATGTAGGAGTATCATGAAGTCCGACAAACTCACGGATACCAGACTACAAACCATCAATGAAAGCATCAGCCTTTTGAATCTCTGTATCAACGTCCTGGGGTGCAAACTGGGAATACTCATTAAACCTGTCTACATACTGCTGAACTGTCATGCTACCCTACAGAAGGTGCTAAAAAACGACGCTCCATCTCCCGGCGCTCATCGCGGGGAATATACTGTAACTCGAAAATGGTGTGGAACTGCTCCCAAGACATAGCATACGCCGCAGATGTAGTCATAGAGGACTCAATGTACTTCCACCACTGCGAAGCCCCTCCCCTCAATAGATAGGTCGCATAACCGACCATATCCCGCGGATCGACATGGGCGACTCGAAAAGCCGCCTCTATCTCTCTCTCCCAAGCCATAGCCGCACCCGACTCACCACTGCCACTGAACTGAGGTGTGACTCCTGTCATGAAGTCCTTAAAGGACCCACCTCACTGACTAGAATAACACGCACCAACTCCCGTCTCAGTACCAGTAACTGGCGAAGGATCTGACCTCTGACCCTGATCTCGCTCGCGGTAAAACACTGCTAAGACCTCTCAGAGCTTAGATCTACGAATATACTCATCTCCTACTGGTATCTCTGGCCCTGAACCTTCTACCTGACCTGCCATAACTACCTGCACAAATCACAATGAATAAGATAACTGATAGACCACCCGACATTATACAATAAGCTAGGACAGTTAATTCCGCTAAACTCATTCTCGGGGAAGAATCCCACGGATCTGAACACGGTCAAAGCTCAAGCATCCACTGATACTCAATACTGAAACCACAAGCTCTGATACCAAAGTGTAACACCCTCCTTTCGCACACAAATGCCACGTCATTATATAATCATAAGTGGCAGAATCGCATACATTTCACAGTACACATGTCAAAGGATTAACTGAAATAACTAATAATTTAAAACTTTAATACAAAAGGTCGCATGTCTGATACAGATACACATAAGCCATCTGAACACTAACTATAATACACATGTTAATCAGATACAACAAGTTCTCAAAAGATGACATCAGCATGCAACATGTATATACACACACAACTCTGATCCGACCCGACTCCTACTTCGGCGGCTGCTGCGGCTGAGACCCCACTGTCTGACTGCCTGAGACACATTAGACTCGAAAACATAAGCTGGAAAGCTCGTGAGTATGCGAGGGTTAGACTCTGCAGATAACAGCACATAACATACACAAACACATATATCTCTACACATAACACGGTTACTCAGTACTCGAGGCACAACTCAGCTCAAGAGGACACTGTTCCCCAGCTAACAGGCCGCACACAGCAGCGGTTAGCTCACATTAGGCACAGGAGCGACCTGACAATTACTATATATATACAGTCTCATGCTTCGTGACTTGTTAGGGACAGTCAGCCTGCGCGATCACATATCACGGATACCTGCAACTCAAACACATATAGCACGTATAGGGTAGATAGAATCATACATGCGCGCCATATCTCTGTTTCATACACATATCACAATATACACAACACAACTCGTAAAACAAGCGCGCTTTAAAAAGAACTCGAGTACTTACCGATTACCCAAAATCAACTGTGATCCGGAACTTTAACGCGGCTCAGTACGCGGTCGGCTTAAACCAGTAACACAACCGGTCCCAAACATTAACACGACCCAACCAATCGAAAAACAAACCCGAACACAATTATAGTAACTGAACCTGACCCAAAACATAACTCCAAACGGACAACCGACGCCCAAAAAAACAGTCGGACCAGGCCCCCCGATCGCGACCGCGCCTGACCCGATCGCATCGCCACCACGACCGCCTGGTCGCGACCGCGTTCACTGCAGCTCAACTTCATCCCTGCTCGATTTTCATGGCGGAACTAGGGGGTTTTAACACCCCAACTCGATTTCTAACCCCAGAAAACCCATAAAAATTGCACATAATACCAATCCCAATAACCAGAACTCAACTTCTCAATATTACACATATGCATCTCGAATTTAAACTACCAAATCAAAGATCCTTACCTCTTTGAACTTCAAGAACACAAACAAGAAGAAGGAATGGATTTCAGCAATCAATTTCAAGCTTTGATGCTTCCTTGCTGTTCCAGATGATCCACATACACACACACTCACATATTTCTGATTTTGCAAAGGAAGGAAAAGAAGAAACATTCAAAGGGAGCCTATATATATATATATATATATATATATATATATATATATATATATATATATATATATATATATATATATATATATATATATATATATTCCTTCTATAAATGGCAAGTCCCGAACCCTCTAAATCCGAACCCGATATCCCATTTTCACTATTAATATCATTTTAATCCAATGAAATCCACGATCTCATATTTAATAATAATCCACTAACTAATAATTCGGCGACACGTATCACTCGGTCACGACACGTATAATCCACGAAATGGAATTCAATTGGACCAACGCAATAATATTAAATTGAAGGGCCAATAAATTAAATCCACGTAACAGGCTCAAATCCAGGATGTTACACATAGATAAAAAGTCAATACAATTATAAATTTCAATAAAATACAACAAACCATTCAGAATTTAAAAGTTTTAATTAAAAGGCGACGAACTACTCAAATTTTTGATTTTTCAAACCATTTAGAATTAAAAATTTAATTAAGTATTTGCAATGAAGAAACTACAAACCATTTTAATTATACTTTTTTCCAAATGAAAAAAGCTTCTAACACGTCCTTTTTTAAGTTTTATTCAATGGAGAATAAAAATAAATCATTTCGATTTTAGATTTTTCGAACGAAAAAACTACAACTAGTTTTTATTTCTATTTTTATTAAATGAAAAAAGAATAGAGAAAGATTTGGATTCTCAACAAATACTTAAATAATGAACCATGTATATTATATAATAATCTTAAATAAATAATTATAGCAATATATTCAAAAAGTTGAAATTAATAATAACAATAAAAAAACAAATAAAAACATATAAATAAAACAAAAAAATTGTCACATTTGGATTATTAAATTATAAAAAAGAAAGAAATACTAATTATATGTATGCATATAAATTATAATATAAAGAAATAAAGAATAAAGAATAAAAAGTATGCAAATTACACAAATGGTCCTTGAAAATCAAAAGGACAAAAATGCCCTTGAAACTAACAGCTCAAGTTAACTGTCATTAGTTTCAGGGACAAAAATATTACAATTTTTCGATTTTAGGGACTTGTGGTGTAATAAAACTCTATCAGGGACTAAAACCGTAATTTCATATAAACCATGGGGACCATTATGTAATTTAGTCTATATATTATTTATCCTTTTTACTTATACGTGAATAATAATATTTTTTTAAATTTTTATTTATAAATTTATATACATTTAATCGATATAATTTAAAGTTGTATATTCGTAATATATATATATATATATATATATATATATATATATATATATATATATATATATATATATATATATATATATATATATATATATATATATATATGTTAGGC
>JAANYP010001045.1:46509-266673 GCA_020465985.1 Centrapalus pauciflorus | reverse complement strand
TTCATGTGTATAACTTGTGACTTCAATGCTATACACAATCTCCACAGTACCAGTTGTTTTGTTAAACACCCGTTTGTTTGGTGAGTTTGGCACATAACCTAGGAAGTATCCTTCGTCAGCCTTTTCACCAAACTTCGGTTGATGTTTTGTTCTTAAAAGTGTGCATGGTACTCCAAACGGTTCGAATCCAGTTAAGTTAGGTGGCCGTTTATTCAAAAATTCATAGCATGTTTTGTTCAATGATTTGACTGTAAGGACTCGGTTTAAAATGTGGCACGCGGTATTCACTGCCTCCCCCCAAAACATGGTAGGAAGCTTTGAATCCGAAAGCATAGTCCTTGCAGCCTCAATCAATGTTCTGTTTTTACGTTCGGCCACCCCATTCTGTTGAGGTTCATATGGTGCACTGAATTGATGCACGATGCCCTTTGATAGGCAATATACACCAATTACAGAGTTTTTAAATTCAGTCCCATTATCACTACGAATATGTTAACCCTTGTTCCGTAGGAGTTCTCCACTTGGTCTAAGAACCCGATGAGCGTTGCAGCCGTCTCGTCCTTCGTACCTAAAAAGAAAACCCATGAAAACCGTGAGTAATCGTCAGTGATAACTAAGCAAAACCAACTACCTCCTACACTCCTTTTGTTGATAGGGCCGAAAAGGTCCATATGCAACAAATCGAATGTCGAGGTTATGGAGTTCAGCTTCTTGGACTTGTGTGTCTTTTTATGTTGCTTGCCCTTCATGCACGGTAGACACTTGTCTTCAAACTGAAAGCTCTTCAGAGGCACACCTTGCACCAAACCATTCTTCGTTATGTAGTTCATTTTCCGTAGGTGCAAGTGAGCCATGCGTCTGTGCCACAAAACCGATTCCGTCTCCGAAGCTTTTGATAGTAAGCAGATCGGACCCATCGAAGTATCTGGCTTGTTCATATCGAGCATGTACAAGTCATTCTTCCTTGGCGCCCACATCAATATCCAATCTTCAGGTATTTTGAATCCAGGCTTTAGCACTAACGCCTCAGTGTCAGTAAATAACACCGAGTTCTTCTTATCACAGATTTGAGAGACACTAATGAGATTACGAACCAGTTTATCAACGTGATAAACTTGATCCAAAGTAATCGTCCCATTAGTGACTTCTCCAGTTCCAGTGATATTTCCACCCTTGTTACCCGCGAATGATACGAATCCCCTATTACCGCCCTTGAAGTCTGTGAGAAGACTCCTTTCCCCCGTCATGTGCCTGGAGCAACCACTGTCGACGAACCACTTGTTGTTTGGACCGGTAGTTATCTCCTGCACATGAAAGAAAATAGGTTAGTTATCACGGGGAACCCAAGCCATGACTGACTTGGTAATACCATTCTCGTCCACATACGTGAACTCTTTCAAGTACCCATCTCGCCGTTCAGGTGACTTGGGTCTTTGAACTGAATTCTGTTGTGGTGCCGAGTGATTTAGATTCACTCTTTGCCTTTGAGTAGGCATTTGTTGTGGTGCTCTAGAATAACTCTTATTATACTGCATTTCAGACTGTGATCCCTGAGCTCTTACCGGAACATAATGTCTAACGGGAGTATGTGACCTAACTGGAGTGTGTGACCTGCTAGGTGTGGTGCTCCTATAGACTTGTTGAGGTGCTGACCTAGATTGATTAATGACACGATTCGGTGAATTTGTCCTAACCACTTCTTTTGGTCCAACCTTAACCGGTGTTTGTTTCACAACAGGTTTTGGTGCGGCCTGCACAGTTTTCTCGGTACTCTGAGAACTACTCGTGCTCGCCACACTTGTCGAGGGCTTAACAGGTGTTGGGTTCACTGTCTTAGGGGTAACATCTGCTTTCCTATTTGGACAGTGAGAGGCAACATGCCCTTTCTCGTGACATCTAAAGCAAGACATCTTATCCATGGACTTTTTGGTTGGTCCCTTAGATCTAGGTGTCTCACTAGTGTCTACATCCTTTGGTACATCTACAGTGTCTGTCTCTTCGACCTGGTCAGCCCATGAAATTTTCTGTTTTCCTGCAGGTGTTTCACTGGAGGAAGACACAAATTTCACTTTCTTAACCTTGACGGTTGAGTCAGCCACCTTAGGTGTATTATCAACTGTAGGCTCAGGTGTCGGTTCAGGTAGGTCCTCTAAGTCTACTGACTTGTCAGTTTTCTCCTGAGGCTGAGGCACATAATTAGCATTGAAAGGTGGAGGAATTTCGTGAAAACCTAGACCTACAGGTTTCTTAGACTGTCTTTGGGCATCTAAGACTTTTCCTAGGTTTAGGCTCGAATTCCTAAACTTTTCCAGCTTGCTATTTGCCTCTGCTACCTTAACTTTGGTCTCGGCTAGCTCTATGTCCTTGTCTTTCAGACTTTTGGTCAAGTCCTCTACGTGCTCATACATAAGCTCTATCCTAACACACTGCTCACTCAGTTTGTCTTTTAGAACGATTACGTCTTGAGCATCAGCCTTAAGCTTTTCTTTTAAATCTTGTTTTATATCATTTAGGCTAGCGTTTTCAATTTTTAAATTTTCATTTTGAGCAGAGATGGTTTTGTGTGATTCTAAGATTAGATTTAACCTATCATTAGAAGTAGCACACAAAGCACATAATTCTTGAAATAGAAAATAAGAAAGACTAACCTTAGAGTTATCAGATTCCACGTTGGCCATCTGAGCAGCAAACTCCAGCACGGTCTGATCATTCGCCTTCTCTACCCACATCGGACTGCTGTCCCTTGTGGTCTGCTCGTCTTCTTCACAACCATTCTCCGTAACTTCAGCCATGAAAGCTCTAGCATTGGACTCAGGATGTGAACTCCAGTCATAGGTACCATCTAGCTGTCTGTCAGAAGTGACATTGGATATTAGACCCGCTAGATTGGCTTGACCAGATGAAGAACTCGGAAGGTATCTCTGTTGGGACTGATTTTGGTACTGTCCTTGATGCTGACTCTGTCCTTGGTATGATTCTACCTTCGGTCTTTGACACTCCCTGGCGAAGTGTCCCAATCCCTGACAGTTGTAGCATTTGACCTTAGACTTATCAAATCCTATCCCTTTGTTGTTCATTTGCAGATTCCTCCCAGTTCGCTTGATGAATCTTTTTACCCTCTGGGTCACCATGGCCAGTTGCCACTTAAGATCCATTTCCTCTAAGTCATCAGGGTCGACCTGATCGTAATCTTCATCCCAAAGAGCCGGATCATTGATCTTCCCTTGAACACAATTTCCATAAGCGGCCACAAAGGAAGCAAGCAGATTCAAATGTTCTTCTGCGGACTTTCCGCTCATCGGCATCTTCGAATAGCTCTGACTTGTCGGTGCCTGATGGACTTGAGGTTGCGGTTCTTCCGATCTTCCTAACCCTAAGAACGCGCGATTTAGTGAGTCTTCGGACTCTGGTGGCGATGACGTTTCTCCGGTGAAAAACGCTGTAGCACTCTTCGGTTCAGCTGTCACTGATGATTTAGATGTCTTTCCAAAATACATAGCCGGATTCTGGACTTGCTCGTAATCAGTCTCAGCCTTAATCATCTCGAAGTGAAATGCCCTCAACGTTCCCACAATGTCATCAAGTGATTGAGCATAATACTTGTCCTCATTAAGCTTAATCATTGCCACGTACATAGCCCATTTGGCTGGTAGGGCATCAAGAAGCTTGTTGTTCTTGTCAGTGTCCGAATATTCAATTCCATGACTTTCAAGTTCAGTTATCAGATGATAGAACCTCGTGATAATATCATCCAACTGTTCATCCTTAATAGCCTTGAAAATCGCAAACTGTTGAGTCAACAGCTCTGTACGCTTTCTACGCACCCGTGGATTACCTTCACACCTTTTCTGGAGAGACTCCCAAAGTTCCTTCGACGTCCTTTGAGTCCGAAATGTGTGCAAGATATCTTGAGGTAAAGCCATACGGATTATGGAGAAAGCTTTGTTTTCAGCTTCAAATAGTTTCTTGTCATCCTCTTTCATCATCTGATATGACAAGACCTTTTGACGGCCTTCAACTTCAGATACTGGTGGAATGTACCCTTCATCTATGCACACCCACATGCGCATATCGTTGAATCGTACAAAATCCGTAAATCTGTCCTTCCACCAGTAATAATCCTCAACTTTCATCAGCTTTGGCGGTGCATTTGCCTTCCCAACTTCGTGATCCATCTCAAGGAATTTCTGAAGGTTTGACATCTTTTCTGAAAGAAATTGAATTTGAACTTAATTAATTTAATTCGAAACTGATTTAGACTAACTTATTCGAATCTAGATAGATTCGAAACTAATTAATATTAAATCTTTTGCAATTAAATTCGATTAAGTCTTAAAAGTCAATTAGATTCGAAATAATGTCAGATTCGAACTATTCCTTAGATTCGAAGTTAGGTCAGATTCGAAGGACCCTTAGATTCGAAGACCCTTAGAATCGAAGGCACAGCAGAGTCGAATGTCAGCAGATTCGAAGCACAGAATCGAAACAGTAACAATCTCGAAACAAACTCGAAACAATATAGACTCGAGATCCAATTCGAATGAAGTAACAGATTCGAAACAAGGTAGACTCGAAACTCTCTGAAATTGACTCGAAAGGAGCGTATTTAGGTTAGACTCGAAAATAAAGTAAAACCCTAATTACCCCTATAGATTCGAGCGCCGCAAACTCGAAAAACGGCTAACACGTTGATTTTTTTTGACGTTTTACAGATTAAACCACTATTTTTCAAATGAAAAATAATGATTTCGATCAAAAACGTGAAAAACAACAAAGTGTTTCCCGAATACGAATTTGCTAAGCTCAAAAACACGTTTTTGAGAGCAAAACCGTCTAACTAGCGTCAAGAAACCTAGAATGTATCTGATGAACACGAAGAACACCAAGAACACAACCTGGCTCTGATACCACTTGTAAGGTCTACGACTGCAAGATCTATCTAGACGCGGATCCGTTAACGAGTGCGGAATCCTCGTTGACGGTTAGACGGACAACTCTCAACCAACGGAAACACGGAGACTATTAGACGCTGAACGAACGACACACGAACGATCCTACGAACTAATTCTCTCCGAAACGGCACTCACCTAGCTGATAAACTCGAGATCGCCTCTTGCTTAATTCCTCACGAATTCTGCAAAAAGTCTCCTAATGATTCGAGTCTATCCCTAATTATAGACCCTAATTCGAATCTGATGTGAGTCAGACTCGAATCTGGCCCAAGGCCCATTCGAGTCTGTCCAACATGACAGTCTCGAATCTATCCTATATTCGAATCTGAGGTCTCATTCGAATCTATCACAGATTCGAATGTATCCTCTTATGCAATTCGAACCTTGTGTTTGATCTTCTTGTAATACGTTACATCAAGTTCAAACATACAAACACTGATAATCATCAATCATACATAATACATATACCAAACATATGCTAAATCACAATGTAAGACAACTTAGACTGCTATCGTCACACGGGATGTACCAACAACGGGTGTTACACTTCGCCAGAGAATGTCAGAGACCGAAGGTAGATACTTACCAAGGGCAGAATCAGCATCATGGACAGTTTCAGAATCAGTCTCAACAGAGATACCTTCCGAGTTCATCTTCTGGTCAAGCCAATCTAGCTAGTCTATTTTCAAACGTCACATCAGACAGACAGCTGGATGGTACCTACGACTGGAGCTCACATCCGGAATCTAATGCTAGAGCCTTCATGGCTGAAGTCACTGACAATGGATGTGAAGGGGAAGAGCAGACCAAAAGGGACAACAGTCCAATGTGGGTGGAGAAGACGAATGATCAGACGCTTCTGGAGTTTGCCGCTCAAATGGCCAATGTGGAATCCGACCACACAAAGGTTAGCCTGAATTACTCTACTCTTCATGAACTATGTGTGTTATGTGTTACTTCTAACGACAGGTTAAATCTAGTATTAGAATCACATAAGAACATATCCACTCAAAATGAGTCTTTAAAGTCTGATAATGCTAGCCTAAATGACATTAAGTAAGATCTTAAGGACAAGCTTAAAGCTGATGCACAAGATGTCATAGTTCTAAAAGACAAGCAGAGTGAGCAGTGCGTTAGATTAGAACTGATGTATGAGCATGTAGAGGCTTTGACCAAATATCTAAAGACCAAAGAAGTAGAGCTAGCTGAAACTAAGGTGAAGGTAGCAGAGGCCAATAGTAAGCTAGAAAAGTTTAGGAATTCAAGTCTGAACCTAGGGAAAGTTTTAGATGCTCAACGCCAATCTAAAAAGCCTGTAGGTCTAGGATTTCATGAGATTCCTCCTCCTTTTAATGCAAACTACGTGCCTCAACCTCCGGAGAAAACTGAGAGATCAGTAGACTTAGAGGACATACCTGCACCTATATCTGAGACTATAAAAGAAAATACACCTAAGGTTTGTGATACAACCGTCAAGGTTCCTCCAGTGACACACCTGCATGAAAACATAAAATTGATATTAATGATCAGGACGATTGAACCAGTTGCAATAGATGTTCAAAAAGACCTAAACACAAGTGAGACACCTAAGTCTAAGGGCACACACAAGAAGTCCATTGACAAGATGTCCTGCTTTAGATGTCATGAAAAGGGGCATGTTGCTTCTAACTGTCCGCTTAGGAAAACTGAAGTTACACCTAAGATAGGGAAGCCAACACCAGTTAAGCCCTCAGCAAGTATGGCAAGCACTAGTAGTTCTCAGAGTACCGAGAAAACTGTGCAGGCTACACCAAAACAAGTTGTGAAACAAATACCGGTAAAGGTTGGACCAAAAGAAGTGGTTAGGACTAATTCACCGAATCGAGTCGTAAATCAATCTAGGTCTGGACCTCAACAACAATATAGGAGCACAACACCTAGCATAGCATACACTCCGGTTAGGTCACATACTCCTTTTAGACATCACACACCAGTTAGAGCTCAAGGATCTCAATCTGAAATGCAATATAATCAGAATTATTCAAGAGCTCCACAACAAATGCCTACTCAAAGGCAAAGAGTGAATTTACATCACTCGGCACCACAACAAACTCCTGTTTAACGACCCAAGTCACCTGAAAGGCAAGATGGGTACTTGAAAGAGTTTAAGTATGTGGACGAGAATGGTATGACCAAGTCAGTCATGGGTTGGGTTCCCCGTGATAACTAACCTATTTTCTTTCATCTGCAGGAGATTACCACAGGTCCAAACAACAAATGGTTCGTCGACAGTGGATGCTCCAGGCACATGACAGGGGAAAGAAGTCTCCTTACAGACTTCAAGGGTGGGAATCGGGGATTTGTATCATTCGCGGGAAATTAAGGAGGAAACATCACGGGTACTGGAGTGGTCACTGATGGAACGATCAAGTTGGATCAAGTTTATCACGTTGATAAACTGGCTCACAATCTCATTAGTGTATCTCAAATCTGTGACAAGAAGAATTCAGTGTGTTCACTGACACAGAAGCGTTAGTGCTAAAACCGGGGTTCAAGATTCCTGAAGAGTGGATATTGATGCAGGCACCAAGGAAGAATGACTTGTACATGCTTGATATGAACAGCCGGAGACTTCGATGGGGCCAATATGTTTGTTATCCAAAGCATCGGAGACGGAATCAGTGTTGTGGCACTGACGCATGGCACATTTGCACCTAAGAAAAATGAACTATATAACGAAAAATGGATTGGTGCAAGGTGTGCCTATGAAGACTTTTCAGTTCGAGGACATGTGTCTACCATGCAAGAAGAGCAAACAACATAAGAAGGCACACAAGTCCAAGACTCATAATTCCATAACGTCTACATTCGATTTGTTGCATATGGATCTCTTCGAACCAATCAACAAAAGGAGTATAGGAGGTAGTTGGTATTGTTTAGTTATCACTGACGGATTACTCACGAGTTTCATCGGTTTTCTTTCTAGGTACAAAGGACGAGACGGCTTCCAAGCTCATTAGGTTCTCAGACCAAGTGGAGAATTCCTATGGAACACGGGTTAAAAGGCTTCGTAGTGATAATTGAACTGAATTCAAAAACACTGTAATTGGTGTATATTTCCTCTCAAAGGGCATAGTGCATCAACTTAGTGCACCATATGAGCCTCAACAAAATGGGTTGGCTGAACATAAAAACAAGACATTGATTGAGGCAGCTAGGACTATGCTTTCGGATTCAAAGCTTCCTACCATGTTTTGGGGGGAGGCAGTGAATACCGCATGTCATATTTTAAACCGGGTCCTAACTATCAAATCTTTGAAAAAAACATGTTATGAAATTTTGAATAAACGGCCACCTAATTTAACTGGCTTCGAACCGTTTGGGGTACCATGCACTCTACTGCGAACAAAACATCAACCTAAGTTTGGTGAAAAGGCTGACGAAGGATACTTCCTAGGTTATGTGCCGAACTCACCAAACAAACGGGTTTTTAACAAATCAAATGGTACAGTAGAGATTGTGTATAACATTGAAGTCACAAGTTATACACATGAACCCCAAACTGGTCCGGAATGGATATTTGACTATGATAAATTATTTGAGTCATTTAACATTCCTTTGGATGAAAATGCAGGTACAATCGAAAAGGACATGGCGACGTTGCATCTGAATGCCGAAGGTCATACCTTTCCGAGGAGTACATTTCAATCCACATCCGAGCCTACTTCGACTGAAGATGGATCTCCAGAAGTTAATGATCCAGAGGAACCTTCAACTGAGAATCAGACTCAGACAACAAATTCCAACTCTGAGGAAAATGTCCACGAGGAGGGAAATGTGGAATCTGAGGATGTTCCCCCATTAGGTGAAATAGGATCTAACTTAGGAGATAATCTGAGAGTTGATGAGATAGAGACCTCTAGGATCAACAAGAACCATCCTATAGAAAGCATCATAGGAAATCCTAACGAGGGTGTGAGGACTAGGAGTAGTTTAAATAACAACACTGCGTTGTTGTCGATGATAAACGACTCCGAGGCATATCATACCTGTCTCTATTCTTGTTTTATCTCGCAAGTAGAGTCGAAGAATGTGCAAATGGCACTAAAGGATAACTCCTGGGTTGAAGCGATGCAGGAAGAACTCTCTCAGTTTAGGAAACTAGAAGTGTGGGAGTTAGTTCCATTACCTCGAGGGGAAATTGCCATAGGAACCAAATGGGTTTTTAAGTGCAAAAGAGACGATCGGAGTATAGTCACTCGCAACAAGGGCTTTAAGGTATATCAACTAGATGTTAAGAGTGCTTTCCTCTATGGGAAAGTGAAGGAGCTGGTGTATGTAGAACAGCCGCCCGGATTTACAGATCCAAAATATCCTGATAGAGTATATCGTTTAGATAAGGCTCTATATGGATTGCATCAAGCACCAAGGGCGTGGTACGAGACTTTATCCAACCATTTATTAGAGAACGAGTTTGAAAGGGGTAGGATAGATAGTACGCTGTTCGTTAAGAGAAAAGGAGAACACTTCATCTTGGTACAAGTGTACGTAGATGATATCATTTTTGGATCATCAGACGAACAAAAGTGCAAAGATTTCGAGAAGGTGATGAAGTCGAAATTCGAGATGAGTGCAATGGGAGAGTTAAATTTCTTTTTGGGGTTACAAGTTGACCAGAAGAAGGAAGGTATGTTTATCCATCAGACAAAGTATGTTTAAGACATATTGGAACGTTTCGGGATGGAAGGAACGAAACTGACTGCCCATTTCAGCACGCCGATTCAAGTGAATCACAATCTCGGACCGGTTACTGAAAGTGACACCGATGTGAATCCGACGTTATATCGGGCCATGATTGGATCACTTATGTATTTAACTGCTTCAAGACCTGACATCATGTTTGCTGTGTGTATTTGTGCTAGGTTTCAAGCTAATCCGAAGGAGATGCACATGAAAGCTGTGAAGCGGATTCTACGATACCTCAAGTCGAAACCGAAGCTGGGACTTTGGTATCACGCGGAGGGAGATCTAGAGTTGGAGGCGTTCACGGATTCTGACTACGGAGGATGCAGCTTGACGCGCAAATCAACAACTGGAGGTTGTCAATTCCTAGGAGGGAGACTGGTTTCCTGGCAATGCAAGAAACAAACGTCGGTAGTCGTGTCAACGTGCGAGGCTGAGTATGTTGCTGCTGGTAGTTGCTGCTCACAGGTTCTGTGGATACAACAACAATTGCGGGATTACGGTTTGGCTTACACTCAAACTCCTATTAGGATAGATAATCAATCTACAATTGCTATAACAAATAATCCAGTTAAACACAGTAAAACAAAGCACATAGACATAAGGCATCATTTTATTCGTGATTGTGCTGAAAAGAACTTAATCAAATTGGTAAAAGTGGCAACGTACGATAATAATGCTGATTTATTTACCAAAGCCTTTGATAAGTCACGGTTTGAATATTTAATTCAACTAAATGGAATGCGCAACCCAGAGTAATTTGACCTTACTAGAAGTTTATTTCGTTTTATAGCTGTAGTATTTCTTTCTTTTTATAGTAAGTCTGCTAAATTAGATTAGTTTCTATTTTTATTAAGTTAGTAGGTTATCTTCTTTTATTGCTATTTCTTATGAAAAACAAAAGAAAAAAGGAGAGAAAACCATAAAAATTCAAAAAAGAGAATATCAGAAAAAGAGTTAAGTCTTAGATGCATAGGTTCAAAGTGACGAAAATTAGCACAGTCGTTACAAACTCTAAGTGTTTAAGCTTTCACACATAATGCACCTAAAATTCTAAGTGTTATACATTATTTTAGTTTGATGTGTTGGTAGACATAATACATATAGGGAGTCCCAAGGCAAATAAAATATTCAAGGAAAATTCAAACGTGTCCCTAACTTAGATGTATGACCAATCGGTCTTAATTTTTATGTACAAGACATACAAATTTTGAGTCTAAATGAGGTATGCAAACTTTCTGGGGATGTATAGCAACATCAAATACATCTAAAAATGGAAAACATAGAAAAATCATAAGGAATTGAGAGTCAAAAACATGTAACTTTGTTGTACGTAAGTACAGACCTGTTGCCTCTGTTTTGATTCGTGTTAGCAAGATAAGTCGCTTTGTCGTACGTCAATACAGACCTGTCACCGCTGTCTTGCTAGCTTTAAAATAAACCTTAAGTCAAACTAAGACACTTTGTTGTATGAAAATACAGACCTGTGTCCGATGTTTGTCTTTTAAAGAAAGTTTGCAAATACCAACAAGTTAGATACATTGTCTGTATGCCTTGATCATAAAAGTATGTCTAGGTCTGAGTCACGTAAGATAATTTCATGATAAATAAAAATGCCAAGGGATATTCCGAAATGTAGCATGTTTAAAGGGGTAAATACCAACAATCGGCTAAACGGGTATTTCACGACAAACAATCAAAGGAACCAAAAAAATTCCTAAGTGTGAATGTTTAAGTACTGAAAGTGAGTATCTGACACCGCTATCTGATTGAACTTTTCTTTGACTATACTCGTCAAAAATATTTTGTTAAGTGTTTAGCATAGGTTGTAAATTTTAATAAGTGTAGTTTAAGTCTAAGTTAAATTTTTTGTTCAAAATTTTAAAATTTTATTTTTACTTTTACTTTTTATTATTTTAATTTTAATTTTAATTTTATTTTAATTTTAATTTTATTTTACTTTTACTTAGGAAAAAAATCAAAAATTACTGAGGGTGCATTCATAGTTGAATAAAATAAACATTGCGTGAAAATCTTGTGCTTAGGGTAAAAGATTTGGCATAGTTTATTCCGTTACACCATAAGATTGAAAAAGTTGGAAAAGTTGAATTTATTTCAAAATTTTCGAAATTTTCAAAGTTTCAGGGGGTAATTCGAGTTTAGGTTAAACTCGAATTTGGGTGATCTCGAATCTGTCAGTAGATTCGAAAGTGGCCTTAGACTCGAAGGTAGGTGGTATAAATAGGTTAACAATAATGGTCATTACTCCATCTGTTTTCGAATCTGTTCCTTCGAATCTATCTGGCGATTTCGAATCTATTAGCTCTTGTTTGCCGATTTCACAAGCACAACTATTTGTCGAGTTTCTTGTGTGTGGGTTCGATTCTACTCCTAGATCTAGGTATAAACAACTGGTTTGTACAAGATTTAAGTAGTCTTATACACCATTTAAGCCAAAATCACCGATTTTTGAAGGTTTATTGGTCGAAATCTTGTTTTTCAAAATTACAAAGTTTGGACGGGTAAAGAGTCAAATTAAATGCAAATATCTGTGATTAGAACCTAGTAGGGCTAATGAAGGTGCTTTTCTGAGTCCAAAATGGTTAAAATCATGGATTTTGGTGATGATGTGGGCCGACGATTTCGAATCTGTTCATGACCAGTCTCGAGTTTGTTAGTAAACTCGAGAAGGTCATTAAATTAGAATATGTCATCAAACTCGAAAAGGAATTACCTCGAATCTGTTTGTTCGAATTTGTCATTTTATTTGAATTATTCAATTTAAATTTAATTAAACTTGTAGAAATTCATATTTGTTAGATTTTGTACTTAAACAAGTTCAAAATAAGACATATTTGAATTTAATCAAGTTTATTCATTTTTTTAATAATTCTAATATTTTATCTATTGTGCAGACATGGCGGATCGAGTGTTTGTGCCAAAACATAATATGGTCATTCCCCCTGACCATAATATCCCTGAAGCGCAGGGTTTCCGCCAGATGGTGGATTTTCTGGTTGAATCAAGAATTTCATTTGCATTGTCCCATAACATCCAAATCGTTATTCCTTATGTACGCACGCCAGTTTTATGAACATCTATAAGTGGATTGCACCGTCACCCCAACAGTTGTATGAACAAGGATAGCAGGACAGCCGTTGGTATTTTCTCCGGATATGCTACGTCAAGTTCTGCAGCTGGGAACTCAGGAGCAAGAGTCTGGGCCTATAGATTTTCCTTTAAATATTATAAAGCTGCCTTTCTGAGGATGGGTTATAGTTTGGATGTTACTAAGGCATCCTATATGAAAAAGTGGACTCATTGGGCAATGGAGATTTTTGGTGCACGTGTTCATGGTATGCTTTGCGGCCAAGAAAGCGGGCTTTGATTATATTGTATCGAAGATCCAGTCAGGGATTATCGCATTGGTTTATAATCGGCACTTCAGTTTTTTCAGAAATGTTTTTCTCAGAGTTTGTTCATCAAATCACTGCTCCAGAGAGGGAAAGATTTCTTTTGTACCCGCGCTTCGTGATGATGCTCATCAGGCACTTCTTGCCAAATTTGCCACAGCTTAATGAGATTCAAAGTGTAGCGGTTATTGATAAAAGGATTTATGCTGACTGCTCTGCTCATAGAGGAAGGTTAGCAGTCCCGGTCGAGTGACCTTTGTTTGGGGCTGTAATAGACAGGAACTTTGTAGCACCGGATGATGCCAATTGGGCAGGTGAAGTGGAAGTTTAGCATAGGCAGCCATAACAACAACAACACCAACAACCGCGCGCTCAGCAACAACGGAGACGCCAAAGATCAGCAGCCAGTCAATCTCAGGCAAGTAGGCCTTCGACTAGTCAACCTCAAGAGGCACAAGAGGCACGGCCTTCAAGTGCACAACCTGAATCTGATCAGATAGCACAAACATTAGAGGAGATCTGGGCTTCTGGGCCTCATGCTAATGAAGAGATAACTACTGAGCTTGTAGATCAATTGCTAGAGCCTCCTGAAGGAGAATATGATGTTCTCAGGGAAGTTGATGAATATCAACCTGAGCAAACAGGTAATGACCTGTCAGCTTCAGCTACTGAATCTGAAGATATGGAAGAGATAGAAGTTGAAGTGCCAGAGTCTGTTACAGTTGAACCAACCGTTCAGATCAGAACTTATGGGTCGAGATTGGTAGTGACTGAAGAATCTACGAGGCGTCGAGCATTAAGGGAGTCTGATGACTCTGATTTCGAAGAAGAACAAGTTGCTCCATTAGTGACAAGGCAAAGGGCTAAACGTCATCGTTTTATGCAGGGAGCTCCCTCAGCTTCAGTTGCACAGCCTGAAATAGCTCAACCTCCACCTACTTAATCTACCACTCCACCATCACCACCACCTGTTGAACCGTACATCCCATCACCAATCATTCCTACTCCAATACAATCCATTCCATCCACCTCATCCACCTACGCAGAGAATCAAAGGTTTTTGCAACTAAAAGATAGAGTTGACTTCCAGCAGATTCAAATCTTTGGCCTGACAACGGCTATCGGTGAAATTCAGAAGCATAACGCAAATCTAGATAATGAGAATGCCGACCTGAAAAAGATTGTGGACAAAGTACAGGAAGAGAACTTGGAGCTGAAAACTTTTGTAGCTGATCAAGCAGCCGAAATAAGATCGATGCGCTCCCTGATTGAGCAATTAATGAAAAATATAAAGGCTCAGGGGGAGACAATCTGTCGTGATCATGTGGAGCTGCCCAGGGATGATGATGATAATAATGAAGATGACAATGACAATGATCCCAACACGCAAAGACAGAATGAGCTAGTAGATTTTTCTGCTGCTCAGGATGCTGAGACTCTGGGGGAGCCGAGTCAATCAGGAGCTGGAGAAGGAGAGACCAGTTCATCCAAAGCCACAGAGTCGGAGATAAATGAGATGATTGAAGCACTAATGGATCTCGACGATGACCCTATGGACCTGGGCTTTGATTTTTAGGATGATATGGAGGAATTAGAAGAAGGAGAATTTGTTCCCGAAGATATAACAGATTGGAAATCCGATGATGAAGTTTGTGCTGATGAAGATGATGAAGCCAATGAGATCATCGTTCAGCAAACCCCAATCACAGATACTTATATGATAGACAGAAATAATGTGATTAACATAGAAGTAGTCAATGCTGCTTTAAATGTTGATTCATCAAGAGAAGAGCATGCCAGAGAGCTTACCAATGATGAGAAAAGAAAACTATGGTTCAGGGCAGAGCAAAAGGAGTTAGAGTTGAAGAAGAAGATGCGTGTGCATGGTACTGGAGAGTTGTCAGGAAGTATATTAAGCTGGTTCTTTGATCGGGAATTGCAGCTATTCATTATCAAAAGAAACGATGGTCTCCAGTACCTCAGAAAAACTCTGAAAGTGTTCAACTCCTTGCCAAAGACTGAGATAAAGGCGTTAGCTTGGAAGGAACTAATCAATATCGGCAACGATCCTTACGCTGAAATAATTGCAAAGATCATAAGAAAAGAAGGAAGGTCGAGGAAGTTCGAACGTCTCAATCCGAGGATAGGGAAACGAGTAATGGATCATTCTCGAATTGATCCTCTTACTGGGCGTCCATGGATGAAGATACAATACAGACCAGTGAGATGTCTGAGAAAGGTACCACTCAAGCCAATGCCACAGGACATCATGAAAAATCTAAACTGGTGGTATGTGGAAAGTGAAACGGGAGAAGTTGTGATGGAAGATTTTGAAGAAAAAGTGATTCTTAGAGTCTATGATCCCCTTCACCTTGTAAACCTTTCTTAGACTGACGTTGTGCATCTAAGATCTTCCCAAGGTTGAGTGTTGAGTTCCTAAACTTTTCCAGTTTACTGTTTACCTCGGCTACCTTAACCATAGATTCAGCTAGCTCTACTTCTTTAGTCTTAAGCTCTTTGGCCAATGCCTCAACATGCTCATACATTAGTTCTAATCTAACTCACCGCTCACTCAGCTTGTCTTTTAGAACTATGACATCTTGTGCATCAGCCTTAAGCTTATTTCTAAGATCTTCCTTTATATCTAAAAGGCTAACGTTGTCTGATTTTAAGGATTCATTCTGAGCAGTTATAGTTTGATGTGATTCTAGAACTAAGTTTAATCTATCGTTAGACGTAGCAAACAAAGCACATAAATCACGGAAAATAGAGAAATTCAGAATTACCTTGGCGTGATCAGATTCCAGATTTGTCTGATCTTCTGACTTTTCTACCAACATAGGACTGATATCATTCTGATTGCTGTCCCCTGTCGTTTCCTCTGCTCCGACACTTCCAATCTAAGTTACTTCAGCCATAAAGGCTCTAACGTTCGACTCTGGATGTGTACTCCAGTCATATGTTCCATCGAGCTGTCTGTCAGATGTGACATTGGTTAACAGACCAGCTAGATTTTCCTGACTGCTTGAACTACCCGGCAGATATCTCCCTTGAGATTGATTCTGGTACTAGTTCTGGTAGTTCTCTACTTTCGGTCTTTGACACTCTCTAGCGAAGTGTCCTAACCCTTGGTAGTTGTAACACTTAACTTTGGATTTATCAAACCCAATCTTATTGTTACTGACGTTTAGATTTCTCCCTGTCAGGATATAAAACTGAATTACCAAGACTAACTGATTTGAATTTATCAGAGTATAAATCAATAATCTTGCTTTGAATCAAAGTTTAATCAAAAGTTTGCGGAATAACACTTAATTATTTTAACAAAAACTTTCAGAATCAATAATGAATAAACACACAAGAAGTAATCAAGACTGTTTGTATTGCTGAATTCAATGATTACAATCACCTCTAATCTGTTTGATTAGACGAAGAACACATACTGTTCTTAGGGTTTTACAACCTTAGAGGCTTATGAAAACTCTATCAATATAGCAATTACAGACTAAAAATATGCAGAAAACTCTTATACAATAGAGAGACCTATTCTATGTATTTATATTGCTTCTTGATATGTTTCCTTGACGAACTATGACTTCTCTGATAGTAGATATGCTGGAATCTTCCTGTAGATATCTTTTCCTGAAAATCAGCACTTTCTGTTTATGAAACTGTTGAGCAGCTTGAATCACTTGACAGCATGAACAGAGCAGCTTGAGTTGATTTGCTCTGGCAGCTTGAACTTTTACACTGGCAGCTCGAGTTTCTTCAACTAGCAGCATGAACTTTGGATTTACATTTAAAATCTACTAACAGTCTGAGAAGTCTAACTAACAGTTTGAACACACTTAAACTATTTCCCAACAATCTCCCCCTAACATAAATTCTTTACACAAGACTTTAAGTTCTATACAAAAAATGGAAATGAATAAGTAAACTGTTATTTACAAACCAAGGCTTTCAAAAACTTACAACTGTGCAAGTTTATGATCTACAGCCTTCAAAAATTCTCTCTTTAGCTCATCTCTATCACAAGATATTCTGACAGACTTCATCTGGAGTAGTATATTCTTTGGAAGATCATAGAATTCAAGATGAAAGAACATACCAGATCCATCTGTGAATTTGATTCTGTAAGTCCTGGATTTGACAAAAATATAAACTTCCTTGATTTTCAATCCCTTCTTGTTGGCATCCTCTACATCTTTTCTAATAAATTCAGGATCAACAATGGACTTCAGATCTCTTATGACTTGTTTCACTTGTGGTAGAGAAGATCTAACTTTTGATACAGACCCAATGTTGTGCATCGTTATCAGCTCATCTCTGGTCAATTTTTGAACTATTTGCCAAAAAGTATCATACTCTTCTTCAGGACCAGACTCTCTTCTTATCACAAACTTAATTCTTAAGTCACGGTCATCCAGTGACTTAGCAAACCAGTAGTTGATTTGAGGCTTTGTGAAATCATGTTGATCAATCAACTTCTCTATCTCCATGGCCTTTTGCATTTGTTGCTCAAAGAGCACCCTCTTAACAGATGAAGGAATAGAAACAACAGCTTGATCAGTGGGAACGGGTGCACTGGCAGCAGCTTCAGTTTCGACTGATTTCTTTGATGGTTGGACTTCTTGGGATGGATGAACTTCTGGGGAGACTTTTGTTTTATTCTTTTCTCCATTTCTTTATCATGTATCTCCTGCAGCTTTTCAGTAGTCATGGACTGAGCCATTTTCTTTGGAATACCTGCTGCAAAGGCAAAATTGATTAAGAATCTTCTGTGCTCAGCCTTGGTGTGCCCTGTTGGCATCTTTCTCTTCTTTTCACCTTGTTTGCCCACAAACCCCTTTAGGTAATCACCTAATGTCTCATCATCATCTATTGGGGGCTGGGCTTGCTGATCTAATTCTTTGTCCATTTCTTCTGCCAATTTCTTGGCAACTTCAGCATCAAAGGCAATCTGGGCTTCTTTGGAGGAGAATTTGTGCTTTGGAGATTCAATAAGGATGCCCTTGCCCTTGTCTTTTGCAGAAGAGGATGTTGCTTGTACTGTACTTGATGGAGCTTGAACTCTTTCCCTTAGAACAACACCAGTTGCTTTTGGGGCAGCAGCTTGAGTTTCTAGGCTAACAGCTTGAGAAGCTGTTGGGACTGCTAGCCTAGAAAATGGAACTGTTGATGCTGCTTGGACTGTTGTTGTTGGAGAAGCTTGGATTGATTTGGGAACCTCCTGATTCTCCCCCTTTTGGAAGCATTGGTTTGGTCAGAAGGACCTACAACCTTTGCCCCGTGGGTTTGAATCATCTGCTCTAATTTCATGATTTTATTTCCACAGAGGGTGAACCCCTTGGGAAGATAATCCATTCCTTTATTCTGAGCAGCCTCTGCCTGCTAGAGTGCAAAAATTTGAGCCCCCTGTGCAGCAATGATGGACATTTGATATTCCAACATGGCTACAACAGGTTTCAGCTTGGGATCCGTCAAGAGCATGAGTTGCAGACTTGTCTCAAGATCAGAAAACACCTGAGGTGCTTATGATCTATCACTGACATTAATACCAGAAGTAGAGACTTCTGGGCCCCTCTGTTCTTGGTTCTGGGGACTTCCAGCTTGTGTTTGCACACTGGCTATTGCCATGGGTGTGGTTTTAGAGATGTTGGCACTGCCCTGTGTCTCTTTTGCAGAAACAGCAGTAGTGCCAGCCACAGAACCCATATGAACCATCTCTGAAGAGATGTTCACCTCCTGAGTGAGGATGGGAGTTTCCTCAATTGGTTCCCTTTGGATATTCTGTGCAGAAGTATCATCCTGCACAGGGATATATGGCGGAGGAGGAGGAAGGAGCTCCTGGTCCCCTTTTCCTTTTATATAAGTATTTTAGTGGGCGTTTTGGCTGTACAAAAGGATCAGATGGAATATTTGTATCATGAGGAGTGGGTTGGGGTCCTGGGGGTGATGCAGGAATGTTGGGCTGTGTCTACTCAGGACCATCTCCTCTGTTTCCGGGAATGATGTTCATCATTGCAGAGGGCAATGGAATATCTATACTTACAAAATTGGCACTTGGCTTTAACAGCCTTTTGATTGAAGACAGTGAGTGCCTATGGGAAACATGTATCCGTTTATGTAAATGTGGAGTTGTGCAGGTGTGTGCAATAATTTCTGCCAAAAACCTAGGATATATCAGAAATTTCCCATTCTTTAGGGAATGATGCCATAACATCCCCTGAAAAATCATGTTAGAAAAATTGAACTGTTGGCCAGTAGAAAAGCACACTAAGGCAGTGGCAATATTTGAAGAAAACTCAGACCAACCAGTTCTTTTGGGGCTTAAACATTGCTGAATAATATGCACAAGGTATTTCCATTTAGGAGAAAAGTGTGCCTTAAGAAAAGTAAAAGAATCAGCAGGACCCCTATAACCAATATTTTGAAGACCAAAATGTAAAGCTTGAAGGGATAGGTCGGTTATACCTGAGGCATCTTGAAGATGCAAGTGATGTCTGATGGATTCCTCAGTGATATTGATGACAGTTCCATCAATCTTGGATATGAGAGTAGGCACTCCATTGATGGTTTGAACAGATGCATGATTCCAGAACTGTTCAATATGGGAGATGTATATAGTAGGGTTAATGGATAGGGCATAATGGATATGGGAGTGCCTGAGGAAATCCATCATTGCATGAAACGGTTGAAGTTCAGAGTGTTTTAGGGTGTATGGGAGGCAGTTGTGTTCTTTTACAAACTCCATTGATGAAGAAACGATGGTTTAGGGTTTGAAAGAAGAATGTGTGATTCGTTCAGAGAGAAAGCAAGAGGCCGTGGAAGAAGAATATGTAACTGGTAGTTACAACTGAACGAAACCGGGACCTTTAAAGGTTTCGAAAAGGTCGGGTCCCGCGCACACATTTGAGAAATTACCCAAATACCCTGCACACTTTGACAGATCAAGTGAAAACAACTAACAGCATGAGAAAATGAACTAGCAGCTTGAGAAAATACTCAAGCTGTTAGTTAGAAATGAAGCATCTTTTAATAAAAACAGTGACTCCCCCTTAAATTAAGCATACATATTAGATAAGAATGAAAATTTTAATCCATGTTTACCATACCAATGTTTGATACTAGGAAAGTGAACCTTCCTACATCAAAAGGTTTTGTAAATAGATCAGCTAACTGATCATCAGTATGAATCTTGGTAACTTGGATTAACTTCTTTTCATTACAATCTCTGATAAAGTGAAATCTGATTTCTATATGCTTGGTTTTTGGGAATTTCACTGGGTTTTGCACAATGCTGATTGCACTTGAGTTGTCAATATAAATAGGAGTGGATAATAAATTCATACCATAGTCTCTTAGGTGATTTTGAATCCACATTACCTGGGAGCAGCAGCTTGCAGCTGCTACATATTCTGCTTCAGTGGATGATGTGGACACAGTTGTTTGTTTTTTGCATTGCCAAGAGATCAATCTTGCTCCTAAGTATTGACATCCACCAGTTGTGGATTTCCTGTCAATGTTGCATCCACCATAGTCACTGTCAGAATAAGCAGTTAATACAAGGGGAGAGTCTTTAGGATACCATAGGCCTAAGTGTGGTTGGCCCATAAGGTATCTAAAGATTCTCTTAACAGCAACCAAGTGAGAGTCCTTTGGAGAGCATTGAAACCTACCACACACACAGACAGCAAACATGATATCAGGTCTGGAAGATGTTAGATACATAAGAGATCCTATAAGAGATCTGTATAAATGAATATCCACATCTATGCCATCTTTGTCTGTATGAAGCTGCTTATGAGGATCCATTGGAGTGCTTGCAGCTTTGGTGTCTTGATATCCAAATTTGTCCAGTATGTCCTTTACATACTTTGATTGGCTTATGAAGAGACCTGTAGGCTTCTGCTTAACTTGTAATCCGAGAAAGAAAGTGAGTTCTCCCATTGAGCTCATTTGGAACTTTTTGTGCATTAAAGCCTCAAACTCTTTGCACAAACAATCATTGGTTGAACCAAAGATGATGTCATCAACATAGATTTGGACAAGCAGAATCTCATCTTTGATAGACTTAGTGAAGAGTGTTTTGTCCAAAGTGCCTCTCTTGAATCCATTTTGTAGAAGGTATGATGACAGAGTGTCATACCATGCTCTGGGGGCTTGATGGAGACCATAGAGAGCCTTGTCTAGCTTGTACACCCTGTCTGGATACTTGTAGTCTTCAAAACCAGGAGGTTGGCACACATATACCTCCTCTTCAATTGTTCCATACAGAAAAGCAGACTTGACATCCATTTGATACACTATAAATCCTTTGAAGCTTGCATAGGCCAGAAATAATCTGATGGCTTCAATTCTTGCTACTGGAGCAAATACATCATCATAATCTATGCCTTCTTCTTGAGTGTACCCTTGTGCTACTAGTCTTGCTTTGTTCTTGATGACTATCCCTCTCTCATCTTTCTTGTTTCTGAACACCCATCTTGTACCAATTGCTCTCTTACCTTTAAGAAGATCCACCAGAGTCCATACATTCTGAATTTTGAACTGTAGAAGCTCTTCTTGCATAGCTTCAATTCAGGATGAATCTTTTAATGCTTCTGATGCCTTTTTAGGTTCTAGTTGAGACATGAAACATGCATTCTCAAAGGCAGCTAGGCTGAATTCAGGAACTGTTTGTTCAGCAGCAGCAGTCTCATTTTGAACCATTTTCCTTGTTTTTACAGGAGTGCTTGGATCACCCAATATTTGATTGAGAGGATGATACTTGTGAACCCTTAGTGTAGGCTCTCTCTCAGTCTGAAAAGAGGATCCAAGATTTGTATCATCTCCATCTGGACCAGTAAAAGGATCATCTTCAAGAACAGCTTGACTTGAATCTGGGACTGTGTCCCTTTGTGTTGGAACTGTTCTCTCAGGACTTGGGAGTGGCACATCAGTATCTGAATTTGTATCATGTTGAGCATTCAGGACCCCTGGAGGATCACAAGACAGAAGTGGTAGTGTGGTGTAATCATCCCAACTTGTTGAATTTGAAGCAGTCTGAAACTTTGTGCCAACAGCTTGAGAAGTTGTATTGGCAGCATGAGAAATTGTGTTAGCAGCTTCAACCCTGTATGCATCAGCTTCTGCAGTATACTCAACAAAGCTCAGAGAATTTGTTAGTGAATCTAAATCAAACAACCAATCAGGACCAGTGCCTTTGATATTAGCAGTATTTTCATTAAATTCAACATTGGCACTTTCTTCAATTGTTTTAGACACACTGTTATATACTCTATAGGCTTTGCTTTGAATTGAGTATCCTACAAAGAATCCTTCTTCAGCCTTACTTTCAAACTTCCCTAAGTGAGTCTTAGTGTGAAGGATAGTACATGGGCATCCAAAAGGCTTGAAGAAAGCTATTAGGGGACTTCTGTTATGGAATAACTCATAGGGAGTTTTCCCTTGTGATTGGACAATCTGAACCCTATTTAGAACATAACAGGCTGTATTAACAGCTTCTGCCCAGAAAGTCATTGGCAGATTTGAATCAGCTAACATTGTTCTAGCAGCCTCAATTAATGTTCTGTTCTTTCTTTCAGCTACACCATTTTGCTGTGGTGTTCTGGGTGCACTATATTGTCTTGCAATGCCTTTGGACTCACAGAAACTGTTTAGAATGTGATATTTAAATTCAGTTCCATTGTCTGATCTTATCACCTTAACTTTGGAATTGGATTGGTTTTCTATCTTAAGGATAAAAGATTTAACTAGTTCAGCAGTTTCATCTTTGGACCTAAGAAAGTAAACCCAAGTAAATCTGGTGAAATCATCAACAATAACTAAACAGTAAGCCCTTTTATTCAAACTCAAAACAGATGTTGGACCAAATAGATCCATATGAAGCAGCTGAAGAACAGATGAGATTGAATTTACTTCTTTGGCCTTATGAGAAGTTTTGTGTTGCTTACCTTTAAGACATGCTACACAATGATCATCACAAATGAACTCCTTTTGTGGTAATCCTCTTAGCAGATTCTTTTTAACAAAAACATTCATGGACTTGAAATTCATGTGACACATCCTTCTATGCCAAAGAGCAGACTCATTGGATGATCCTTTGGATATCAAACAGCTTAAAGTATTTGATTTAGACAAAAGATCTGTGTCCAGACAGTAGACATTGTCCTTTCTTGGTGTTCTTAGTAAAACAAGATTTTCTGGAACTTTGAAATCTTTTGAATGAACAATGCACTCAGAATCTGTGAACAGAACAATGTTTTGTTTGTCACAGATTTGAGAGACACTTAATAAATTGTACTTAAGCTGTTCAACATACAAAACATCATGGAATGTCATGTTGCCTGCATTAACAGTACCTTTACCTGTAACCTTACCTCCTTTTGAGTTGCCTCCAAATGCAACAAAACCTCCATCAAAACCTTTGAAATTCGACAAGCACTCAGAATTGCCTGTCATGTGCCTAGAGCACCCACTGTCCAAATGCCATCTTGTTCTATGAGGAGACCTGTGGTTGCCCTGCACAAATAACAGCTTAGTCAGTAGTGGAGTAAACCCAAACCAAAATGGTTTTGGGTTGGCCTTGTACATTGACATAACTAAATACTGTTTTTGACTTCTTATATTTAGTGAGATCTACTGATGGAGTCTTTGGAGAGTATTTGGTGACTATATGAGGTATCCAACTATTTTGATCATCTTTTCTTCTAACAGTCTCAGATGATTCACTAGCAGTTCCAGATTGATGCTCAGCAACTTGAGCTGTGTTTGTAGTGCTAACAGCTTCAGTTTTTGCACTAACAGCTTCAGATTTTGACTTAGCAGTCTGATTTTTTGCATTAGCAGTTTGAGCTGAAGATTTGTCCTTGACACACCATATTTGTTTAAAACTTGATTTAGGCTTTGCCAAAACTTGTTTTTGATGTGTGGACTGTTTTTTATTCACTTTTGAAAACCTGTGATCCACTGTTTTCTTTGGAACTGATGTGGAAGGTTTCACCTTTGAGTGCTTTGCCTGAATAGGATCTGTTTTTGTGAGATTCACAGTCTGTTTTGCAACAGGTGGTTTATAAAAACAATCCTTGGCTAAGTGATTCTTCCTTCCACAGTGAAAACACCTTTTGACAGTTTGAATTGGAGAACCAGACTTTTCTGTCAATTTCTGGTTCTTGTTTCTCTGATTTCCTCTTACCTGCTGTTGTTTAGGAAACTTTTGAACACCATGCTTTTGGCATGTGCAGACAGAAACAGTTTTACCTCTTTTGTTTTCTTTTGATGAAGATGCAGTGTTACAGTTAGAATGTACAGAAACTTGTGGAATAGCATTGCATACACTCATCTTCTCTTTTCCTTTCTTACTGGGAGCTTGGACCTCTATGGGTGCACTAAATGTGTCACAGTCTCTATTTTGAATTTTATCTTCCTTTGATTCAGGACTGTTATCAAGGATAGGATCTACAATAGTCATAGACTCATCTAGTGGTTCATTGACAAGTCTATCAGCAACCTCACTCATTGGGTGAATGTACTTGTTGTTGTATGGAGGTGGAGTAGCTCTGTATCCTATTCCTTCTTTGGGATTAACCTGAGATTTTACTCTATCTTTATATTGGACTTCCATTAGGTGTTCCAGCTTTTGATTTGCTAACTTAAAGTTTTCTAGATCTATGTTAACAGATTCTAGTTTCTTATTAGCCTCTAACACATTTTGTTCAGTCTCTTCTACCTTTTTATTCAGAGATTCTATTTCTTATTTAGCTCCTTTTTCTCCCACTCATGATAGGTTCTATCATAACCCATTTGAATCTCATTATCCTTATAATCATTGATCTGTTTTTCCAGATCTTCTATGGCTTGCATGTATTCATATCTCCTTTCTTCCATCTTAGCTAAAGTTTTGCACATGCTCTCATTATGATCTCTGTACTTTTTAACCATATTTTTGCATGATTGAGAGCAGAGTTTAGAATTTACCTCAGATGGTAGTTCAGTGGAGGAGACATTTGATGTTTCTGCCATTAGAGCTTGATTTTGAAATTCTTCCTCTGTCTGATCACTCCAGTCAAACACATTGTCCTCTTGGGAGACAAGTGCTGTTGATGATGATGTTTGAATGGGCTGTGAAGTCCTTGATGGATGTTGACCTTGAGATCTGCATTCTCTGGCAAAGTGACCAAGCTTATGGCATTTATAGCATTCAACTTTTGATTTATCAAAAGCTAGTTTGCCTTCTGTTTTGGCTTGAAAGTTGGTCCTTCCAGTTCTTTTAAGAAATCTTTTGGCTCTCATGGTCAGCATTGCATGTTGCCACTTTAAATCCATCTCTTCAAGATCATCTGGATGAATTTGTTCCAAGTCTTCAACATTTAGAGCAAATAATCCATCATTGGCAACAAAAGCCTCATAGTGAGTTTCAGCAGAGTTGCCATCACCACCTGAAAAAGAATCACAGTTAATAGATTTTTCAGAAGACAGAAGAGCAGTATTGTGATTATAAGAAAAGGATTCCTTTTTAGCATCAATCTCAGTCTCAAACACTCTTAAACTGTTATATAGATCATCCAATTCTATCTCATCAAGAGTGTCTTTTGTTCTCCATTGTGCAGCATAGACTGTCCATTCTTCTCCAAGAGATCTGAGAAATTTTCTGTTGACTTCATCTTGATCCAGATTGACTTTTGCACTTTCCAGTTCACTTATCAGTTTGTTGAACCTATCAAAAATTTGAGTAAGGTTTTCATTCTTTCCACCAGAAAAGTTCTCATACTGCTGTTTCAAGAGATCCTTTTGGTTTCTCTTGGTACTGGCATTACCAGCAAATCTTTTCTCTAAGGCATTCCAAAGAGAATGAGCAGTATAAAACTTTTTGAACTGATGTTGATAAGCATTAGGAATGGCTATTTGTAAAAGTGTAAGTGCTTTCACTTCATTCATTCTAGCCTTCCTTTCAATTTCAGTTTTTGGAGGAGTTTTGACTGGTTTTCCCTCATCATCAAGTTCTGGATCAACTACAGGAGGAAATTCAACAGCTTCCCATATGGCATAATCAATGAATTGAATATGCTTTTGAATCCTGAGTTTCCACATCTCAAACTTAGTGGGCTTGAGCATAGGCACTTTGAGTCCTTGCCCAGATCCACTGCTGCTATTTTCAAATTCCATTGCAAAACAATTAAAAATTTAAAAGAAAGTTTTCGACTTTGAAAAACAAAGAACGACCTGTGGCTCTGATACCACTTGTCAGGATATAAAACTGAATTACCAAGACTAACTGATTTGAATTTATCAGAGTATAAATCAATAATATTGCTTTGAATCAAAGTTTAATCAAGAAGTTTGTGGAAAAACACTTAATTATTTTAACAAAAACTTTCAGAATCAATGATGAATAAACACACAAGAAGTAATCAAGACTGTTTGTATTGCTGAATTCAATGATTACAATCACCTCTAATCTGTTTGATTAGACGAAGAACACATACTGTTCTTAGGGTTTTACAACCTTAGAGGCTTATGAAAACTCTATCAATAAAGCAATTACAGACTCAAAATATGCAGAAAACTCTTATACAATAGAAAGACCTATTCTATGTATTTATATTGCTTCTTGATATGTTTCCTTGACGAACTACGACTTCTCTGATAGTAGATATGCTGGAATCTTCCTGTAGATATCTTTTCCTGAAAATCAGCACATTCTGTTTATGAAACTGTTGAGCAGCTTGAATCACTTGACAGCATGAACAGAGCAGCTTGAGTTGATTTGCTATGGCAGCTTGAACTTTTACACTGGCAGCTCGAGTTTCTTCAACTAGCAGCATGAACTTTGGATTTAATTTAATCTACTAACAGTCTGAGAAGTCTAACTAACAGTTTGAACACACTTAAACTATTTCCCAACACTCCCCGTCCTTTTGATGAATCTCTTGACACGCTGAGTCACCATGACCAGTTGCCATTGCAGATCCATTTTCCCTTGAACACAATTGCCATAGGCAGCCACAAATGAAGCCAACAGATTCAAATAGTCTTCAGCTGATTTTGCGCTCATCGACATTTTTTAATACCCTTGAGATATAGATGTAGTCGGAGTTTGCTTTTGTTCTGGTCTAGAAAACCGTAAGAAAGCCCGGCTCGCTGAGTCTTCTGATTCAACCGGATTCGATGTTTCTCCAGAAAAGAATGCTGTAGCCGTCTTCACGTCAGTTGCCCCTGAAGGTTTGGACTTTCCAAAATACATATCTGGATCCTGTACTTGTTCATAATCCCTTTCCTTCTTCAGCAATTCAAAGTGATAGGCCCTCAGCGTTCCTATGACATTTTCTATAGTTATAGCGTAGAACTTGTCTTCATCATGTTTTATCAGCGCCACGTACATCTCCTATTTGGCTGGTAAAGCATCCAGAATTTTCACAATCTTCTCTGTCACACTGTACTCCACATCGTGGTTGTCTAACTCAGTCAGCAGATGATAAAATCGAGTAATAGTCTCATCCAGCTTTTCGTTTTTCAAAGCCTTGAAAATCGTGAACTGTTGCTTGAGCATTTCCATTCTATTTTTCCTGACCCTCGGATTACCTTCACACCTTTTCTTCAAAGCATCCCACAGCTCTTTTGCTGTTTTTTGATTGCGGAAAGTGTGCAAGATTTCCTGAGGTAAAGCCATTCTAATGATAACGAATGCCCGGTTCTCGACCTCATAAAACTTCTTATCATCGTGCTTCATCTTTGAATATGACAAGACTCTTTGACGACCTTCAACCTCTTCCATAGGTGGAATGTATCCCTCGTCTATACAAATCCACATCCTCATATCATTGAATCTAGAAAAGTCGGCGAACTTGTCAATCCACCAATAATAATCCTCCAATTTCATCTACTTTGGTGGAGAATTTGCTTTTCCGACCTCGTGGTCCATCTCAATAAACCTTTGTAGACTTGTCATTGTTTTAAAAATTTTTGAATTCAAACTTAAATAATTTAATTCGAAATTATTTTAAATTAAGACTTTCGAACCTGAGTTAGTTCGAATTTAATTAAGTTTAAAACTTGTTTGGAAGTAAATTCGAGATTAAGTTTGAAGTCCAACTAAATTCGAAATTAATGGCAAATTCGAAGGTTTTAATAAACTCGAAATCCCTAGTTCGAATTTAGAGTAAATTCGAAATCTGAGCAAACTCGAAATGGCCAATCTCGAATCAAACTCTAAGGAACTTCGAAAGGAGCGAATTTCGGACAAACTCGAAAATTTGTAGAAACCCAAATACCCCCTAAACTCGAGCGCCGCAAGTTCGAAAAACGGCTAATAATTCGATTTTTTTCAAGGTTTCAGATCAAACCAATATTTTTAAGGCTAAAAATATTGATTTCGATCAAAAGCTTGAACTAATGCAAATTATTTTCCGATATCTTACTTGTTAAACTCGAAATCCTCAAACAATGTGATTTTGACCGTCCAAAATGTCAAGAAACCACAGATGTTTCTAGTGAACACCAGGAACACCATGAACACCCAATGACTCTGACACCACTTGTAAGGTCTGAACTCTACGGATCTATATTGACGCGACACCTTCCAACGAGTGCGGAATCCTCGTTGGTGGCTTCACGGATATATCACACACACCGAAACACGGAGACTACCACGGTGATAGGCGAACTACTTAGAACGCCCCGACACAATGATTCTCTCCTCACGAAACTCAATGATTGCAATCAAGTTCGAGATCGCCTTCTGCTAATCGTCTGACAAATTTTGCAAAAGTCTAATAATTAATCGAATTAACACTTAATTATACTGACAGATTCGAGTTTGCCTAGGACAAATTCGAATCTGGCGCAAGGCCTTATTCGAACTTGTCCCTTGGACAAATTCGAATCTATACCTATATTCGAATCTAGACATTCAAACTTATGTTTGAACCTATGTTTTATCTTATGTTTGAGTTTATCTTTGAACTTTATGTTTGAACTTCTTGTAAAACATTACACCAAGTTCAAACATACAAACAATCAATATCAAACACACATAATCAAACATATATCAAACACTTGTTAATATTTAATATCAAGCAAATAGACTTATAAAAAATTCTATCCAAACTAAGACTGCTATCGTCACACAGGATGTACTAACAAATTGAAGACTCCGTGTCTGCTCAGCTTAAAGGTTTTCTTGATTTATTCAGGACTTCCTTTCCAACACCTGATTACTCCTCACAGTTGCTTGCACTCACTGCATAGCTGCAACAACTCTCATTCTCCCTTTCATCAATTCTAGCTCACTAACAGGACTCTGTGTCCAACCTGATAGCTGTTTCCCAACAGCTGTGAGGTATTGCTGAAACCTGCTATACCACACTGCGCTCCACCTTGGCATCTCTAAATACCTTATTGGGATCCCTGTCAATGGCAGCAGCCTTTGATGATATGCAATATTCTCTTGAACTAACTCTTGCACAACTTTAAAGTCTGGTGTTCACTTTTTCAAATTCCCATTCTTCTTACCTTGAAACCTAAGTTTCCCAATTACCAGAGGTCAAGGACAACCTGGCATTCATAGTGCATATCCTGGTTGGTTCAAGACCTATTACCAAACCTACTATAGCCAAGCCTGTTGGATCCGTTCCTTCAGGAAGACTTGATGTTGAAGGCTCTGTGCCATCTCCTTCAAAGGGGGAGAAATCTTCCTCGAAGACAAAGTCTAATGAAGAAATCTTCATTTCCCTCTAAGGAGAAATCAACTTCAGTCGGCCAAGCAACAGGTCATTTACAAACAGGTGATGCTGCAGGTACTTCCATAGCTGCTGAGCCTACTCAGGCCAGATCTTCAAGCCATGCACCATCTACGAGGGATGAATCTATTTCAGGGGACAGGCCAAGCAAAAGAAGAAAACTTGTCTTGGAAGAAACATCTGAGGAGGAAGAAGAAGAAGCTGAATTAGCTCTATCCAAAGCAACAAAAGGCAAAGGAAAAGTTGTTGTGAACATTCATGTGCAAATGGCCCTTCAACTCAAATTTGACAAGGCTCAAGCCAAAGAGATGAAAATTCCACTAGAAACTTACTATAAGTGGAAACAAGAGTAGGCTGAAAGTCTTGAAAGATAGAAGAAGGAACCAGCTTCTGTAAAAGTTGCTCAAGCTTTTGCCGCTGAGGATGTAAAAAAAATCAAAATGCCTACCTTGGATGTTCGAACGAAGCTGATGGAAGCTGCTAAAGAGTCAGTCAAAGAGGCGAGAAAGAGCAGGGATCAAAAGTCTTACTGACCAAAGCATAGCTTGTGTCCTTTGTTCCTTGATCAGCAAACGCCCAGTTCTACTTTAACAATATGGCAAGGAAAAAGTTCTTAAAACGTGGCTGATATAAGACTTGCCAAAGACACAATTATCAAAGCTGTTTCCATCTCAAGGAAAGCTAAACAGTGGAGGCTTCAAATCACAAGGCTTGGTGCTGATGGTCCTGAACTGGAAGCTTATGAATCCATTGATGTTGCTAACATCGGATACATAGAATGGGATGAACAGGCTGTTTCCTTGAGCAGATCAAAATTTTAGACTGCTAAAACTATCAGGGCATATGTTAAATAGCTGATGGAGAAGTTAAATGACTTCGGCTTGATCTTAGAAGAATTGATCAAAGGTACCTCACAAGTGGAAGCTATTACCAGGCATAGGAGACAAAAGAGAGACACAGAGCTTGAGGAGCTAGTCAAGATGATTAAGGAAGGGATGTACACTGTTGAGATCAAAGGAGCTGATCACAGCTGGCTTGTAGCGGTTGAACCTGAAGCAGGCAAGTTTTTTGAAGAGCCTGAAGTAGGAGTTTTCTTTGTGGATCCTCTGTCTAAGAAAATGTATTTTCAAAGAGCTTCAGACATTCACAAAGCTGGTCATAAACAAACCATAGCTTTCAGACTCTCTAATGCTTTTGAAAAGCATGCCAGATGGAGAGTCATCATATGGGATCTGCATAAAGCCTTCTATAGAGGAGAACTCGAGAACCCTGACTTTATGTTTCTCAGACTTGAGTTAGAAGATATTGAGGCCAGCATAGAAAGATCCTAGAAGAAAGCTGAAGAACAGCAACAAGGTCCATTTACTAGTGATAAGTAGATGAAGAATGGAAGCTATCTATTAGTTGGACAGGCATACCATTATTTGCTCACAACTTCAACAGTCCAAATGTGTTGAATTTTCTTTGTACATAAGTTATACCGTATGACGTGTATTGTATTAATTTGAGTACATTAGTTGTACTTATTAAAACATATGTTGTTTGAATCAATATCAGTATGTATAAACTGATCTTTTACTTTACTTCAATGTTATATTTTTATTTCAGCATCTGTAATGAAAAATATATACAGTAACCATTGATTGAATCAGCTTAGACTGATATTGCAAATAGGGGGAGATTGTTAGTCCCAAAAAGGCCTCAATCAAACCTGTTGAATATCAAACGAGGAGATTTTTATTAAATATATTTGATACACTTAAGGGTATAATTTAAGGCCTTTTAATGCCTTATTGAAACCTGATAAGTGATTTGCAATATATACAGATACTCATATTTAAGGATGTATTTTATCATAATGTCTTGTTTTAAATATAATCTAAGTGTTTTGACTATGAGCCTTGTATATATATTTACTAGTTTATGACCACTGTATTACGTGGATTTTTTTAATAAAAAATTTTTATATGTAACGTAATGTTTATATGTTTTATTACATGAAATAAAATGTTATGAAATATGTCTTTTATATAAATGAAAGTTATTTTTTATGATTTAAAAATGTTATGAAATATGACTTTTGTTTCAAGTATTAAAATTTTTTATATGAGATTTAAATTTAGAAAGATATGATTTTCATATTATTTGTTTTTAGAATATAATTGGTCACGTGTAAATTGCTGATGATGACATATGACATCACGAAAAATAAGTAAAGTTATTCATAGGATGAAAACATGTAACATTTAATTTGGATTAAAAAATAAAAAAATTGGTTTATAAATAACTTATATAATTTTTCATCAAACATTTTAGGTAAATTAGAGGTTAAATTAGAAAGTATTTAAAATCATTTAAATATATTTGTAATCTTTTAGTTTCTTTATATAGCAGTTATATAAGTTAATTGAAAGAGTTATATTAGGCAAAATGAGCGGGAAAACAAAAATTAGAATAACCGGGGAATGACATGTGGCATGTAACACCCCGACTCCCGAGCAGGTACGTTTAATTATCCTATTGACTAATTATAATAGTGATTATTGCGTTGGTCCAATTGCGTCCCGTATGGTGGATTATACGTGTCGGGACGGGGGATTACTTGGATTCGGGATCTAATTTTAGTGGATAAATTATAATTATGGATTCACGAGATTAAATAGGAATTAATGATATACATAGTGGACTTTTAATATTGGGGTCGGGTATCGGTGTCGAACACGCGTTATAACCGGATCCGTATAGATACGTATACGTATATGACGTGTTCCTTTATCTTCCTTTTTGTGCAAAATAGTGAAAAGAGTGTGTGAATATGAGTTCCTTGCTGCTGGATTGATTCAAGCTCAAATCAAAGTGATTCAAGTGGGAGAATCAGATTGAAATCTTCAAGGTTGTGTTCTTGAAGTCAAGGTAGGGGATTCCTCAAAATTGGATTTGATTTTATGTGTTAATTGTTGTAATACATGGGGAATTGGTGTATATATGTGTTACAAGTAATTTGGAATCAGTTTTGTGTATTTGTTTGCTGGAAATCGAATTGGGGGAGGGTTATACCTCCTGGCCAGAACAGAAAAACGAACAGGGGATCTCTGTTCTGCATCGCGAGCGCGGTCGTGACGCTCCAAGCGCGGCCGCGATGTTCTTTGCGAGCGCGGGCCGCGATCGGGCCAGTGCATCCGCGATCCGGCTTCAGTGGGCTTGGGTTGGTCTTGGCTTTGGGGGTCCGTTGGGATGTTTTGTGGGGATCATTTTGGTATGTTAACAAGCTATGGAATAATTAGGATTAATCTGGGGAGAATTATTTTCTGTACAGGGATTGCCAGAGATTGCTACAGGCCGGGTCCGGACCGATCAGTTATGGAAATTGTGCAGGGGGATCCAGGTGAGTATGCGAGACATTTTTAAAAGACTAGTCGCTGTCCTTTGAGTCTTTCGTGTTAGTATTTCGTATGTGTTATATGAATTGTTTGAGCACTGTGAGCTGCCCCTCAGGTATGATCCTTCATTCTTTATATGTGTTATATGATTGAGATCCATTATAGTATATCGCAGTGGGTTATAGGGGGAGTGGTGTAGCTCAGTTTAACCCTGTGTAGGGTTCCCATTTATATATGCGGCCGTTACTCCTGTTAGCCTCCACGGGCGTGGCTTGGCTCCAGGGGGAGGGATTCCCCAATTGAGATGAGAATCTCTTTCTATATTGGATCTCTAGTGTCTCTGATTAGAGACTTATTGGCAGGTGTTATGTCGCGTAGTGTAGGGCTGCCATATGACATGCAATATGTGATTATGTGAACTGTGTCGAGTCTAACCCTTGTGTACTCATGAGCTGCGAAGCTTACGTATTCGAGTCTGATGTGTGTATCAGGGGAACCGAAGATAGGGCCGCCAGCTCCTGAGCGATGATAGGAGCGTGACTTACTGTTGCCGAGAGAGTCCGCCTTTCTATCTCTATGTGACTACTCTGTTGGAAACTTTGGGATAAACAATACCGGGTTAGTTGGTGAATATATATATATATATATATATATATATATATATATATATATATATATATATATATATATATATATATATATATATACACATACATTTTGATAAATAGGGGCTGCTGGGTTTTATTTAAGTACCCAGACACATGTTTCACGCATATATATTAGCCTTTTTGACAATATATGCAAGTATTAAGTCATTTCAGGCCCTATAACAAGACTAAAGGTAAATGTAATCAAGGCAAAACTTATTGACTTAAGCTATGGACTAAGCCATGTTGATTTAATCCTTTTGGGGCTGCTGTTACAGCCCTTCTTTGCGAATAATAGCTCAAATACATGTAAATATTGTACTATTAATGGGGTCTAAATGTCATGGTCTGTAAGGTCTACCACTGCAAGATCTATCTAGACGCGGATCCGTGAACGAGTGCGGAATCCTCGTTGACGGTTAGACGGACAACTCTCAACCAACGGAACACGGAGACTATTAGACGCTGAACGAACGACACACGAACGATCCTACGAACTAATTCTCTCTGAAACGGCACTCACCTAGCTGATAAACTCGAGATCGCCTTTTGCTTAATCCCTCACGAATTCTTCAAAAAGTCTCTTAATGATTCGAGTCTATCCCTAATTATAGACCCTGATTCGAGTCTGATGTGGGCCAAACTCGAATCTGGCCCAAGGCCCATTCGAGTCTGTGCATATTGACATCCTCGAATCTAGCCCATTCGAATCTAAGGTCTCATTCGAATCTATCAGAGATTCGAATGTGTTCCCTTAAGCAATTCGAATCTAGCCGAAAATACTTAAACTCTGAAGTGATGAAACTTATGTTTTACTTATGATTGAGTTAATCTTTGACCTTTATGTTTGAACTTCTTCTAATACGTTACATCAAGTTCAAACATACAAACACTAATAAGCATCAATCATATATAATATATATATATAGCAAACACATGCTAAATCACAATGTAAGACCACTTAGACTGCTATCGTCACACGGGATGTACCAACAGACTCCCCCTTGACGATAGCTTCTAATAATTCACACATTTGATTTAAGAACTTGGTTTATTTATTGATTCAAAACACTACCAGCATACATACCTTTCTCGACGCATACCTTGACCACATTTTCATACTTACTAGCCTCAGTATCCATATGTGCGTCACTGGAAATCTTACAATTATACAAAATCTGCAGATCTTCTTAAGATAGGTTTACCAGGTGAAGCGGGTCATAGACTCTAAGAATAACATTTTCTTCTAAGTCTTCCATAACCGCTTCCCCAGTTTCCGTGTCAGCATACCACCACTTCAGATTCTTCAGAATATTTTGTGGCATTGGCTTGAGAGGAACCTTCCTAAGACATCTAGCCGGCTTATAGTGAATCCTCATCCAAGGTCGTCCAGTTAGAGGATCAATACGTGACGGATCCTCTACTCTTCTCCCGACCCTTTGATTCAAATGCTCGAACTTCCTTGATCTCCCTTCCTTTCTTATGATTCTTTCGATTACGCTCGCGTAGGGATCATTGCCAATGTTTATAAGATCTTTCCAAGCTAGCGCAGTAATTTCGATTTTTGGCAGGGAGTTGAACGCTTTTAAAGTTCGCCTCATGTACTGAAGCCCGTCTTTTCTCTTTATTTTAAATAGCTGCAGATCTCTGTCAAAGAACCAGCTTAAAATTCGCTCAGACAGCTTCCCAGTACCTGGCACTCTCATTGTCTTTTTAATTGCTACTTCCTTCTCTTCAGCCCTGAACCATAGCTTTCGTTTTTCTTCATTAGTTAGCTCTCTTGCAGGTTCCTCTGTCGATGGCTGAGGATTCAATGCAGCATTAACTATATCTGCATCGACAATTTTCTTTCCATCAATCATGTAAGTATCAGTGATAGGATTCTGCTGCACAACTATCTCGTCAGCTTCATCATCCTCATCAGCAAGTACTTCATCATCCGACTGCCAGTCTACTATCTCCCCTGGCACAAACTCCCCTTCCTCCAGCTCTTCATCTTCTTTATCAAAACCTACATCCAGTGGATCATCATCGAGATCCATGAGCGCTTCAATCATCTCACTGATCTCAAAGTCTGTAGGCTGTTTAGATGAACTGGCCTCACCCCTTTCTCCTTCGCCTTGACTAGGCTCCCCCTGAACTTGTGTAACTTGAGCTGCAGGAAAATCTACAGACTCAATCTCTTTATTCGCACCGGGATCATCGCCTTCATTATCATCTCTTCTTTGCACCTCCTGATCTCGGCACGATGTCTCCCCCTGAGCCTGTAAATTTTTCATTAACTGCTCAATTAGGGAGCGCATCGACCTTATCTCAGCTGCCTGATCGCAAACAAAAGTTTTCAATTCTACATTCTCTTCCTGGACTTGCTCCACAATCTTCTTCAAATCGGCATTTTCTTTATCAAGATTTGCATTATGAGTCTGAATTTCACCGATCGCCTTTGTTAGGCTTAAGATTTGGACATTCTGGAAGTCAACGCGAGCTTTAAGCTGCAGAAACCTTTGATTGTCAGTGTATGTGGTCGAGGTAGATGGAATGGACTGTATAGGAGTAGGAATGAACAGTGATGGTATATATGGTTCATCTTGAGGTGGTGGTGGTGGTGGACTGGTGGTTTGAGGTTCTTGATGTTGTGGAATTTCTGGTTGATCTACAGGAGCTGAAGATGATCCTTGCATGAACCTGTGACGTTTGGCCCGTTGCCTAGTCACTAGTTGAGCAACTTCCTCTTCTTCAAAATCAGACTCCTCCAATTCCCTGTTCACGCGCCTCCTCGAACCACCTTCATTTATAATCAATCTCGAACCATAAGTTCCAATTTGAATATCCGGAACTGCAGCTGCCGGAACTTCCGCGGATTCTGAGTCGGATTCCGAAGATGTTAATCCGTCATCTGCCCCTTCTGGCTCGTATTCCTCCACATCTCTAAAAATATCATCTTCATCTGCTGGTGGACTAAGCAGCTCACCAACCAATGCTGCTGCAACATCTTCATTGGCATGAGGCCCTGCCTCCCAAATTTCATTAAGCGTCTGGCTTAGCTGTTCAGCTTCTCTCGCAACATTTGAGGGCCCAGCTTCGTGAATATTTGAGGGCCCGGCTTCTGTAACTTCTGGTTGCTGGCTTGTCGAAGGCCTGGTTGCCGGAATTTGACTCGCTGCTGGTCTCTGTTGGCGTCTTGGATCACGTGTCCGAGCACGAGGCTGTTGTTGCTGTTGACGTTGCTGTTGTTGTTGCTGTTGACGTTGTTGCTGTTGTTGTTGTTGTGGAAACTCAACGACCCCTGCCCAGTTGGCATCTTCCGGGGCTTGAAAATCCCTATCCACAATATCTCCGAATAATGGACGAGCAACAGGAACAGCCAATCTTCCTCGGTGTGAGGAACAATCAGCGAAAATCTGTTTGTCCATAACGTTAACACTCAGAGAATCATTTGACGGCGGCAAGTCTGGCAAGAAATGCCTTATCAGCATCATAATGAACCTTGGGTACAAAAAGAATCGTTCCCTTTCTGGAGCCATAATTTGATGAACGAACTCCGAGAAGAACATCTGCGAAAAGCTGAACTTCCGATTATATACCAATGCAATAACTCCAGATTGGATCTTTGACACTATGTAATCAAAGCCAGCTTTCTTCGGCGCAAAACAGACCATGAATACGTGCACCAAGAATCTCCATTGCCCAATCAGGCCACTCTTCATGTATGATGACTTTGTCACATCTAAACTGTAGCCCATTCTCAGAAAAGCAGTCTGCCTAATACTTAACGACATATTTTTGATGAGTATAGTCTAAGAAAGGTTCAATCAGATAGCGATGTCTGATACTAACTTTCAGTACTTAAACTTTCACACTTAGGAATTTTTTATTCCTTTGTTTGTTTGTCGTGACATACCTATTTAGCCGATTGTTGGTATTTTTACCCCTCTTAAACATTCTACATTTGGGAATATCCCTTGGCCTTTTTATTTATCAGGAAATTATCTTACGTGACGCAGACATAGACATACTTCTATGATCAAGGCACACAGACAAAGATTCTAACTTGTTGGTATTTGCAAACATTCTTTAAAAGACAAACATCGGACACAGGTCTGTATTTTCATACAACAAAGTGTCTTAGTTCGCCTTAAGGTTTTCTTTTAAAGTTAGCAGATAGCGGTGACAGGTCTGTACTGACGTACAACAAAGCGACATGTCTGCTAACCCGAATCTAAACAGAGACAACAGGTCTGTACTTACGTACAACAGAGTTGCATGTTTTCGACTCTCAGTTTTACATGATATTTTTATTTTTTCCATTTTCAGATGTATTTGATGTTGCTTTAAATCCCCAGAAAGTTTGCATACCTCATTTAGACTCAATGTTTGTATATATTGTACATAAAACTTAAGACCGATTGGTCATATATCTAAGTTAGTGACACGCTTGACTATTTCTAGAATATTTTATTAGCCTTGAGATTTCCTATATGTATTATGCCTACCAACACATCAAACTAAGTAAAGTATAACACTTAGGATTTAGTTGCATTATGTGTGAAAGCCTAAATACTTAGAGTCTGTAACGACGGTGCTAATTTTCGTCACTTTGAACCTATGTATCTAAGACTTAACTCTTTTTTCTGATATTCTCTCTTTTTTTGTATTTTTATGATTTTCTCTCTTTTTTTTTCTTTTGGTTTTCATAAGAAAAAGCAATAAAATGAGATAACCTAAAAACTTACTAAAAATAGAAACTTACTAAAAATAGAAACTTTCCTAAATTAGCAGATTACTGAAAAGAAAGAAAAACTACTACTCTACAATAAAATAAAATAAACTTACTACTACTAAGGTCAAATTACTCTGGGTTGCGCATTCCATTCAGTTGAATTAAATACTCAAACCGTGACTTATCAAACGCTTTGGTAAATAAATCTGCATTATTATCTTCTGTTGCCACCTTTACCAGTTTGATTAAGTTCTTTTCAGCACAATCACGAATAAAATGATGCCTTATGTCTATGTGCTTTGTTTTACTGTGTTTAACTGGATTATTAGTTATAGCAATTGTAGATTGATTGTCTATCCTAATAGGAGTTTGAGTGTAAGCCAAACCGTAATCCCGCAATTGTTGTTGTATCCACAGAACCTGTGAGCAGCAACTACCAGCAGCAACATACTCGGCCTCGCACGTTGAAATGGCTACCGATGTTTGTTTCTTGCATTGCCAGGATACCAATCTCCCTCCTAGGAACTGACAACCTCCAGTTGTAGATTTGCGCGTCAAGCTGCATCCTCCGTAGTCAGAATCCGTGAACGCTTCCAACTCTAGATCTCCCTCCGCGTGATACCAAAGTCCCAGCTTCGGTTTCGACTTGAGGTATCGTAGAATCCGCTTCACAGCTTTCATATGCATCTCCTTCGGATTCGCTTGAAACCTAGCACAAATACACACAGCAAACATTATGTCAGGTCTTGAAGCAGTTAAATACATAAGTGACCCAATCATGGCCCGATATAAAGTCGGATCCACATCGGTATCACTTTCAGTACCCGACCCGAGATTGTGATTCACTTGAATCGGCGTGCTGAAGTGGGCAGTCAACTTAGTTCCCTCCATTCCAAACCGTTCTAATATGTCATAGACATACTTAGTTTGATGGATAAACATCCCTTCCTCTTTTTGGTCAACTTGTAACCCTAAAAAGAAATTCAACTCCCCCATAGCACTCATCTCGAACTTAGACTTAATCACCTTCTTGAAATCTTTGCACATTTGTTCGTCTGATGATCCAAAAATGATATCATCGACGTACACTTGTACCAAGATAAAGTGTTCTCCCTTCCTCTTCACAAATAGAGTACTATCTATCCTACCCCTTTCAAAACCGTTTTCTAAAAGATGGTTGGATAAAGTCTCATACCACGCCCTAGGTGCCTGATGTAATCCATAAAGAGCCTTATCTAAGCGATATACTCTATCAGGATATTTAGGATCTGTAAATCCGGGCGATTGTTCTACATACACCAACTCCTTCACTTTCCCATACAGGAAAGCACTCTTAACGTCAAGTTGATATACCTTAAAGCCTTTGAAGGAGGCAAACGCTAGAAACAACCTAATGGCTTCTAGCCTTGCTACTGGTGCAAAAACTTCGTTGTAATCGATTCCCTCCTCTTGGTTGAAACCCTTTACAACTAATCTCGCCTTGTTGCGCGTGACTATACCCCGATCGTCTCTTTTGCACTTAAAAACCCATTTGGTTCCTATTGCAATCTCCCCTCGAGGTAACGGAACTAACTCCCACACTTCTAGTTTCCTAAACTGTGAAAGTTCTTCCGGCATCGCTTCAACCCAAGAGTTGTCCTTAAGTGCCATTTGCACATTTTTGGGCTCTAATTGCGATATGAAACACGAATATAGACATGTGTGATATGCCTCGGAGTCGTTTATCATCGACAACAACACGGTGTTGTTATTTACACTACTCCGAGTCTTCACACCCTCGTTAGGATTTCCTATGATGCTTTCTATTGGATGGTTCTTGTTAATCCTAGAGGTCTCTATTTCATCAACCCTTAGATTATCTCCTAAGTTGGATCCTATTTCACCTAAAGGGGGAACAGGCTCAGCTTCTACATTTTCCTCCTCACGGACGTTTTCCTCAGAGTTAGAACTTGAAGCTTGAGTCTGATTCTCAGTGTTAGGTGTCTCTTGATCAGCAACTTCTGGAGATCCATCTACTGTCGCAGTAGGCTCGGATGTAGATTCGAACGTGGTCCTTGGAAAGATTTGGCCATCGTCGTTCAGATGCAACGTCGCCATGTCCTTCTCGATTGTACCTGCATTATCATCCAGAGGAATGTTAAATGACTCAAATAACTTATCATAGTCAAAAATCCATTCCGGACCAGTTTGGGGTTCATGTGTATAACTTGTGACTTCAATGTTATACACAATTTCCACAGTACCAGTTGTTTTGTTAAACACCCGTTTGTTTGGTGAGTTTGGCACATAACCTAGGAAGTATCCTTCGTCAGCCTTTTCACCAAACTTCGGTTGATGTTTTGTTCTTAAAAGTGTGCATGGTACTCCAAACGGTTCGAATCCAATTAAGTTAGGTGGCCGTTTATTCAAAATTTCATAGCATGTTTTGTTCAATGATTTGACTGTAAGGACTCGGTTTAAAATGTGGCACGCGGTATTCACTGCCTCCCCCCAAAACATGGTAGGAAGCTTTGAATCCGGAAGCATAGTCCTTGCAGCCTCAATCAAAGTTCTATTTTTACGTTCGGCCACCCCATTCTGTTGAGGTTCATATGGTGCACTGAATTGATGCACTATGCCCTTTGATAGGCAATATACACCAATTACAGTGTTTTTGAGTTCAGTTCCATTATCACTACGAATATATTTAACCCTAGTTCCGTATGAGTTCTCCACTTGGTCCAAGAACCCGATGAGCCTTGCAGCCGTCTCGTCCTTCGTACCTAAAAAGAAAACCCAAGAAAAACGTGAGTAATCGTCGGTGATAACTAAGCAGTACCAACTACCTCCAATACTCCTTTTGTTGATTGGGCCGAAAAGGTCCATGTGCAACAGATCGAATGTTGAGGCTATGGAATTCTGCTTCTTGGACTTGTGTGTCTTCTTGTGTTGTTTGCCCTTCATGCAAGGTATACACTTATCCTCGAACTGAAAACTTTTCATGGGCACACCCTGCACCAGTCCATGCTTCGTAATGTAATTCATCTTCCTCAGGTGCAGGTGAGCCATGCGTCTGTGCCACAGTACGGATTCCGTCTCCGAAGCTTTGGATAGTAGACAAATTGGCCCCATCGAAGTCTCTGGCTTGTTCATATCCAGCACGTACAAGTCGTTCTTCCTTGGCGCCCACATCAACACCCATTCTTCAGGAATTTTGCATCCAGGCTTTAGCACTAACGCCTCAGTGTCAGTAAATAACACCGAGTTCTTCTTATCACAGATTTGAGAGACACTAATGAGATTATGAACCAGTTGACGTGATAAACTTGATCCAAAGTAATCGTCCCATTAGTGACTTCTCCAGTTCCAGTGATATTTCCACCCTTGTTACCCGCGAATGATACGAATCCCTTATTACCCCCCTTGAAGTCTGTGAGAAGACTTCTTTCCCCCGTCATATGCCTGGAGCAACCACTGTCGACGAACCACTTGTTGTTTGGACCGGTAGTTATCTCCTGCACATGAAAGAAAATAGGTTAGTTATCACGGAGAACCCAAGCCATGACTGACTTGGTAATACCATTCTCGTCCACATACGTGAACTCTTTCAAGTACCCATCTCGCCTTTCAGGTGACTTGGGCCTGTGAACTGAATTCTGTTGTGGTGCCGAGTGATTTAAGTTCACTCTCTGCCGTGGTGTAGGCATTTGTTGTGGAGCTCTGGAATAATTTCTATTATATGCCATTTCTGAGTGTGATCCTTGAGCTCTTACCGGTGCATACTGTCTAACTGGAGTATGTGACCTAACTGGAGTATGTGACCTGCTAGGTGTGGTGCTCCTATAGACTTGCTGTGGTGCTGACCTAGATTGATTTGTGACACGATTCGGTGAATTTGTCCTAATCACTTCCTTTGGTCCAACCTTAACCGGTGTGTTCTTCACAACTTGTTTGGGTGCTGCCTGCACAGTTTTCTCGGTAGGTTGAGAACTACTGCTGCTTGCCACACTGGGTGAGGGCTTAACAGGTGTTGGGTTCACTGTCTTAGGGGTAACATCTGCTTTCCTAAGTGGACAGTAAGAAGCAACATGCCCTTTCGCGTGACATCTAAAGCAAGACATCTTATCCATGGACTTTTTGGTTGTTCCCTTAGATCTAGGTGTCTCACTAGTGTCTACTTCCTTTGGTACATCTACAGTGTCTGTCTCTTCGACCTGGTCAGCCCATGAAATTTTCTGTTTTCCTGCAGGTGTTTCACTGGAGGAAGACACAAATTTCACTTTCTTGACCTTGACGGTTGAGTCAACCACCTTAGGTGTATTATCAACTGTAGGCTCAGGTGTCGGTTCAGGTAGGTCCTCTAAGTCTACTGACTTGTCAGTTTTCTCCTGAGGCTGAGGCACATAATTCGCATTGAAAGGTGGAGGAATTTCATGAAAACCTAGACCTACAGGCTTCTTAGACTGTCTTTGGGCATCTAAGACTTTTCCTAGATTTAGGCTCGAATTCCTAAACTTTTCCAGCTTGCTATTTGCCTCTGCTACCTTATCCTTGGTCTCGGCTAGCTCTATATGCTCGCTGAGTTTGTCTTTTAGAACTACCACGTCTTGAGCATCAGCCTTAAGCTTTTCTTTTAAATCTTGCTTTATATCATTTAGGCTAGCGTTTTCTATTTTTAAGTTATCATTTTGAGCATATATGGTTTTATGTGATTCTAAGACTAGATTTAACCTATCATTAGAAGTAGCACACAAAGCACATAATTCTGAAAATAGAGAATAATAAAGACTAACCTTAGAGTTATCAGATTCCACGTTGGCCATCTGAGCAGCAAACTCCAGCACGGTCTGATCATTCGCCTTCTCTACCCACATCGGACTGCTGTCCCGTGTGGTCTGCTCGTCTTCGTCACAACCATTCTCAGTAACTTCAGCCATGAAAGCTCTAGCATTAGACTCAGGATGTGAACTCCAGTCATAGGTACCATCTAGCTGTCTGTCAGAGGTGACATTGGATAGTAGACCCGCTAGATTGGCTTGACCAGATGAGGAACTCGGAAGGTATCTTTGTTGGGACTGATTTTGGTGCTGTCCTTGATGCTGAATCTGTCCTTGGTATGATTCTACCTTCGGTCTTTGACACTCCCTGGCGAAGTGTCCCAATCCCTGACAGTTGTAGCATTTGACCTTAGACTTATCAAATCCTATCCCTTTGTTGTTCATTTGCAGATTCCTCCCAGTTCGCTTGATGAATCTTTTTACCCTCTGGGTCACCATGGCCAGTTGCCACTTAAGATCCATTTCCTCTAAGTCATCAGGGTCGACCTGATCGTAATCTTCATCCCATAGAGCTGGGTCATTGATTTTCCCTTGAACACAATTTCCATAAGCTGCCACAAAGGAAGCAAGCAGATTCAAATGTTCTTCTGCGGACTTTGCGCTCATCGGCATCTTCGAATAGCTCAGACTTGTCGGAGCCTGTTGGACTTGAGGTTGCAGTTCTTCCGATCATCCTAACCCTAAGAACGCGTGATTCAGTGAGTCTTCGGACTCTGGTGGCGATGACGTTTCTCCGGTGAAAAACGCTGTAGCACTCTTCGGTTTAGCTGTCACTGATGATTTAGATGTCTTTCCAAAATACATTGCCGGATTCTGGACTTGCTCGTAATCAGTCTCACCCTTTAATCATCTCGAAGTGATATGCCCTCAACGTTCCCACAATGTCATCAAGTGATTGAGCATAATATTTGTCCTCATTCAGCTTAATCATTGCCACGTACATAGCCCATTTGGCTGGTAGGGCATCAAGAAGCTTGTTGTTCTTGTCAGTGTCCGAATACTCAATTCCATGACTTTCAAGTTCCGTTATCAGATGATAGAACCTTGTGATAATATCATCCAACTGTTCATCCTTAATTGCCTTGAAAATCGCAAACTGTTGGGTCAACAGCTCTGTACGCTTTCTACGCACCCGAGGATTACCCTCACACCTTTTCTGGAGAGACTCCCAAAGTTCCTTCGACGTCCTTTGAGTCCGAAATGTGTGTAAAATATCTTGAGGTAAAGCCATACGGATTATGGAGAAAGCTTTGTTTTCAGCTTCAAATAGTTTCTTGTCATCCTCTTTCATCATCTGACATGACAAGACCTTTTGACGGCCTTCAACTTCAGATACTAGCGGAATGTACCCTTCATCTATGCACACCCACATGCGCATATCATTGAATCGTACAAAATCTGTAAATCTGTCCTTCCACCAGTAATAGTCCTCAACTTTCATCAGCTTAGGCGGTGCATTTGCCTTCCCAACTTCGTGATCCATCTCAAGGAATTTCTGAAGATTTGACATATTTTCTGAAACAAATTGAATTTGAACTTAATTAATTTAATTCGAAACTGATTTAGACTAACTTATTCGAATCTGGATAGATTTGAAACTAATTAAGATTAAATCTTTTGAGATTAAATTCGATTAAGTCAATTAGATTCGAAATTTATGTCAGATTCGAACAACTCCTTAGAATCGATGGTCCTTAGAATCGAAGGTCAGCAGACTCGAATTTCTGTAGATTCGAAACACAGATTCGAAAAATACTAGACTCGAAACAAACTCGAAACTAATCTAGACTCGAGATCCTATTCGAATGAAGTAACAGATTCGAAACAAAGTAGACTCGAAACTCTCTGAAATTGACTCGAAAGGAGCGTATTTAGGTTAGACTCGAGACTAAAGTGAAACCCTAATTACCCCTATAGATTCGAGCGCCGCAAACTCGAAAAACGGTTAACACGTTGATTTTTTGACGTTTTACAGATTAAATCACTATTTTTCAAACGAAAAATAATGATTTCGACCAAAAACGTGAAAAACGACAAAGTGGTTCCCGAATATGAATTTGCTAAGCTCAGAAACACGTTTTTGAGAGCAAAACCGTCCAACTAGTGTCAAGAAACCTAGAATGTATCTGATGAACACGAAGAACACCAAGAACACTCCGTAGGCTCTGATACCACTTGTAAGGTCTACCACTGCAAGATCTATCTAGACGCGGATCCGTGAACGAGTGCGGAATCCTCATTGACGGTTAGACGGACAACTCTCAACCAACGGAACACGGAGACTATTAGACGCTGAACAAACGACACACGAACGATCCTACGAACTAATTCTCTCCGAAACGGCACTCACCTAGCTGATAAACTCAAGATCGCCTTTTGCTTAATCCCTCACGAATTCTGCAAAAAGTCTCTTAATGATTCGAGTCTATCCCTAATTATAGACCCTGATTCGAGTCTGATGTGGGCCAAACTCGAATCTGGCCCAAGGCCCATTCGAGTCTGTCCATATTGACATCCTTGAATCTAGCCCATTCGAATCTAAGGTCTCATTCGAATCTATCACAGATTCGAATGTGTTCCCTTAAGCAATTCGAATCTAGCCGAAAACACTTAAACTCTGAAGTGATGAAACTTATGTTTTACTTATGATTGAGTTAATCTTTGACCTTTATGTTTGAACTTCTTGTAATACGTTACATCAAGTTCAAACATACAAACACTAATAAGCATCAATCATATATAATATATATATATAGCAAACACATGCTAAATCACAATGTAAGACCACTTAGACTGCTATCGTCACACGGGATGTACCAACATGGTCAAAGGCCAAGATAAATAAGGAAGAGGCCGAGAGTATTAGGCAAAGGCTTATGGACTTAAGCCATGGACTACGGCCACGTGCCATGTGATTTTAAAGCATTCTGTATGGTCACCTGTAGCACGGATATGATCTTGACGCGACACCTTCCAACGAGTGCGGAATCCTTGTTAGCAGTTTAACGGATCGATCAGACACGGAAACCAGAGACGAAGACAATGACAGCCGATACGACGAACGACCCGACACGTGTATTTCTTCGAAACGACTCTCTGAAATATCACAAGTTCGTACGTGCACTGATACGAGCTCTGAATGTTAATTTTTGCCAAAGTCCTTAATTCAAATGGATTAACTGTTCATTATAGAGATTAAGTTCAAACTTGACTTAAACAAGTTCGTTTAGGCCCAAGCCGACAAAATTTTCTACTCGTATTCGAACTTAGAATCACTAAGTTCAAACCCTAGCATTTGAACTTACTCATAAACTTATCTTTAAACATGTTCTAGAACTTATCTTTGAACTTGTTCTTGAACTTATCTTTGAACTTGTTCTTGAACTAATCTTTGAACTCGTTCTAGAACCTATATTTGAACTTTTCATGCAAATGTAAACATCATACACAAACAATATCAAACATATATATAGATTTGTATTTTCAAAGCGTGATCTATTACAGAAGACTATCTAAACCTAGACGGCTATCGTCACACAGGGTGCACTAACAGCTCCCCCTTGACGATAGCTTCTGTTTAGATATTCAACTATTCTATAGAACTAGGCTGATTCAAAATACTTCCAGCAGGAAGTCCCTGTTCAACGCAAACCATTACAACATTCTAATATTTTCTGCGTTCAGTCTTCATATATGCATCATAAGAGATTTATGAACATGAAGATTGAGCAGAACATCTTTAGATAAGCTGACCAGGTGCAAGAGATCGTACACCTTCAGTATCACTTTTTCTTCAAGATCTTCCATAATTGCTTCGCCTGTCTCACTGTCCACCTACCACCAGTCGAGATTGCCAAACACGTCTTGAGGCATTGGCTTCAGAGGTACCTTCTTCAGACATCTAACTGGCTTGATGTACATCTTCATCCAGGGTCGGCCAGTTAGAGGATCTATTCTCGTATGATCCATTATTCTCTTGCCTACTCATGGATTGTGCCTTTCAAACTTCCTAGACCACCCTTCCTTTCTGATAATCTTGGCAACCACTTCAGCGTAGGGATCGTCTCCGATGTTGACGAGCTCTTTCCATGCTAAGGCCTTTATCTCAACCTTAGGTAAGGAATTGAAGTCCTTCAATCTTCTCCTTAGGTTTTGTAGGCCATCCTTTCTCTTAATAATAAAAAACTACAGTTCTCAATCAAAGAACCAGCTAAGTATGCTCCCAGACAGCTTTCTAGAGCTATGCACTTTCATCTTCTCTTTTAATGACACAGGCTTCTTCTCCGTTCTGAACCACAACCTTTTCTTTTCATCAGCTGTGAGCTCCGTAAGGCCTTTAAATGCTTCGATGTCAATCATATTCTGTTCTGCCGTCCTATATGTCTCGGTGATAAGTTGTTGCTGAATCACGATCTCATAAGCCTCGTCTTCCTCATCGACTAATACTTCGTCATCTGACTTCCAGTCTGTAATGTCTTCTGGAACGAATTCCCCTTCTTCAAGATCCTCTATCTCATCTTCGAAGTCAAACATCACATCCTCATCATCATCTATTCCAGTTAAGGCTACAATCATTTCTTTCTCAATAGTGTCTGAGGCTTCTGGGGCCTTGCATTTCTCTTTATCTCCTAGTCTTCCTGTTCCAGACGATATAGGCTCTCTCTGAATTTCAGCTTGCTGAGTAGTCTTTATGTGGAAAATCTGCTAGCTCACTGCCTTGTTGTGCACTTGGGTCACCTCCTTCATCGTCATCTCCGCTCTGACCTCCCCTTCACTCTTCTCCTCTACAACTGCTCTCCCCCTGAGCTTGTAGATCTTTCATTTTTTGCTCAACCAGGGTCTGTAGAATTAGTATTTGTGATTGTTGGGCTGACATTATTTCTTGTTGAGAACCCACTTGGGATTGTAGTTGAGCATTCTACTGGTCTAACCTTGAGTTATGTTGCTGGAGCTCGTTCACAGCTTCAGAGAGCTGAAATATTTGGACTGTCTGGAAGTCTACATTGCTTTCAACTCTGTGAATCGCTGATTTTAAGAAAATGCTGTGGAAGTGGATGGAGTCGAAGTGGATGGAGTCGAAGTGGATGTGGATGGAGCAGTGGTTGCGGCAGATGGAACGGCAGTTGAAGAAGACGGAGCTCCTTAACGAATGCGTTGACGCTTCACCCTCTATTATGTGGCAATCGCTGCCTCTTCTTCTAAGATAAAGTCCGCATCTCCATCATCTTCATCACAGAGTGTAGGACGATACATCTTCCGTCTGCTCACATCAACTCTGGAGTCTAATTCAGATACAGAAGCTGTCTCGACAATACCTTCTATCGCTTCTTTGTGGGTCTCTGTTCCTTCAGATGTAGGAACCAGAGGCTGAAAGTCATCTATTTGACGAAAAATGTCATCGATGTCGGTTGGAGGCTCCAAAATCTCTTGAAGCAACTGTTCTACTATGTTTTCTTCGGCGGCTGCACCTAGCTCAAATATTTTCTGCAAGGTTTGTTCCCTCTGATCAGGCCGTGGTGCCGATTTTGATGGCACAGCTGCCTCTTGTAAGGTCTTGACTCTATGGATCTATCTCGATGCGACACTGTCCAACGAGTGCGGAATCCTCGTTAGCAGCTTGACGGTAAGATCACACACACGAAACACGGAGACTACCATAATGCTAGATGAACAACCTCGAACGACCCTACATGATGATTCTCTCCGAAAACAACTCTCTGAATACTAGTAAACTCGAGATCGCCATTGCTTAATCACTCTCCAAATTCTGCAAAGTCTAATAATTATTCGAGTTAATCCTTAAATATACTGACAGATTCGAGTTTGTCTTAGGTCAAATTCGAATCAGGCCCAAGGCCCATTCGAATTTTTCCACTTGACAAATTCGAATCCACCTTAAGTATAAATTCGAATTTATATCAAATTCGAATTTCAACTATCAAACTTCTATTTGAACATATGTTTTAACTTATGTTTGAATATATCTTTGAACTTTATGTTTAAACTTCTTGTAATATGTTACATCAAGTTCAAACATACAAACAACAAATATCAAACACACATAATCACATATATCAAACACTAGTCAATATTCAATACTATGTAACTTGAGTTACACAAAATGCTAACAATACTTAGACTGCTATCGTCACACCGGGTGTACCAACGCCTCTATAGTTGTCCTTGAACGTGGAATTGATCTAGCAACTAGAGATCGGCGAGCTGGTGCTTGTGGCCTTCGGGAGCCGGTTGGAGTTGTTGCTGAGGTTCATCACCTATCCATTCATCGCCTTCGGGAGCAACGAAATCCAGATCTATAACTGCACCAAAAAGTGGAGCCACTTGTGTCCTAACTTGCTCCGCTCTTTGCGCATTGTGAGACTGACAGTCAGCAAATATTCTTTTATCTATGATTGCCACTCCAATTTGCTCTGGCATCGTCAGTAAGTGCAGTAGAACATGCCTTATTATCATCATTATAAAGCGCGGATACACGAGAAATTCTTCCCGGGTGGGAGCAGAAATTTTATGGACAAACTCCCCAAAGAACATCTCTGAGAAGCTAAACTTCTTATTGTAGACAAGTGATATCATTGCCGATTGGAGATTGGAAACCATTGTGTCGAAACCTGCCTTCTTGGGAGCAAAACAAACCATGATCACATGAACCAAATATCTCCACTGGCCAATCATCAAGGCAGACACACAATGATTATGACTTTTTGGTACTTGCAAATTTTCTTTAAAAGGAAAACGTCGGACACAGTTCTGTATTTACATACAACAGAGTGTTTTAGTTTGTGTTGGAGTTCCTCTTATCTTAGCAAGACAGCGGTGATAGGTCTATACTCATGTGCAACAAAGCGACTTATCTTGCTAGTTTAAGTCAAAACAGCGGTGACAAGTCTGTAATCACGTACAGCAAATCGACTTGTTTTGACTTCCCTTTTCTTTACAAAACCTTTTCTTTCTTTGTTTAAGATGTATTTTGATGTTTCTATACATCCCCAGATAAATTAGCATACCTCATTCATAATCATCGGTTGTATGTCTCTAACATAGAAATTAAAACCTTTTGGTCACACATCTAAGTTAGTTACACATACGACATTTTCTTGGTTATTTTATTAGCTGTTAGGATTTCCTTCATGTATTATGCCTACCAACATATCAGAGAAGAATGTGTATATCACTTAGATTTTAGGGTACATTATGTGTGAAAGCTAAACACTTAGAGTTTGTTAGACTGTGCTAATTTTTGTCACTTTGAACCTATGACTCTAAGACTTCTCTCATTTTTCAATATTCACTTTTTTGAAATTTTTATGGTTTTCTCTCTTTTTTCTTTTATTTTTCATTTTTCAGTAAAATACACTAAGAAACATAACTAATAAGTTACCAATAAAAAGGAAGAAAAACTACTAAGGTCAAGTTACTCCGGATTACGCATGCCATTTAGTTGAACTAACAATACAAAGCGTGATTTATCAAATGCTTTTGTGAATAAATCTGCATTACTGTCTTCCGTTGCAACTTTTACCACCTTTATCAAATTCTTTTTAGCACAATCACGTATAAAATGATGTCTTACGTCTATGTGCTTTGTCTTACTTTGTTTAACTGGATTATTTGTTATAGCAATTGTTGATTGGTTGTCTATCCTAGTGGGAGTATGAGTATAATTTATACTGTAATCCCACAATTGTTGTTGGATGCATAGAACCTGTGAACAGCAACTACCAGCAGTGACATACTCGGCCTCACACGTTGATACGGCGACCGAAGTTTGTCTCTTGCATTGCCAGGATATGACCCTCCCTCCATGGAACTGACAACCCCCAGTTGTTGATTTTTTGTTCAAGCTACATCCACCATAGTCAGAGTCCGTGTACGCCTCCAATTGCAGATCTCCATTAGCATGATACCAAAGTCCCAGATTCGGTTTCGACTTCAGGTATCTCAGAATTCGCTTCACGACTTTCATATGCATATGCTTTGGATTTTCTTGAAACCTCGCACAAAAACACATAGCAAACATTATGTCAGGTCTAGAAGCAGTTAATTACATAAGTGACCCGATCATGGCCTGATATAAAGTCGAATCCACATTAGTATCACTATCTGTACCCGGTCCAAGATTATAATTCACTTGAATCGGAGTACTAATATGTGCGGTCAGCTTTGTTCCTTTCATCCCGAAGCGCTATGTCGTAGACATACTTCGTGTGATGAATAAATGTTCCTTCTTTCCTTTGTTCAACTTGTAAACCTAGAAAGAAGTTCACCTCTCCCGTAGCGGTCATCTAAAACTTCGACTTCATAACCTTTTCAAAATCCATGCACATCTGCTCCTTTAACGACCCGAAAATGATGTCGTCCACGTACACTTGTAATAAGATAAAATCTTTGCCTTTCCTTTTCACGAATAGTGTACTATCAATTCTCCCTCTCTCAAACCCATTGTCTATAAGATGAGTTGACAGTGTCTCATACCAAGCCTAGGTGCCAGACGAAATCCATACAGAGCCTTATCAAGTCGATATACTCTGTCGGGATACTTTGGATAAGTAAACCCAGGCGGTAGTTCGACATACACCAATTCCTTCACCTTGCCGTACAAGAATGCACTCTTGAAGTCGAGTTGATATACCTTAAACCCTTTAAAGGACGCGAAAGCCAGAAACAAACGAATCGCCTCAAGCCTCGCCACTGGTGCAAACACTTCGTAATAATCTATACCTTCTTCCTGGTTGAACCCTTTTACCACGAGTCTTGCCTTGTTGCGAGTAACTATACCCCGATCATCCCTTTTGCACGTAAAGACCCATTTGGTCCTTATAGCGACTTCCCCTTCAGGTATCGGCACTAACTCCCATACTTCAAGCTTTTTGTACTGTGACAGTTCTTCTTGCATGGCTTCAACCCAAAAATTGTCTTTCAGTGTCATTTGCACGTTTTTTCGGCTCTACTTATGAGATAAAACACGAGTATAAACATGTGTGAAATGCCTCGGAGTCGTTGATCATCGATAACAGTACTGTGTTATTATTGACACTACTCCTAGTTCTCACACCGGTATGAGGATCCCCTATGATACTCTCAATTGGATGATCCTTGTTTAAACACAATCTCAACCGTACCATTTGTTTTGTTAAAAACTCTTTTATTTGGTGAATTAAAAACATAACCTAGGAAGTATCTTTCGTCAGCCTTTTCACCAAACTTAGGTTGATATTTTGTTTTCAGTAAAGACAATACCCCAAACGGTTCTAAGCCAGCTAAACTTGGTGGTCTTTTATTCAAAACTTCATAACAGGTTTTATTCAGTGATTTGAAAGTAAGGACTCGATTTAAAACATGACACGCGGTATTTACTGCCTCCCCCAAAAACAAGGTAGAATGCCTTGAATCCGAGAGCATGGTCCTTGCTGCCTCAATCAATGTCTTGTTCTTACGTACTGCCACCCCATTTTGTTGTGGCTCATAAGGTGCACTAAATTGATGCACTATGTCTTTAGATAGACAATATACGCCAATTATGGCATTCTTAAATTCTGTACCGTTATCACTCCTGATACGTTTTAACCTTGTCCCGTAGGAGTTCTCGACTTGGTCTAAGAACCTAATCAGCGTGCCTGCTATTTCGTCCTTTGTACCTAAAAAGAAAACCCAAGAGAAACGTGAGTAATCATCAGTATTAACTAAACAATACCAACTACCACCTATGCTACTATTGATGATTGGACCGAAAAGATCCATATGCAGCAAATCAAAGGTGGAGGCTCTTCAGTTCTGAGTATTTGACTTGTCTGACTTCTTATGTCATTTTCCCTTCTTGCACGGGACACATTTGTCATCAAACTGAAAACCCTTCAGTGGAACACCTTGCACCAAACCATTTTTCATAATGTAGTTCATTTTCCTTAGGTGCAAGTGTGACATGCGTCTGTGCCATAGTATAGATTCGGATTCTGAAGCTTTAGATAGTAGACAAATTGTTCCCATCAAAGAGTCTGATACATTCATATCCATCATGTACAGATCATTCTTCCTTGAGGCTCTCATCATGATCCACTCTTCAGGAATTTTGAATCCCGACTTCAGCACTAACGCTTCGGTTTCAGTAAAAATAATTCAATGCTTCTTATCACAGATATGAGATACACAAATGAGATTGTGATCAAGTTTATCAACATGGTAAACTTACTCAAGTGTGATTGTCCCATTAGTGACCACTCCTGTTCTAGTTATATGACCTCCATTGTTCCCAGCGAATGAAGCAAATCCGTTGTTCCCTCCCTTGAAGTCTGTGAGTAGACTCCTTTCCCCTGTCATGTGACGAGAGCAACCACTGTCGACAAACCATTTTTTGTTTAGACATGTAGTTAGCTACTGAACATGAAAAAAAAACAAGTTAGTTATCAAGGGGACCCCAAGCCATGACTAACTTGGTAATACGATTCTTATCCACGTACGTGAACTCCTACAAATACCAATCTCTCCTTTCAGGTGACTTGGGTTTTGGCCTGTCATTTGGAGTTGAGCCCTAAAATAGTTTCTATTATAATGCATTTCATTCTGAAATCCCTGGGCTCTACCTAGTGTCTGATGTCTTTGAGGAGTATGTGACCTAACTAGAGTGTAACTCCCTCTAGGTGTTGTACTCCTATATCCTTGTTGTGGTCTAGACTTAGACTGACTGGGAACTCTATTAAGAGAATTAGTCCTAATCACTTCTTGCTGTCTGACCGACACCGGTATTTGTTAAACAGTTATCCTAGGTGTTGTATTCACATTCTTCTCGATATGTTGAGAACTACTAGCGCTGGCAATACTAGGTACTGGTCTTGGTTGATCTCGCTTTCCTACAATTGGTCTAGACTCTGGGTTAGAGGGTGTAGACTCCACTTTCTTATAAGGACAACCAGACACAACATGTCCTTTCTCATGACTAATAAAGCATGACATCTAATCAATCGGCTTCTTATAAGTACCCTTTGATTTAGGTGTCTCACTAGTGTCATTTTCTTTCGATTCAACTATAGTGATCACTTCCACTTGCTGATTAACAATAACAGGTTTAGCTTGTTCTAGTATAGTGTCACTGGTAGACTGCACAAACCTGACTTTCTTTATCTTAGAGTTAGTGGTAGAAAGCTTAATTGAATTATCCTTTCTAGGTTCAGTTACTGTTGCTACCTCTCATTCAACAGGTTCAGTGGCTTTGTCCTGAGGTTGAGGCACGTAGTTATTGTTGAACGGTGGAGGACACTCTTGATAATCTAGGCCTACTGGCTTCTTAGACCGCCGTTGAGCATCTAAGATCTTTCCTAGGTTTAGAGACGAGTTCCTAAACTTTTCAAGCTTGCTATTTGCCTCAGCAACTTTAACCCTAGATTCGGCTAGCTCTATATCTTTAAGAGTGAGTTCTTTGGTGTTGGTACACCCTGTGTGACGATAGCAGTCTAAGTGATCTAACATTTTGGTTTAAGTAATATTCAAGTATTGAGTTTTAACGAGTGTTGGATATATATGTTTATATGTTTATATATGTTTGACAGTTATTGATTGTATGTTTGAACTTGATGTAACGTATTACAAGAAGTTCAAACATAAAGTTCAAAGATGAATTCAAGCATTAGTTGAAAACATGAGTTTCAATACTAAGTTAAATATATGAAAGAGTAAATTCGAATAATCTAAGGACTAGGATTCGAATCTTGATCAGATTCGAATGAGTCTCTTAGGTAGATTCGAATGTGCATTCTTAGGCAGATTCGAGAGTGTCAAAGGGACAAAATCGAATGGGCCTTGGGCCTGATTCGAGTTTGGCCCATGACTAACTCGAATTAGCCTCTATAATTAGGGATTAACTCGAATGATTAGTGGACTTTTTGCAGAATTCGTGAGAGATTAAGCAATAGGCGATCTCGAGTTTAGCAGTTTATTGAGTGTTCTTTCGGAGAGAATCTTCTAGTAGGTGCGTTCTTGTTAGTTCGTACAGCTCGTTGATAGTCTCCGTGTTCCTAGTGAGAGTAGTTACTGTCAACCCGTTAACGAGGATTCCGCACTCGTTGACGGTCTCGCGTCTAGATAGATCCGTGTTTTGTAGACCTTACAAGTGGTATCAGAGCCTACGGGGTGTTCTTAGTGTTCTTCGTGTTCATAAAGCTACATCCTAGGTTTCTTGACGCTTTTCGACGGTTATTCTCTCAAGATTCGTGTTGTTTTTCGTGTTTTTCGAGCTTAGCAAATTGTCATCCGGGAAATACTTCGTGTTTTTAACGTTTTTGATCGAAATCAATATTTTTCGTTGTAAAAATATTGATTTAATCTGCAAAACGTTAAGAAATCGAAGTATTAGCCGTTTTTCGAGTTTGCGGCGCTCGAATCTGTTAGGAGTAATTAGGGTCTTACTTAATCTCGAGTCTAACCAAAATCAGCTCCTTTCGAGTTTGATAAAGAGTGTTTCGAGTTTAATTCGAGTTTGTGCTAAAGTCGAATAGGAGTCTCGAGTTTGCTGTGATTCGAGTTTGTTTCGAGTTTGGACTATAGTCGAACAGGGTGCTTCGAATCTGCTGAGTATTCGAGTTTGTCTTGACCTTCGAGTTTGGAGACTTTCGAATCTGTCATCAAGTTCGAATTTAATTGAATTTCAAAACTTAATCGAATTTAATCCCAAATAGATTTAAACTTAATTATATTCGAATCTACCTAGATTCGAAAGAATTAACTTAAATTAGTATCGAATTAAATTTATTAAGTTCAATTCAGTTACTTTTGAAACAATGTCAAATCTTCAAAAGTTTCTAGAAATGGATCATGAGGTCGGGAAAGTCAATACTCCGCCAAAGCTGATGAAACTGGAAGACTATTATTCGTGGAAAGATCGGTTTGCCGATTTTGTGCGTTTCAACGACATGCGAATGTGGGTATGTATTGACAAAGGATACATTCCACCTATCTCAGAAGTTGAAGGCCATCAAAGAGTCTTATCATACCAAATGATGAAGGAGGATGATAAGAAACTATATGAAGCCGAGAACAGAGCTTTCTCGATTATTCGAATGGCTTTGCCTCAGGATATACTACACACATTCCGCACTCAAAAGACATCTAAGGAGCTTTGGGAGTCGCTGGAAAAGAGGTGTGAGGGTAATCCGAGGGTTCGAAGGAAGCGCATGGAGTTGTTGAAACCGCAGTTTGCTATTTTCAAGGCTTTGAAGGATGAACAGCTGGACGATACCATCACCCGCTTATATCATCTGCTGAAAGAGCTTGAGAGTCACGGGATTGAGTATAATGACACAGAAAAGAACAATAAGCTTCTTGATGCCTTACCAGCCAAATGGGCGATGTATGTGGCCATGATTAAGCTTAATGAAGATAAGTATTGTACTCAATCATTGAAGGATATAGTGGGAACGTTGCGGGCGTATCATTTCGAGCTACTGAAGGCCGAAACGGATTATGAACAAGTCCAAAATCCAGCCATGTATTTTGGATAATCAACAAAACCTTCAGCGACATCTGATATGAAGACTGCTACAGCGTTTTTCACCGGAGAAACGTCGTCACCAGCAGAGACTGATGACACACTGAATAGAGCATTCTTAGGGTTGGGTAGATCGGAAGAACAGCAACCTCAAGCAACACATGCATCAACATCTTAGGGCTACTCTAAGATGCCCATGAGCGCTAAATCGGCCGAAGAACATTTGAACTTGCTTGCATCATTTGTGGCCGCATACGGGAACTACGTTCAAGGGAAAATAAACGATCCTGGACTCTGGGATGAAGACTATGATTAGGTAGACCCTGACGATCTTGAGGAAATGGATCTCAAATGGCAATTGGCCATGGTCACCCAACGGGTTAAAAGATTCATCAAACGGACTGGGAGGAATCTGACTATGAATAATAAAGGGATTGGCTTTGATAAGTCCAAAGTCAAATGCTACAATTGTCAAGGTCTAGGACACTTCGCCAGATAATGTCAGAGACCGAAGGTAGATACCTACCAAGGACAAAATCAGCATCATGGACAGTTTCAGAATCAGTCTCAACCGAGATACCTTCCGAGTTCATCTTCCGGTCAAGCCAATCTAGCTGGTCTATTATCAAACGTCACATCAGACAGACAGCTGGATGGTACCTACGACTGGAGCTCACATCCGGAATCTAACACTAGAGCCTTTATGGCTGAAGTTACGGAGAATGGATGTGAAGGGGAAGAGCAGACCACAAGGGACAGTAGTCCGATGTGGGTGGAGAAGACGAATGATCAGATGCTTCAGGAGTTTGCCGCTCAAATGGCCAACGTGGAATCCGACTACACAAAGGTTAGTCTGAATTACTCTCTTTTTCATGAATTATGTGTGTTATGTGTTACTTCTAACGACAGGTTAAATCTAGTATTAGAATCACATAAGAACATATCTGCTCAAAATGAGTCTTTAAAATCTGATAACGCTAGCCTAAATGACATTAAGCAAGATCTTAAGGACAAGCTTAAAGCTGATGCACAAGATGTCATAGTTTTGAAAGACAAGCTGAGTGAGCAGTGCGTTAGATTAGAACTGATGTATGAGCATGTAGAGGCTTTGACCAAAGATCTTAAGACCAAAGAAGTAGAGCTAGCTGAAACTAAGGTGAAGGTAGCAGAGGCCAATAGTAAGCTAGAAAAGTTTAGGAACTCAAGTCTGAACCTAGGGAATGTTTTAGATGCTCAACGCCAATCTAAAAAGCCTGTAGGTCTAGGATTTCATGAGATTCCTCCTCCTTTTAATGCAAATTACGTGCCTCAACCTCAGGAGAAAACTGAGAATAATGGTAAAGGTTGGACAAAAGGAAGTGGTTAGGACTAATTCACCGAATCGAGTCGTAAATCAATCTAGGTCTGGACCTCAACAACAATATAGGAGCACAACACCTAGCAGAGCATACACTCCAGTTAGGTCACACACTCCTATTAGACATCACACACCGGTAAGAGCTCAAGGATCTCAATCTGAAATGCAATACAATAGAAATTATTCAAGAGCTCCACAACAAATGCCTACTCAAAGGCAAAGAGTGAATTTACATCACTCGGCACCACAAACAAACTCCTGTTCAACGACCCAAGTCACCTGAAAGGCGAGATGGGTATTTGAAAGAGTTTAAGTATGTGGACGAGAATGGTATAACCAAGTCAGTTATGGATTGGGTTCCCCGTGATAACTAACCTATTTTCTTTCATGTGCAGGAGATTACCATAGGTCCAAACAACAAATGGGTCGTCGACAGTGGATGCTCCATGCACATGACAGGGGAAAGAAGTCTCCTTACAGACTTCAAGGGTGGGAATCGGGGATTTGTATCATTCGCGGGAAATAAAGGAGGAAACATCACGGGTACCGGAGTGGTCACTAACGGGACGATCAAGTTGGATCAAGTTTATCATGTTGATAAACTGGTTCACAATCTCATTAGTGTATCTCAAATCTGTGACAAGAAGAATTCAGTGCTGTTCACTGACACTGAAGCGTTAGTGCTAAAACCATGGTTCAAGATTCCTGAAGAGTGGATATTGATGAGGGCACCAAGGAAGAATGACTTGTACATGCTCGATATGAACAAGCCGGAAACTTCGATGGGTCCGATGGAAACTGAATCAGTGTTGTGGCACAGACGCATGGCACATTTGCACCTAAGAAAAATGAACTATATAACGAAAAATGGATTGGTGCAAGGTGTGCCTATGAAGAGTTTTCAGTTCGAGGATAAGTGTCTACCATGCAAGAAGGGCAAACAACATAAGAAGGCACACAAGTCCAAGACTCAAAACTCCATAACCTCTACATTCGATTTGTTGCATATGGATCTCTATGGACCAATCAACAAAAGGAGTATAGGAGGTAGTTGGTATTGTTTAGTTATCACTGACGATTACTCACGATTTTCTTGGGTTTTCTTTCTAGGTACAAAGGACGAGACGGCGTCCAAGCTCATCGGGTTCTTAGACCAAGTGGAGAATTCCTATGGAACACGGGTTAAAAGGCTACGTAGTGATAATGGAACAGAATTTAAAAACACTGTAATTGGTGTATATTGTCTATCAAAGGGCATAGTGCATCAATTTAGTGCACCATATGAGCCTCAACAAAATGGGGTGGTCGAACGTAAAAACAGGACATTGATTGAGGCAGCTAGAACTATGCTTTCGGATTCAAAGCTTCAAGACCTGACATCATGTTTGCTGTGTGTATTTATGCTAGGTTTCAAGCTAATCCGAAGGAGATGCACATGAAAGCTGTGAAGCGGATTCTACGATACCTCAAGTCGAAACCGAAGCTGGGACTTTGGTATCACGCGGAGGGAGATCTAGAGTTGGAGGCGTTCACGGATTCTGACTACGGAGGATGCAGCTTGACGCGCAAATCAACAACTGGAGGTTGTCAATTCCTAGGAGGGAGACCGGTTTCCTGGCAATGCAAGAAACAGACGTCGGTAGTCGTGTCAACGTGCGAGGCCGAGTATGTTGCTGCTGGTAGTTGCTGCTCACAGGTTCTGTGGATACAACAACAATTGCGGGATTACGGTTTGGCTTACACTCAAACTCTCATTAGGATAGATAACCAATGTACAATTGCTATAACAAATAATCCAGTTAAACACAGTAAAACAAAGCACATAGACATAAGGCATCATTTTATTCATGATTGTGCTGAAAAGAACTTAATCAAATTGGTAAAAGTGGCAACGGATGATAATAATGCTGATTTATTTACCAAAGCCTTTGATAAGTCACGGTTTGAATATTTGATTCAACTAAATGGAATGCGCAACCCAGAGTAATTTGACCTTAGTAGAAGTTTATTTTCTTTTATAGCTGTAGTATTTCTTTCTTTTTATAGTAAGTCTGCTAAGTTAGGATAGTTTCTATTTTTAGTAAGTTAGTAGGTTATATTATTTTCTTGCTATTTCTTATGAAAAACAAAAGAAAAAAGAGAGAAAACCATAAAAAATTCAAAAAAAAAGAGAATATCAGAAAAAGAGCTAAGTCTTAGATGCATAGGTTCAAAGTGACGAAAATTAGCACAGTCATTACAAACCCTAAGAGTTTAGGCTTTCACACATAATGCACCTAAAATTCTAAGTGTTATACTTTATTTTAGTTTGATGTGTTGGTAGGCATAATACATATAGGGAGTCTCAAGTCTAATAAAATATTCAAGAAAAAGTCAAACGTGTCACTAACTTAGATGTATGACCAATCGGTCTTAATTTTTATGTACGAGACATACAAACTTTGAGACTAAATGAGGTATGCAAACTTTCTGGGGATGTATAGCAATATCAAATACATCTTAAAATGGAAAGAATAGAAAAATCATAAGGAATTGAGAGTCAAAAAAAACATGTAACTCTGTTGTACGTAAGTACAGACCTCTTGCCTCTGTTTTGATTCGGGTTAGCAAGATAAGTCGCTTTGTTGTACGTCGGTACAGACCTGTCACCGCTGTCTTGCTAGCTTTAAAAATAAACCTTAAGTCAAACTAAGACACTTTGTTGTATGAAAATACAGACCTGTGTCCGATGTCTGTCTTTTAAAGAAAGTTTGCAAATACCAACAAGTTAGAATCATTGTCTGTATGTCTTGATCATAAAAGTATGTCTATGTCTGAGTCATGTAAGATAATTTCATGATAAATAGAAATTCCAAGCGATATTCCGTAATGTAGCATGTTTAAAGAGGTAACTACCGACAATCTGCTAGCTCACTGCCTTGTTGTGCACTTGGGTCACCTCCTTCATCGTCATCTCCGCTCTGACCTCCCCTTCACTCTTCTCCTCTACAACTGCTCTCCCCCTGAGCTTGTAGATCTTTCATTTTTTGCTCAACCAGGGTCTGTAGAATTAGTATTTGTGATTGTTGGGCTGACATTATTTCTTGTTGAGAACCCACTTGGGATTGTAGTTGAGCATTCTACTGGTCTAACCTTGAGTTATGTTGCTGGAGCTCGTTCACAGCTTCAGAGAGCTGAAATATTTGGACTGTCTGGAAGTCTACATTGCTTTCAACTCTGTGAATCGCTGATTTTAAGAAAATGCTGTGGAAGTGGATGGAGTCGAAGTGGATGTGGATGGAGCAGTGGTTGCGGCAGATGGAACGGTAGTTGAAGAAGACGGAGCTCCTTAACGAATGCGTTGACGCTTCACCCTCTATTATGTGGCAATCGCTGCCTCTTCTTCTAAGATAAAGTCCGCATCTCCATCATCTTCATCACAGAGTGTAGGACGATACATCTTCCGTCTGCTCACATCAACTCTGGAGTCTAATTCAGATACAGAAGCTGTCTCGACAATACCTTCTATCGCTTCTTTGTGGGTCACTGTTCCTTCAGATGTAGGAACCAGAGGCTGAAAGTCATCTATTTGACGAAAAATGTCATCGATGTCGGTTGGAGGCTCCAAAATCTCTTGAAGCAACTGTTCTACTATGTTTTCTTCGGCGGCTGCACCTAGCTCAAATATTTTCTGCAAGGTTTGTTCCCTCTGATCAGGCCGTGGTGCCGATTTTGATGGCACAGCTGCCTCTTGTAAGGTCTTGACTCTATGGATCTATCTCGATGCGACACTGTCCAACGAGTGCGGAATCCTCGTTAGCAGCTTGACGGTAAGATCACACACACGAAACACGGAGACTACCATAATGCTAGATGAACAACCTCGAACGACCCTACATGATGATTCTCTCCGAAAACAACTCTCTGAATACTAGTAAACTCGAGATCGCCATTGCTTAATCACTCTCCAAATTCTGCAAAGTCTAATAATTATTCGAGTTAATCCTTAAATATACTGACAGATTCGAGTTTGTCTTAGGTCAAATTCGAATCAGGCCCAAGGCCCATTCGAATTTTTCCACTTGACAAATTCGAATCCACCTTAAGTATAAATTCGAATTTATATCAAATTCGAATTTCAACTATCAAACTTCTATTTAAACATATGTTTTAACTTATGTTTGAATATATCTTTGAACTTTATGTTTAAACTTCTTGTAATATGTTACATCAAGTTCAAACATACAAACAACAAATATCAAACACACATAATCACATATATCAAACACTAGTCAATATTCAATACTATGTAACTTGAGTTACACAAAATGCTAACAATACTTAGACTGCTATCGTCACACCGGGTGTACCAACGCCTCTATAGTTGTCCTTGAACGTGGAATTGATCTAGCAACTAGAGATCGGCGAGCTGGTGCTTGTGGCCTTCGGGAGCGGGTTGGAGTTGATGCTGAGGTTCATCACCTATCCATTCATCGCCTTCGGGAGCAACGAAATCCAAATCTATAACTGCACCAAAAAGTGGAGCCACTTGTGTCCTAACTTGCTCCGCTCTTTGCGCATTGTGAGACTGACAGTCAGCAAATATTCTTTTATCTATGATTGCCACTCCAATTTGCTCTGGCATCGTCAGTAAGTGCAGTAGAACATGCCTTATTATCATCATTATAAAGCGCGGATACACGAGAAATTCTTCCCGGGTGGGAGCAGAAATTTTATGGACAAACTCCCCTAAGAACATCTCTGAGAAGCTAAACTTCTTATTGTGGACAAGTGATATCATTGCCGATTGGAGATTGGAAACCATTGTGTCGAAACCTGCCTTCTTGGGAGCAAAACAAACCATGATCACATGAACCAAATATCTCCACTGGCCAATCATCAAGGCAGACACACAATGATTATGACTTTTTGGTACTTGCAAATTTTCTTTAAAAGGAAAACGTCGGACACAGTTCTGTATTTACATACAACAGAGTGTTTTAGTTTGTGTTGGAGTTCCTCTTATCTTAGCAAGACAGCGGTGATAGGTCTATACTCATGTGCAACAAAGCGACTTATCTTGCTAGTATAAGTCAAAACAGCGGTGACAAGTCTGTAATCACGTACAGCAAATCGACTTGTTTTGACTTCCCTTTTCTTTACAAAACCTTTTCTTTCTTTGTTTAAGATGTATTTTGATGTTTCTATACATCCCCAGATAAATTAGCATACCTCATTCATAATCATCGGTTGTATGTCTCTAACATAGAAATTAAAACCTTTTGGTCACACATCTAAGTTAGTTACACATACGACATTTTCTTGGTTATTTTATTAGCTGTTAGGATTTCCTTCATGTATTATGCCTACCAACATATCAGAGAAGAATGTGTATATCACTTAGATTTTAGGGTACATTATGTGTGAAAGCTTAACACTTAGAGTTTGTTAGACTGTGCTAATTTTTGTCACTTTGAACCTATGACTCTAAGACTTCTCTCATTTTTCAATATTCACTTTTTTGAAATTTTTATGGTTTTCTCTCTTTTTTCTTTTATTTTTCATTTTTCAGTAAAATACACTAAGAAACATAACTAATAAGTTACCAATAAAAAGGAAGAAAAACTACTAAGGTCAAGTTACTCCGGATTACGCATGCCATTTAGTTGAACTAACAATACAAAGCGTGATTTATCAAATGCTTTTGTGAATAAATCTGCATTACTGTCTTCCGTTGCAACTTTTACCACCTTTATCAAATTCTTTTTAGCACAATCACGTATAAAATGATGTCTTACGTCTATGTGCTTTGTCTTACTTTGTTTAACTGGATTATTTGTTATAGCAATTGTTGATTGGTTGTCTATCCTAGTGGGAGTATGAGTATAATTTATACTGTAATCCCACAATTGTTGTTGGATGCATAGAACCTGTGAACAGCAACTACCAGCAGTGACATACTCGGCCTCACACGTTGATACGGCGACCGAAGTTTGTCTCTTGCATTGCCAGGATACGACCCTCCCTCCATGGAACTGACAACCCCCAGTTGTTGATTTTTAGTTCAAGCTACATCCACCATAGTCAGAGTCCGTGTACGCCTCCAATTGCAGATCTCCGTTAGCATGATACCAAAGTCCCAGATTCGGTTTCGACTTCAGGTATCTCAGAATTCGCTTCACGACTTTCATATGCATATGCTTTGGATTTTCTTGAAACCTCGCACAAAAACACATAGCAAACATTATGTCAGGTCTAGAAGCAGTTAATTACATAAGTGACCCGATCATGGCCTGATATAAAGTCGAATCCACATTAGTATCACTATCTGTACCCGGTCCAAGATTATAATTCACTTGAATCGGAGTACTAATATGTGCGGTCAGCTTTGTTCCTTTCATCCCGAAGCGCTATGTCGTAGACATACTTCGTGTGATGAATAAATGTTCCTTCTTTCCTTTGTTCAACTTGTAAACCTAGAAAGAAGTTCACCTCTCCCGTAGCGGTCATCTAAAACTTCGACTTCATAACCTTTTCAAAATCCATGCACATCTGCTCCTTTAACGACCCGAAAATGATGTCGTCCACGTACACTTGTAATAAGATAAAATCTTTGCCTTTCCTTTTCACGAATAGTGTACTATCAATTCTCCCTCTCTCAAACCCATTGTGTATAAGATGAGTTGACAGTGTCTCATACCAAGCCTAGGTGCCAGACGAAATCCATACAGAGCCTTATCAAGTCGATATACTCTGTCGGGATACTTTGGATAAGTAAACCCTGGCGGTAGTTCGACATATACCAATTCCTTCACCTTGCCGTACAAGAATGCACTCTTGAAGTCGAGTTGATATACCTTAAACCCTTTAAAGGACGCGAAAGCCAGAAACAAACGAATCGCCTCAAGCCTCGCCACTGGTGCAAACACTTCGTAATAATCTATACCTTCTTCCTGGTTGAACCCTTTTACCATGAGTCTTGCCTTGTTGCGAGTAACTATACCCCGATCATCCCTTTTGCACTTAAAGACCCATTTGGTCCTTATAGCGACTTCCCCTTCAGGTATCGGCACTAACTCCCATACTTCAAGCTTTTTGTACTGTGACAGTTCTTCTTGCATGGCTTCAACCCAAAAATTGTCTTTCAGTGTCATTTGCACGTTTTTTCGGCTCTACTTATGAGATAAAACACGAGTATAAACATGTGTGAAATGCCTCGGAGTCGTTGATCATCGATAACAGTACTGTGTTATTATTGACACTACTCCTAGTTCTCACACCGGTATGAGGATCCCCTATGATACTCTCAATTGGATGATCCTTGTTTAAACACAATCTCAACCGTACCATTTGTTTTGTTAAAAACTCTTTTATTTGGTGAATTAAAAACATAACCTAGGAAGTATCTTTCGTCAGCCTTTTCACCAAACTTAGGTTGATATTTTGTTTTCAGTAAAGACAATACCCCAAACGGTTCTAAGCCAGCTAAACTTGGTGGTCTTTTATTCAAAACTTCATAACAGGTTTATTCAGTGATTTGACAGTAAGGACTCGATTTAAAACATGACACGCGGTATTTACTGCCTCCCCCAAAAACATGGTAGAATGCCTTGAATCCGAGAGCATGGTCCTTGCTGCCTCAATCAATGTCTTGTTCTTACGTACTGCCACCCCATTTTGTTGTGGCTCATAAGGTGCACTAAATTGATGCACTATGTCTTTAGATAGACAATATATGCCAATTATGGCATTCTTAAATTCTGTACCGTTATCACTCCTGATACGTTTTAACCTTGTCCCGTAGGAGTTCTCGACTTGGTCTAAGAACCTAATCAGCGTGCCTGCTATTTCGTCCTTTGTACCTAAAAAGAAAACCCAAGAGAAACGTGAGTAATCATCAGTATTAACTAAACAATACCAACTACCACCTATGCTACTATTGATGATTGGACCGAAAAGATCCATATGCAGCAAATCAAAGGTGGAGGCTCTTCAGTTCTGAGTATTTGACTTGTCTGACTTCTTATGTCGTTTTCCCTTCTTGCACGGGACACATTTGTCATCAAACTGAAAACCCTTCAGTGGAACACCTTGCACCAAACCATTTTTCATAATGTAGTTCATTTTCCTTAGGTGCAAGTGTGACATGCGTCTGTGCCATAGTATAGATTCGGATTCTGAAGCTTTAGATAGTAGACAAATTGTTCCCATCAAAGAGTCTGATACATTCATATCCATCATGTACAGATCATTCTTCCTTGGGGCTCTCATCATGATCCACTCTTCAGGAATTTTGAATCCCGACTTCAGCACTAACGCTTCAGTTTCAGTAAAAATAATTCAATGCTTCTTATCACAGATATGAGATACACAAATGAGATTGTGATCAAGTTTATCGACATGGTAAACTTACTCAAGTGTGATTGTCCCATTAGTGACCACTCCTGTTCTAGTTATATGACCTCCCTTGTTCCCAGCGAATGAAGCAAATCCCTTGTTCCCTCCCTTGAAGTCTGTGAGTAGACTCCTTTCCCCTGTCATGTGACGAGAGCAACCACTGTCGACAAACCATTTTTTGTTTAGACATGTAGTTAGCTACTGAACATGAAAAAAAAACAAGTTAGTTATCAAGGGGACCCCAAGCCATGACTAACTTGGTAATACGATTCTTATCCACGTACGTGAACTCCTACAAATACCAATCTCTCCTTTCAGGTGACTTGGGTTTTGGCCTGTCATTTGGAGTTGAGCCCTAAAATAGTTTCTATTATAATGCATTTCATTCTGAAATCCCTGGGCTCTACCTAGTGTCTGATGTCTTTGAGGAGTATGTGACCTAACTAGAGTGTAACTCCCTCTAGGTGTTGTACTCCTATATCCTTGTTGTGGTCTAGACTTAGACTGACTGGGAACTCTATTAAGAGAATTAGTCCTAATCACTTCTTGCTGTCTGACCGACACCGGTATTTGTTAAACAGTTATCCTAGGTGTTGTATTCACATTCTTCTCGATATGTTGAGAACTACTAGCGCTGGCAATACTAGGTACTGGTCTTGGTTGATCTCGCTTTCCTACAATTGGTCTAGACTCTGGGTTAGAGGGTGTAGACTCCACTTTCTAATAAGGACAACCAGACACAACATGTCCTTTCTCATGACTAATAAAGCATGACATCTAATCAATCGGCTTCTTATAAGTACCCTTTGATTTAGGTGTCTCACTAGTGTCATTTTCTTTCGATTCAACTATAGTGATCACTTCCACTTGCTGATTAACAATAACAGGTTTAGCTTGTTCTAGTATAGTGTCACTGGTAGACTGCACAAACCTGACTTTTTTTATCTTAGAGTTAGTGGTAGAAAGCTTAATTGAATTATCCTTTCTAGGTTCAGTTACTGTTGCTACCTCTCATTCAACAGGTTCAGTGGCTTTATCCTGAGGTTGAGGCACGTAGTTATTGTTGAACGGTGGAGGACACTCTTGATAATCTAGGCCTACTGGCTTCTTAGACCGCCGTTGAGCATCTAAGATCTTTCCTAGGTTTAGAGACGAGTTCCTAAACTTTTCAAGCTTGCTATTTGCCTCAGCAACTTTAACCCTAGATTCGGCTAGCTCTATATCTTTAAGAGTGAGTTCTTTGGTGTTGGTACACCCTGTGTGACGATAGCAGTCTAAGTGATCTAACATTTTGGTTTAAGTAATATTCAAGTATTGAGTTTTAACGAGTGTTGGATATATATGTTTATATGTTTATATATGTTTGACAGTTATTGATTGTATGTTTGAACTTGATGTAACGTATTACAAGAAGTTCAAACATAAAGTTCAAAGATGAATTCAAGCATTAGTTGAAAACATGAGTTTCAATACTAAGTTAAATATATGAAAGAGTAAATTCGAATAATCTAAGGACTAGGATTCGAATCTTGATCAGATTCGAATGAGTCTCTTAGGTAGATTCGAATGTGCATTCTTAGGCAGATTCGAGAGTGTCAAAGGGACAAAATCGAATGGGCCTTGGGCCTGATTCGAGTTTGGCCCATGACTAACTCGAATTAGCCTCTATAATTAGGGATTAACTCGAATGATTAGTGGACTTTTTGCAGAATTCGTGAGAGATTAAGCAATAGGCGATCTCGAGTTTAGCAGTTTATTGAGTGTTCTTTCGGAGAGAATCTTCTAGTAGGTGCGTTCTTGTTAGTTCGTACAGCTCGTTGATAGTCTCTGTGTTCCTAGTGAGAGTAGTTACTGTCAACCCGTTATCGAGGATTCCGCACTCGTTGACGGTCTCGCGTCTAGATAGATCCGTGTTTTGTAGACCTTACAAGTGGTATCAGAGCCTACGGGGTGTTCTTAGTGTTCTTCGTGTTCATAAAGCTACATCCTAGGTTTCTTGACGCTTTTGGACGGTTATTCTCTCAAGATTCGTGTTGTTTTTCGTGTTTTTCGAGCTTAGCAAATTGTCATCCGAGAAATACTTCGTGTTTTTAACGTTTTTGATCGAAATCAATATTTTTCGTTGTAAAAATATTGATTTAATCTGCAAAACGTTAAGAAATCGAAGTATTAGCCGTTTTTCGAGTTTGCGGCGCTCGAATCTGTTAGGAGTAATTAGGGTCTTACTTAGTCTCGAGTCTAACCAAAATCAGCTCCTTTCGAGTTTGATAAAGAGTGTTTCGAGTTTAATTCGAGTTTGTGCTAAAGTCGAATAGGAGTCTCGAGTTTGCTGTGATTCGAGTTTGCTTCGAGTTTGGACTATAGTCGAACAGGGTGCTTCGAATCTGCTGAGTATTCGAGTTTGTCTTGACCTTCGAGTTTGGAGACTTTCGAATCTGTCATCAAGTTCGAATTTAATTGAATTTCAAAACTTAATCGAATTTAATCCCAAATAGATTAAAACTTAATTATATTCGAATCTACCTAGATTCGAAAGAATTAACTTAAATTAGTGTCAAATTAAATTTATTAAGTTCAATTCAATTACTTTTGAAACAATGTCAAATCTTCAAAAGTTTCTAGAAATGGATCATGAGGTCGGGAAAGTCAATACTCCGCCAAAGCTGATGAAACTGGAAGACTATTATTCGTGGAAAGATCGGTTTGCCGATTTTGTGCGTTTCAACGACATGCGAATGTGGGTATGTATTGACAAAGGATACATTCCACCTATCTCAGAAGTTGAAGGCCATCAAAGAGTCTTATCATACCAAATGATGAAGGAGGATGATAAGAAACTATATGAAGCCGAGAACAGAGCTTTCTCGATTATTCGAATGGCTTTGCCTCAGGATATACTACACACATTCCGCACTCAAAAGACATCTAAGGAGCTTTGGGAGTCGCTGGAAAAGAGGTGTGAGGGTAATCCGAGGGTTCGAAGGAAGCGCATGGAGTTGTTGAAACCGCAGTTTGCTATTTTCAAGGCTTTGAAGGATGAACAGCTGGACGATACCATCACCCGCTTATATCATCTGCTGAAAGAGCTTGAGAGTCACGGGATTGAGTATAATGACACAGAAAAGAACAATAAGCTTCTTGATGCCTTACCAGCCAAATGGGCGATGTATGTGGCCATGATTAAGCTTAATGAAGATAAGTATTGTACTCAATCATTGAAGGATATAGTGGGAACGTTGCGGGCGTATCATTTCGAGCTACTGAAGGCCGAAACGGATTATGAACAAGTCCAAAATCCAGCCATGTATTTTGGATAATCAACAAAACCTTCAGCGACATCTGATATGAAGACTGCTACAGCGTTTTTCACCGGAGAAACGTCGTCACCAGCAGAGACTGATGACACACTGAATAGAGCATTCTTAGGGTTGGGTAGATCGGAAGAACAGCAACCTCAAGCAACACATGCATCAACATCTTAGGGCTACTCTAAGATGCCCATGAGCGCTAAATCGGCCGAAGAACATTTGAACTTGCTTGCATCATTTGTGGCCGCATACGGGAACTACGTTCAAGGGAAAATAAACGATCCTGGACTCTGGGATGAAGACTATGATTAGGTAGACCCTGACGATCTTGAGGAAATGGATCTCAAATGGCAATTGGCCATGGTCACCCAACGGGTTAAAAGATTCATCAAACGGACTGGGAGGAATCTGACTATGAATAATAAAGGGATTGGCTTTGATAAGTCCAAAGTCAAATGCTACAATTGTCAAGGTCTAGGACACTTCGCCAGATAATGTCAGAGACCGAAGGTAGATACCTACCAAGGACAAAATCAGCATCATGGACAGTTTCAGAATCAGTCTCAACCGAGATACCTTCCGAGTTCATCTTCCGGTCAAGCCAATCTAGCTGGTCTATTATCAAACGTCACATCAGACAGACAGCTGGATGGTACCTACGACTGGAGCTCACATCCGTAATCTAACACTAGAGCCTTTATGGCTGAAGTTACGGAGAATGGATGTGAAGGGGAAGAGCAGACCACAAGGGACAGTAGTCCGATGTGGGTGGAGAAGACGAATGATCAGATGCTTCAGGAGTTTGCCGCTCAAATGGCCAACGTGGAATTCGACTACACAAAGGTTAGTCTGAATTACTCTCTTTTTCATGAATTATGTGTGTTATGTGTTACTTCTAACGACAGGTTAAATCTAGTATTAGAATCACATAAGAACATATCTGCTCAAAATGAGTCTTTAAAATCTGATAACGCTAGCCTAAATGACATTAAGCAAGATCTTAAGGACAAGCTTAAAGCTGATGCACAAGATGTCATAGTTTTGAAAGACAAGCTGAGTGAGCAGTGCGTTAGATTAGAACTGATGTATGAGCATGTAGAGGCTTTGACAAAAGATCTTAAGACCAAAGAAGTAGAGCTAGCTGAAACTAAGGTGAAGGTAGCAGAGGCCAATAGTAAGCTAGAAAAGTTTAGGAACTCAAGTCTGAACCTAGGAAATGTTTTAGATGCTCAACGCCAATCTAAAAAGCCTGTAGGTCTAGGATTTCATGAGATTCCTCCTCCTTTTAATGCAAATTACGTGCCTCAACCTCAGGAGAAAACTGAGAATACCGGTAAAGGTTGGACAAAAGGAAGTGGTTAGGACTAATTCACCGAATCGAGTCGTAAATCAATCTAGGTCTGGACCTCAACAACAATATAGGAGCACAACACCTAGCAGAGCATACACTCCAGTTAGGTCACACACTCCTATTAGACATCACACACCGGTAAGAGCTCAAGGATCTCAATCTGAAATGCAATATAATAGAAATTATTCAAGAGCTCCACAACAAATGCCTACTCAAAGGCAAAGAGTGAATTTACATCACTCGGCACCACAAACAAACTCCTGTTCAACGACCCAAGTCACCTGAAAGGCGAGATGGGTATTTGAAAGAGTTTAAGTATGTGGACGAGAATGGTATAACCAAGTCAGTTATGGATTGGGTTCCCCGTGATAACTAACCTATTTTCTTTCTTGTGCAGGAGATTACCACAGGTCCAAACAACAAATGGTTCGTCGACAGTGGATGCTCCATGCACATGACAGGGGAAAGAAGTCTCCTTACAGACTTCAAGGGTGGGAATCGGGGATTTGTATCATTCGCGGGAAATAAAGGAGGAAACATCACGGGTACCGGAGTGGTCACCAACGGGACGATCAAGTTGGATCAAGTTTATCATGTTGATAAACTGGTTCACAATCTCATTAGTGTATCTCAAATCTGTGATAAGAAGAATTCAGTGCTGTTCACTGACACTGAAGCGTTAGTGCTAAAACCATGGTTCAAGATTCCTGAAGAGTGGATATTGATGAGGGCACCAAGGAAGAATGACTTGTACATGCTCGATATGAACAAGCCGGAAACTTCGATGGGTCCGATGGAAACTGAATCAGTGTTGTGGCACAGACGCATGGCACATTTGCACCTAAGAAAAATGAACTATATAACGAAAAATGGATTGGTGCAAGGTGTGCCTATGAAGAGTTTTCAGTTCGAGGATAAGTGTCTACCATGCAAGAAGGGCAAACAACATAAGAAGGCACACAAGTCCAAGACTCAAAACTCCATAACCTCTACATTCGATTTGTTGCATATGGATCTCTTTGGACCAATCAACAAAAGGAGTATAGGAGGTAGTTGGTATTGTTTAGTTATCACTGACGATTACTCATGATTTTCTTGGGTTTTCTTTCTAGGTACAAAGGACGAGACGGCGTCCAAGCTCATCGGGTTCTTAGACCAAGTGGAGAATTCCTATGGAACACGGGTTAAAAGGCTACGTAGTGATAATGGAACAGAATTTAAAAACACTGTAATTGGTGTATATTGTCTATCAAAGGGCATAGTGCATCAATTTAGTGCACCATATGAGCCTCAACAAAATGGGGTGGTCGAACGTAAAAACAGGACATTGATTGAGGCAGCTAGGACTATGCTTTCGGATTCAAAGCTTCAAGTCCTGACATCATGTTTGCTGTGTGTATTTATGCTAGGTTTCAAGCTAATCCGAAGGAGATGCACATGAAAGCTGTGAAGCGGATTCTACGATACCTCAAGTCGAAACCGAAGCTGGGACTTTGGTATCACGCGGAGGGAGATCTAGAGTTGGAGGCGTTCACGGATTCTGACTACGGAGGATGCAGCTTGACGCGCAAATCAACAACTGGAGGTTGTCAATTCCTAGGAGGGAGACCGGTTTCCTGGCAATGCAAGAAACAGACGTCGGTAGTCGTGTCAACGTGCGAGGCCGAGTATGTTGCTGCTGGTAGTTGCTGCTCACAGGTTCTGTGGATACAACAACAATTGCGGGATTACGGTTTGGCTTACACTCAAACTCTCATTAGGATAGATAACCAATGTACAATTGCTATAACAAATAATCCAGTTAAACACAGTAAAACAAAGCACATAGACATAAGGCATCATTTTATTCATGATTGTGCTGAAAAGAACTTAATCAAATTGGTAAAAGTGGCAACGGATGATAATAATGCTGATTTATTTACCAAAGCCTTTGATAAGTCACGGTTTGAATATTTGATTCAACTAAATGGAATGCGCAACCCAGAGTAATTTGACCTTAGTAGAAGTTTATTTTCTTTTATAGCTGTAGTATTTCTTTCTTTTTATAGTAAGTCTGCTAAGTTAGGATAGTTTCTATTTTTAGTAAGTTAGTAGGTTATATTATTTTCTTGCTATTTCTTATGAAAAACAAAAGAAAAAAGAGAGAAAACCATAAAAAATTCAAAAAAAAAAGAGAATATCAGAAAAAGAGCTAAGTCTTAGATGCATAGGTTCAAAGTGACGAAAATTAGCACAGTCATTACAAACCCTAAGAGTTTAGGCTTTCACACATAGTGCACCTAAAATTCTAAGTGTTATACTTTATTTTAGTTTGATGTGTTGGTAGGCATAATACATATAGGGAGTCTCAAGTCTAATAAAATATTCAAGAAAAAGTCAAACGTGTCACTAACTTAGATGTATGACCAATCGGTCTTAATTTTTATGTACGAGACATACAAACTTTGAGACTAAATGAGGTATGCAAACTTTCTGGGGATGTATAGCAATATCAAATACATCTTAAAATGGAAAGAATAGAAAAATCATAAGGAATTGAGAGTCAAAAAAAACATGTAACTCTGTTGTACGTAAGTACAGACCTCTTGCCTCTGTTTTGATTCGGGTTAGCAAGATAAGTCGCTTTGTTGTACGTCGGTACAGACCTGTCACCGCTGTCTTGCTAGCTTTAAAAATAAACCTTAAGTCAAACTAAGACACTTTGTTGTATGAAAATACAGACCTGTGTCCGATGTCTGTCTTTTAAAGAAAGTTTGCAAATACCAACAAGTTAGAATCATTGTCTGTATGTCTTGATCATAAAAGTATGTCTATGTCTGAGTCATGTAAGATAATTTCATGATAAATAGAAATTCCAAGCGATATTCCGTAATGTAGCATGTTTAAAGAGGTAACTACCGACAATCGGCTAAATGGGTATGTCACACCAAACAATCAAAGAATCAAAAATTCTAAGTATGAAAGCTTAAGTACTGAAAGTGAGTATCTGACACCGCTATCTGATTGAACCTTTCTTTGACTGTGCTCCTCAAAAATAAGTGTAATTTAAGTCTAAGGTAAATTCTTGTTCAAAATTTTAAAATTTTATTTTTACTTTTACTTATCTTATTTTATCTTATTTTATTTTATTTTTATTTTTATTTTTACTTTTATTTTTATGTTTATTTTTATTTTTATATTTATATTAATTTTTATATTTATATTTATTTTATTTTTAATTTACTTAGGAAAAAGGTCAAAAATTACTGAGGGTGCATTCATAGTTGAATAAAATAAACATTTTGTGAAAATATAGTGCTTAGGGTAAAAGATTTGGCATAGTTTATTCCGTTACACAATAAGATTGAAAAAGTTGAAAAAGTTAAACTCGAATTTCGATATTCTCGAATCTGTCGGTAGATTCGAATCTGTCATTAGACTCGAAGGTAGGTAGTATAAATAGGTTAACAGTAATGGTCATTAATCCATCTGTTTTCGAATTTCTTCCCTCGAGTCTATCTGGCGATTTCGAATCTATTTGTTCGAGTTTGCCGATTTCACAAAAACAACTATTTCTCGAGTTTCTTGCGTGTGGGTTCGATTCTACTCATAGATCTAGGTATAAACAACTGGTTTGTGCAAGATTTAAGTAGTCATATACAACATTTAAGCCAAAATCACCGAATTTTGATGGTTTATTAGTCGAAAACTTGTTTTTCAAAATTACAAAGTTTGGACCGGTAAAGAGTCAAATTAAATGCAAATTTCTGTGATTAGAACCTAGTAGGGCTAATGAATGTGAGTTTCTGAGTCCAAAATGGTTAAAATCATGGATTTTGGTGATGATGTGGGCCGACTAATTCGAATCAGTTCATGACCATTCTCGAGTTTGTCAGTAAACTCGAGAAGATCATTAAATTCGAATGTGTCATCAAACTCGAAAAAGTGTTCCTTCGAATCTGTTTGTTCGAATTTGTCATTTTATTTGAATTATTCAATTTAAATTTAATTAAACTTGTAGAAATTCATATGTGTTGGCTTTTGTACTTAAACAAGTTCAAAATAAAACAAATTTGAATTTAATCAAGTTTATTCATTTTTTTAATAATTCTAATATTTTATCTATTGTCCAGACATGGCGGATAGAGTGTTTGTGCCAAAGCATAATCTGGTCATTCCCCCTGACCATAATATCCCTGAAGCGCAGGGTTTCCGCCAGATGGTGGATTTCCTGGTGGAATCCAGAATTTCATTTGCACTATCCCATAACATCCAAATCGTTATTCCATATGTACGCCAGTTTTTTGAACATCTACAAGTGGATTGTACTATCACCCTAACAGTACTAAGGACAAGGATAGCTGGACAGCCATTAGTAATTTTTGCAGATATGTTACGTCAAGTTCTGCAGCTGGGAACTCAGGAGGAAGAGAATGGACCTATAGATTTCCCGTTAAGTATTAGGCAGACTGCCTTTGTGAGGATGGGTTATAGCTTGGATGTTACTAAGGCATCCTATATGAAGAGTGGACTCATTGGGCAATGGAGATTTCAGGCGCACGTGTTCATGGTGTGCTTTGCGGCAAAGAAAGTGGGCTTTGATTATATCGTGTCGAAGATCCAATCAGGGATTATCGCATTGGTTTATAATAGGCGCTTCAGTTTTTCAGAAATGTTTTTCTCAGAGTTTGTTCATCAAATCATTGCTCCGGAGAGGGAAAGATTTCTTTTGTATCCACGCTTTGTGATGATGCTCATCAGGCACTTCTTGCCAAATTTGCCGCAACTTAATGACATTCAAAGTGTAGGGGTTATCGATAAGAGGATTTTTGCTGATTGCTCTGCTCATAGAGGAAGGTTAGCAGTCCCGGTCGAGCGACTACAATCATTCCGACTCAAATACAATCCATTCCATCGACCTACGCAGAGAATCAAAGGTTTTTGCACCTAAAAGATAGAGTTGACTTACAGCAGATTCAAATCTTTGGCCTGACAACGGCTATCGGTGAAATTCAGAAGCATAATGCAAATCTAGATAATGAGAATGCCGACCTGAAAAAGATTGTGGACAAGTTACGAGAAGAGAACTTGGAACTGAAAACTTTTGTAGCTGATCAAGCGGCCGAAATAAGATCAATGCGCTCCCTGATTGAGCATTTAATGAAAAATCTAAAGGCTCAGGGGGAGACAAGCTGCCGAGATCAAATAGAGCTTCCCAGGGATGATGATAATAATGAAGATGACAATGATCCCAGCACGCAAAGACATAATGAGCCAGTAGATTTTTCTGCTGCTCAGGATGCTGAGACTCAGGGGGAGCAGAGTCAATCAGGAGCTGAAGTAGGTGAGGCTAGTTCATCAAAGGTCTCAGAAAGTGAAGTGCGTCAGATAAATGACGCATTGATGGATATTGATGAAGAGCCATTAGATTTGGAATTTGATTTTCAAGATGATGTAGAGGATCTGGAAGAAGGAGAGTTTGTGCCAGAAGATGTAGCCGATTGGAAATCTGATGAGGAGGTTGTGATAGATGAAGAAGATAATGTAAATGAAGTAATCATTCAATCCAAGCCTGTCACAGAACTATATGAGCATACTGATCAACATGTAATAGATATTGATGACATCAAAGTGGCTTCGGTAGATGATTCAGAAATGGAAGAGGCTGAAAGAGAGCCGAGCAGTGCTGAATTGCTAAATCTTTGGTTCCGCAAGGAAGAGAAGAAGACTGAGCCAATAATAAAGAAGACTATGAGGATTCCAGGTGCAGGAAACTTCTCGGGAGGTATTATTAGATGGTTCATCGACAGGGAACCGCAGCTTTTTATTCTAAAGAGAAGAGATGGTCTCCAATACCTGAGGTGCAAGCTTATAGTATTCAATACATTGTCGAAGGTAGAGGTAAAGGAGCTAGCTTGGAAAGAGTTGATTAATATCGGAAATGATCCCTATGCTGAAGTGATCGCTAAGATAATCAGACGATAAGGGAGATCTGGTAGGTTTGAGAGACTCCAACCGAGGTCTGGAAAAAGAGTAGAGGATACTTCAAGAATAGATCCTCATACAGGATGACCATGGGCGAAAATAGTTTACAAACCTGTCAAATGCTTAAGAAGGGTGCCAATGAAGAAGATGCCTCAAGATATATTGAGCAACATGAAGTGGTGTTACCTTGATAATGAAACTGCTGAAGCTATCATGGAGGATCAAGACGACAAAGTTATTTTGAGAGTGTATGATCCACTGCATCTGATAAATCTGTCAAAGGACGATCTGAAGAAGCTTCATGGCCAACATATCTTCTTTCATGAAGGATGGAGATCTGAAGCCAGAAAGTTCCAAAAGGTTGTCAGAGTATGTATAGATGCAGGTATATACGCAGGTAGTAGTATATATAGCTCTAGTACTTAATCAAGATGTAAATAGTTAGAAGCTATCGTCAAGGGGGAGTCTGTTGGTACACCCTGTGTGACGATAGCAGTCTAAGTGATCTAACATTTTGGTTTAACTAATATTCAAGTATTGAGTTTTAACGAGTGTTGGCTATATATGTTTATATGTTTATATATGTTTGACAGTTATTGATTGTATGTTTGAAGTTGATGTAACGTATTACAAGAAGTTCAAACATAAAGTTCAAAGATGAATTCAAGCATAAGTTGAAAACATGAGTTTCAATACTAAGTTAAATATATGAAAGAGTAAATTCGAATAATCTAAGGACTAGGATACGAATCTAGATCAGATTCATATGAGTCTCCCAGGTAGATTCGAATGTGCATTCTTAGGCAGATTCGAGAGTGTCAAAGGGACAAACTCGAATGGGCCTTGGGCCTGATTCGAGTTTGGCCCATGACAAACTCGAATTAGCCTCTATAATTAGGGATTAAGTCGAATGATTAGTGGACTTTTTGCAGAATTTGTGAGGGATTAAGCAATAGGCGATCTCGAGTTTATCAGTTTATTGAGTGTTCTTTCGGAGAGAATCTTCTAGTAGGTGCGTTCTTGTTAGTTCGTACAGCTCGTTGATAGTCTCCGTGTTCCTAGTGAGAGTAGTTACCGTCAACCCGTTAACGAGGATTCCGCACTCGTTGACGGTCTCGCGTCTAGATAGATCCGTGTTGTGTAGACCTTACATTTGGTTAAAACATCAACATGCTCGTACATGAGTTCTATCCTGACTCATTGTTCACTTAACTTGTCATTTAGAACTAAGACGTCCTGAGAATCTGCTTTCATCTTATCCCTTAAATCTTCCTTAATATCTAGAAGACTAGCGTTATCCGATTTTAGTGATTGAACTTGAGCTGTTAATGTGTTATGTGTCTCTAGAAATAGATTTAATATATCATTTAAAGTAGCACATAAAACACATAAATCGTGGAATGTAGAAAAGTTTAGAGTTAGCTCTTTGCGGTCCGACTCCACATTTGCCATTTGAGCTGCAAACTGTAGAATCGTTTGCCCCTCTGACTTTTGCACCAACAAAGGACTTGAATCCGTCTGCTGGGTGTCTTATGCTTCCTCTTTAGCTCTATCATCCCCGGTCTCAGTTACTTCTGTCATAAATGCTCTGGCATTCGACTCCGGATGAGTACTCCAATCATATGTTCCATCAAGCTGTCTGTTAGATGACACATTGGTTAATAGTCCAGCGATGGCTGCTTGATTCCCAGAATGACTAGATTGATATCTCCCTTGGTTCTGATTCTGATAGTTTTCCACTTTTGGTCTTTGACACTCTCTTGCAAAGTGTCCCAATCCTTCGCAATTGTAGCACTTTACCTTAGATTTGTCTAACCCAACCTTGTTGTTGCTAACGTTTAGATTTCTTCCTGTCCTCTTCATGAACCGCTTGACCCTTTGAGTCACCATTGCTAGTTGCCATTGTAGGTCTATCTATTCCACGTCATCAGGATCTACCTGATCGTAGTCTTCTTTCCACGATGTTGGATCGTTTATATTTCCTTGAATGCAATTGTCGTACGCTGCGACAAATGAAGCTAGAAGATTTAGATGATCTTAAGCTGGTTTTGCGCTCATCGGCTTCTTGGTATATCCTTGAGACGTAGACGCTATATGATTTGGTTTTTCTTCTAGTTTGGAAAACCCTCAAAACGCTCTGCTACTAGAATCCCCTGTCTCAACTGGAGTGGATTCTTCTCTTGAGAAAAATGTTGTGGCCCCTGACTAGCGATTGACTGTTTTCATTTTCCAAAATACATCTCTGGATCTTGAACCTGATCAAATTCCCGTTCCTTCTTCTGTAACTTGAAGTTATATGCCCTCAGCGTTCCAATCACCCCTTCTAGAGTAACAGTCTCAAACTTCTCTTCATCATGATTTATTAGCGCCGTGTACGTCTCCCACTTTGTCGGTAAAGCATCCAGAAGTTTTTCTATCTTCTCAGTCTCTTGATACTCGACACTGTGATTTTCAAGTTCAGTTAGCAGATGATAGAATCTAGTGATTGTCTCATCTAGTGTCTCATTCTTCAGTGATTTGTAGATGGCCAATTGCTGCTTCTGCAACTCAGTTCTTCCGATGCGTACCCTGGGATTTCCCTCACATCTCTTCTTCAGAGCATCCCAAAGCTCTTTAGAAGTCCTATGATTCCTTAGTGTGTGCAGTATTTCCTGAGGTAACGTCATTATGATAATTGAGAAAGCTCGGTTCTCGGCCTCATAGATTTTGTTGTCGTCATCTTTCATGTTCTGATACGTCAAGACTCTTTGACGGCCTTCAAGTTCTTGCGTAGGAGGAACATATCCCTCATCGATGCATATCGACATACGCATGACGTTGAATCGTGCAAAGTCAGCAAAGTCCTTAATTCAAACGGATTAACTCTTAAGTATAGAGATTAAGTTCGAACTTGACTTAAACAAGTTCGTTTAGGGCCAAGCCCACGAACTTGTCCACTACTATTCGAACATAGCCTCACTAAGTTCAAACCCTAGCCTTTGAACTTATTCTTGAACTTATCTTTGAACTTGTTTTAGAACTTATCTTTGAACTTGTTCTTGAACTTATCTTTGAACTTGTTCTTGAACTTATCTTTGAACTTATCATGCAAATGTAAACATCATACACAAACAAGATCAAACATATATACAGATTTGTATTTGCAAAGCCTGATTTATTACAAAAGACTATCCAAACTAGACGGTTATTGTCACACAGGGTGCACTAACACTTTATGTTGCTTCTGTCCAGGCCCATCTTTCTTTTCTATTAACAGCTGCACCTCATGATACTAACATGCAATTAATGAGCCTAAATGTCTTGGCCAAGGCCAAGCCATAATTATAGGCTTAATGTGATGTTTTTGCTACTGTCCAAAATATCACATCACATTATTTGCCATTCCGTTCCACGTTTAATCAATTTTAGGTGTTGATTTTAAGGGCTAAGTGTGTGTTGAATTCAAGCTAGTGGTTTAGGGGTTAGGCCACGGATATAAAGCCATGGACTAAGTGTCAAATGCCATGTTTATTTATTCTTTTTGGGGCTGCTGTTATAGCCATTCTTTGCTTTCAAATAGAGGCTTAATACGAGTAAATATACATTATTAAGGGGTGTAAAGGCCGTGGCTAAAGGCCAAAGCACATGGGCTAGGGACAGAGGCTTTTCGTCAAGGTTCATGCCACAATTATAAGCTCCCTTTGACTGTTAGTGGCTGCTGATCATAAGCTCCTATTTGACACAAATGCACGCAGCCTATTCATGGACACTTATACATACCCCCAACACAACTACTAGTGGTTCATACGTGTTTTAATGGTCAGTTCTTGTGCAAATATTGGGTCTATAGTTCGCCTAACAGTTGTTGTGTTTGGTTTTTAACTGCAAGACAGACACCACTATATTCTAACTTGCTTGTTATTTTTGATTTTTCTACTGCTATGGAGCATTAAACATGCTGCACACACAACACACTGCTTATACATATATGTACATATATTTTGTTGCTATTTGAATCCAAAAACACATAAAGATGCCCTCACACAAGCACACAGTTAACACCTCTTTGTACAGCTCGTTGCTATGCAATTATGTTGCTGCTGATGGATATCAGACACACACACACACACAGTCTGCATGCACGCTATACAATCGGACAACACACACAACCACTTGCATCTGCTACTGTTCTTTAAATTCTAATTGACACACACATTCGTTATCTCATAATTTACAGATTTCATATATTTTAATTACAAGCACACTTATTCACTAATCGTTGCTCTTACACCTACATAGACTTGTTGTGGTTTCAGTTTTAAAATCAGATGCTGTAGCTGTTGGTTTTCTTTCTATTTATTGAAAACATCCGAGACTCACAAAAAGATGAGTCTTGGAACTTTATTTATACTTCCACTCAACATAACACACACATCATAGACTTATTTTTGTTGTCCAGACCACATCCGAGACTTCACTTTGTGAGTCTCGGATCTTCCATCTACCATACCTACACTCTTAACTGAGTATATTTATCAATGATTAAAGGCTGCTGATATATTTCTGTCTTCACAGCAGCTTACATCCAACATTCATATGAATCAAAAGGGGAAAAGGAATGATGCTGTCACACAAACATCTGCGACTTTTATATCAAAGAAACGTTGCTACTGGTTGTTCTCTACACACATCCGAGACTTGCAACTAAAAAGTAACTCTCGGATCTCTCTATTCATGCACTACTTAATAAACACACACATATACTCACTGCACACACACACACACACACTGCATTTTGTTCTTTTATTTTTCTTAATTTCCAGCAACCAATTAAGAGGATTAAAGGAGAATTGTATGCACAATTGATCAAGGAAGCACACATATACTTACTGCACGCAAAATAAAAACTTCATTTCCTTTCTATTTTATAAATTTCCAGTAGCAAAACAAGGAGGATATGGGCAATTTTCATTCCCAAATGTTCAATAAACACACACATAAGACTTTATAGTCATGGTCGAAGGCCATAGGCTTTCTTGGCCTTCACTTTTTTGATTAAAACATGGACCAATTTTGAATTACTGGGAGTTAAATAAACTATCCAATAAAGCCATAGAAATGTCGATTTCAACAATTAAATCTTAGTATACAACATGCACAATCTTATTTCGATGTTTATTACATTCTTTGTTGATCAATTTTTAAAATGAAACACATATTTTCCCAGGAAATCGCGGGCTTCGAAAGAAACAACAAGAACTAAGTCTAAGTGATATTTACCTTCGAACCTTGATATGAACTTTTTGCTTGATAATTGTTTGTTGATTCCTTTACTTAATTTTTTTGAGTTTGGTTGCCACTTGAGAGAATATTGATGAAGCTGTGAGTTTGAAAGAGTTTGGGAGAATTCATAATTTCTTCTAAATTGATAAAATGAGCAGTGAAGATGGTTTTGGGTATTTATATAAGTAAGGTTTGCTTAATTTTACAATTTGGCCACAAAAGTTGTATATCTTTTATTTCTTTCATTTGATCTTTTCAACATCACAAACATCATATTTAATACTTTTGACTTAATTGTATCTTTTATTTCTTTTATCAACATAACAAACTTATAATTTAGCCGATTTGAATTAATTATAACTTTTATTAATTAAATATAAACTTTTATTACTTACAATGAAATTATATTTTAAATCACTTAGAAAAAATATCATTTAATTTTCAATTACCCTTAAACGTTTTTAATTGTCGTAATTTAAAGTTCAGGTTGTTACACATGACAATCATATTATCCTGCAACAATTGCTACCCTTAGCTATTCGGAGAGTTTTTCCTAAACATGTTGTCGAAGCATTGATTGAGTTATTAAATTCTTTCAGAATATTAAGCTCAAAACTTAACTCAAAATCTGACCTAGAAAATCTTCAAGATCGTATTGCACTTACACTTTGCCATCTTGAAAAGATTTTCCTACCATCCTTCTTTGATATAATGGAACACTTGCCTATACACCTAGCTGAAGAGGCATTACTTGTTGGGCTGGTACATTATCGGTGGATGTATCCTATTGAGAGGTACATTTGAATGCTACAACAATTAAAACATTATATTTTATAGCATATATGTAACGACATTTTGTTTCCCTTAGGTACTTGTTAACACTAAAGATGTATGTATGCAATTGAGCACATCCAGAAGGGTCTATTGCTAAAGGGACCATAATGGAATAGTGCATGACATTACACAATATGTAATTAACATTGAAACTAAGTCTACACGTCCCGATCGAAATGATAATTGAAAATATAACACGGGTACTCATTTTGGACGAGAAACACCATTTTTTCTTGATCGTGTGTCTATGGAGCAAGCACATCGTTACATATTAGAAAGTAGTGATGTTGTTAAGCCATACAGAGAGTATCTTAAGTATTTCCATAAGACTAATATTTTTTTATTGATTAGTTCAATTGAAATGTTTTTTTTTTTCTATTTTGCGAGACACTTTCGGTCCCTCCAAAAGTTAGTCCCTCGTGAACGTCAACTTATTCTCAATAAGGAGTTATCATATTGGTTTAAAACTCAGGTATGAGTTAAATATCAGTATAAGTGTCATTTTAAACCTTAGCTACCCAAAAACACTTAACCTGTTTTGTTTTATATAGGTATTAGAAGAAGATGCCAAAAACCATGATTTATCATCTGAAGTGAAGGATATGTCATTGGGCTTGACAATTTTGGCTAAAAGATATAGTGGATACATCGTGAATGGATTTAGATTTAGAACAAACAGAAAGGGTAATAGTAAAGCCAAACAAAATAGCAGGGTCATTGTGACCGCTGGGACAACAACTTATTCAAGTAGAAAGGACAAAAATCCGGTGTCTGGGGACTTTAGTTTTTAAGGAGAGTTGACAGACATCATTGAAGAGCGTTATACCTATGAAACAAAATTTGTCTGGTGGAAGTGCAATTGGTAGACAATAGGATAGGGATCCAACTTGATAATTTTGGTATTACATTGGTTAATGTTAGGCACAAAAAGGCCTAAGTCAAACTTGTTATACATCTTAGGGGGAGATTATTAATCAAACCTGTTTGATGCACTTGAAGGTATAGTTTAAGGTCTATTAATGCTTATCGAAACCAGAAAAGAGATTTGCAATATAAGTCAAAGATGCTTACCTTGTTGCATTTGTTGCAACTAAGGCAGGTTGTCCAAGCTGTTCTACTCTGTTTAACAGGCTGGACATATACTGTCTACGATGGTCATACCTGTTCAGCAGCTTGGACAAATTCTAAGTGTACAGTTATTTGAGAACAAAACCTGTTCTTTGAAAATAGGCTAACACTTTATCGAATATGTTTCCATGTCCTCTTGTAGAGTCTTGGACCAAAAGATGAGTTCACAAAGTCGAAGACAAAGTGGAAAAACAGAAGCTACTAAGACTGCCCACGCTGTTCTGTTACATTAAGACAAAGTTATTTGAAATGGGGATCCGGCATAGCTTCTTGAAGCGACCTTTCTTTCAATTTCAAGCCAGCCAGCTTCAGTAATTCTCTTCCCTTAATTCTGGACCCTTTCGACGTTGCACAAAAGCCATTACTTTACGTTCAGCTAGCACTAAAAAGGCTACTCCTAGTAGAAGTGGTCATACCATTTCTTATATTAAATTTTCCATACAGAAGATGAAAGGTTTAAAGTTGACATTCCTATTCTAGTTAAAGCCTTCTCCAACAGAGACAAAAAGGAAAAGACAAAGATTCTGCAATGTAGAGACAAATGTTGTTTTATCGAAACGTGGAAAAATGTATTTTTTATCTTTTTGGAAAGACATTCCACTGTCTCTACATCCAATGAGGAAACTTCACTTGGATTCTCTAAGAGAGTATAAAAGGAAGCATATAAGGAATTTGAGATAAACAAGAGTGTGATATTCAGAACGTGCCAAAGAATTGTGTTATCATGCATGCAAAGTCTGCTTGAATAAAATAGTTGAGTGTGTCGAAGCTGTTCTTGTTCAAGTTGTCTGTTTGCCTGTATTGTAATATCAGTGAGTTCATCATTATGAGTGTATTCATTGTAACCGGTCTGAGTGTGTCTAAGATTTGTAATCTCTGTCATATCAGCTTGAACCATTCGGCAGTTCAAGCTTGTTTGTAAATAAGACTTGTTGATAATATACATACTAACATTGAGAAAGTGTATTGAAATTTTAAATAGATGTATTTACCCCCCTTCTACAGCTTAGAGCAATATCCTAGGGAAACCTTTTGGGACCTACAACTAGTATCAAAGCAGTTTAGAGTGTGTGTTAACTCCAGATCTCTCATTACTCCCTATTTCCCATCATGGACAAAAGTGCTGCCAGTTCTTCTACTTACTATGACGATGGTTCGATGGCAAAACCTCCCAATTTCAATCATTAGAACTTCTCTGGATGAAGGTGCAGCTTACTTAGAGAATCTTGATGTACAACTACCAGAGATAATAATGGAAGGTCCCTATGTGCCAACCTCTGTGACTACTATAACTCCTGCTGCTGAAGGAGATGTTCCTGAAGTCAGGATTATTGAGAAGGCAAAAGCTCAATGGTCTGATGAAGATAAAAGGATGGTTTCTCTTGTTGCAAAGGCCAAGAACGACCTTGTTATTTCTCTTCCTGATGATGTGTTCAAAACGTTTGAGAAAATGAAGACTGCAAAGGAGATGTGAATACTTTATGTACCGTCTATGATAGTCCCACTATCACACTGGATAACAGGATCAACAATCTTGTTTGCCAAACTAGTCTCTCACTGAAAGCTATACCAGGTTCACTGCCCTGATAAATGATTTTAAAGTTGTTGGGATCACCAAGGAAATTTTAACATTGGTGAACAAATTTTTGGACATTCTGCCAGAGGAATGGAATTACTTCTCTACTATCCTCAGAAAATCAGGCACCATCAGAGGCATGGATCATTGTTGAATGGTGAACAGTCAAGGCAACAGAAAAGAAATGCTTTAGAGATGTCCAAAAGAGGTGCTGCCTTAGTGGCCAGCGTGAGACAACCTGCTGGTCAGGTGAGTGATGTGTTCACACAAGCTGATCAACATGCTGATGATGAAATGGAGGAAATCTCAGAGGAACAGGACTGTGAAGATCTTACTGAATTTGATGATGAGCAAATGATTGCTATGCCTGTCAGAAAATTAAATAAGAATAGGTTTGGTGGAAAGATGCTACAGAACAAGTCAGGTGCCATCAAGAAGAAGGCATTTGAAAAAACTAAGGCTGAGTGTTTTAAATGTGGCAAAACTAGCCATATAGTTGTTGACTGTGTGGTTAAAGTTGTTTGCTCCTCATTCAAACCATACAAGACAAATGAAGACGATGGCTACAGGGTTAAGTACCTAATGGCCATGGCTGAGCTGAGAAAGTTAGAAGACTCGGTGGCTTCCAACACACAGAACGGACTCATAGCTGACACTTGTGACTGGGAGGAGTCTGATTCATCATCTGATGAAGAGGACAAAAACTGTCTAATGGCCAACACTGATGCCCTGTCAACAAGCAACTTAAAACACGACTTGACTAAAGTTGAAGCCCTCAGCAGCTTGGAGAAGTGGAACGCAACTATGATGTATAAAGGTACAAAATTTTATGGATTACAGTTCGGAAAAAAAAGTTAAAATGTTTATATATTTATTTGTTGATTTAAAAGCTTCTGTTGAGAAGCGTGATGCTTTGAAGTCTGAGATCTCAAAGTTAAAAACAGATCTTGAAAAAAAACTAATGTAGTGAACAGTTTTCTTAAGTTGAAAACTGAGCTTGATGTAGTAAAACACATCAACACCATTTTACTAGAAGAAAAGAGAGAGACAGACTCAAAGCGTGCTAAGCTTCAATATATTGTTGACTCTTGGTGCCAATCAGCCCAGAAAGTGAGTCATTGTATCAGTCAGCAGATTCCTGCTCAATCCAAGCCTATCTTGGAAGGGATCATGTCAGTTGTTGAGATAAATAATCTGGAAAAATACTGGTCCACTCTTGGTGAGCTTCCAAGTACTTTTATTCAAAGTGTAAATGGAAAGTTGGTCGCAACAAAGAGGTTTGCCACGCATCAAAATACTAACAAATCAGTCTGCTAAGTGCATAGATGGTTCACACAAACAAAAGAAAGCAAAACAAGTTCAAACTGTAGCTCTGGACACTAAACCTGTCAACAAGACAGGTTCTGGATCTAAAGCTGATGGAAAGAAACCTGTTAACCCTTTTGATGCTGATCATTTTGAGAAAAAGTTCTCAAAATGAAAGCAACCTATTTTTAACAAGGGTAAGTATCATGTTGGAAGCAAATATACTATGGTTTCAAATAAGTTTTTCAATCATAGTGGAGAGCTGGTGATAAATGAAGGAAATCCTTTTGATAAAACCAGAAGTAATGATTATGTTGACAGGCAACAGTCATAACATCTCGGTAAAGGTAAAGGCAAAGCCATTGTCCAACCTGAGAAAAAAGGGAATAAGTTTTCCAAACCTGTGGAAGGACAAAAGCCAATTAAACTTCCTGTATTTGATCTCTGCCCTCCTAAAATAAGGAAAGAGGACACATGTAAAGCTGTTGCTGTTGTACCTTCCACTCAAACTGTTGGTTCTTCTAAGAATAATAATAAGTTTACTAAACCAGCTGAGAAGTCCAACAAGGATATCGCAGAATGTGTTTCTAGGAGTTCTTCTTCCAAAAAGTCTAAAAAAAGAAAATGCTATAAATGTGGGAAGAAAACTCATATGGCCAAAGACTGTCCTGAAACTGAGGACATAAGGCCTGCTGAGACTTCTAGTTCCAACATTGCAAAAACCAGTAGTGTTGGAAGTAACATGGTCATTGAGAAGAGTATCCAAGCTGTACTATCCAAATTCGATATATTAGTGTAGATCTAAATGGTCCATCAAAAAATGCTGATGAAGAAGGAGAACTCATCCTTATGATGAGTTCCCCTAAAAAGTAATATTTTCCCACGACACTCTGCAGGTTAAAAAACAAAGCAAGGTTTAGTTCTCGGACAGCGGCTGCTCAGGCCACATGACAGGTTGAAAATATTTGCTCAGTGATCTCAGGCCAGAAAAAGGGCCAAAAGTAACCTTTGGTGAAAATGTTCAGGGATCCACAGAAGGATATGGAACCTTTCAAGCGGGTGCGGCAATATTTAAAAGAGTAGCCTATGTGTCTGGGCTTAAACATAATCTTGTTAGCATTAGCGAACAGTGTGATGCTGGCTACACGGTTAACTTTGATGAGAACCAGGGGTACATACTGGATCACCAAGGCAAGGTTGTGTTATGTGCACAAAGGAAGAAAGGTGTATATCTTGTGGATATGAAATCTGCTGATCCAACAACTCAAACCTGTTTTATCTCAAGAAGCAATGCATACCTAAACTGGTTATGGCACAAAAGGCTATCACACCTGAACTTCAAGAATACCAACAAACTCTGTAAGAAAGTGTTGGTAACTGGTTTGCATTCTATAACTTTTGTTAAGGAGAAACTCTGCACAGCTTCTGAGAAAGGCAAGCAGAGAAAAACATATTTTAAATCCAAGGATAATTTTTCTTCTGATACTCCTCTCTTCTTAAACCACATGGACTTGTTTGGACCTGTCAGTGTCCCAAGTCTAGGAGGTAGAAGATACACTCTAGTAATGGTTGCTGAGTTGTCCAGGTTTACATGGGTGATCTTCCTAAAGACCAAAGGAGAGGCTGCCAGAGAAATTATTGGATTTATCAAAAAGATGGAAATTCTAAACACAGCTCAAGTCAGGCAGCTTAGATGGGATCATGGTACTGAATTCAGAAATACTACTCTTGAGGACTTTTGTGAAGAAAAAGGGATCTCATAAAACTTTTCAGCTGTAAGAAATCCACAACAAAATGGAGTTGCTGAAAGAAGGAATAGAACCCTCATTGAACCCGGTAGAACGATGTTGTGTGCATCAGGTTTGCCTTCATCATTTTGGGTTGAAGATGTCAACACTGCCTGCTTCACTCAAAACAGATCCTTAGTGGTGAAAAGGTTCAACAAGACTCCTTATGAGTTAATCAAACGGAGAAGGCCAAATATATGTTATTTCCATGTGTTTAGATGTCTCTGCCTCATTCTGAATCAGAGGGATCAGCTGGCTAAATTTGAACCCAAAGTAGATGAAGTGTCTAAAGCCTACATGTATTCAACTACAAAGGAAAGGTGATTCATGAATATATCAATGTCACCTTTTATGAGTCTAGGAATGCCTCTACCAAAGATGATCCTGAATCAGTTTCGGGAGAGTTCTGCTTTGATGATCTTATGCATTCAAATGTTGAGGAAAAATACTCAAAAGCTTCCACTTCACCCACAGTGGAACATGTTAACCACAATGGACATGATGATGATTATGGTTGTACGCCCTATGTGAATAGGTAACTGACATAGTTAATGCACCATGTCCAGAACCAATCAATGTTGATTTCCCTGAATCCTGTGCTGATGTGTTCAACAATAATGATTTATTCTCAATGGGTGAACAAGCACAAGATATCAATGTGTTTGAAAATCTTGAAAGCTGTTCTGCAAGTCCAAATGAAAATGAAACTGATACAGGAGAATCTTCATTGAAACATGATCCTAAGTGGATCAGGTGTCACCCCAATGATCAAATAATTGGTGACATCAGTAATGGGGTACAAACTAGATGGGACAGTGTAACACCCAACTTTTACGACTAATGCCACATAGGACTTATAGTCCTCGCATCCAATTATAACAACATCGTCAAGGGTAAACAACTAATTAACTACTAAACATCAACAACAAGCATAAAGTAATATGAGACGGGAACCAACCCCCGTCGATGACGTCAGTCAACCATATCATGAGTAAAGGTTACAGTCATCCAAAAGTCACTGGCTAATAAGCCAAACCAGAAAATATCGGGACTACTTACAAAAGTAGTCGCTAACTACTGTCCACGTGGCGGGTCTCGGCTACTGCCCGCTGTCTCCCTAGCCTCAGTCCTCGTACCTGAGATCCATGGTTAAAACAACAGTCAGCGGAAAGCTGGTGAGTTACTATAAACAACTTTAAAACAGTTTATAAAATAGTTAGCACAATATAACGACTAATAATCAACATGCGGCCGGCCTCAACTGCCTAACTCCTCATCTGGAGCGACCCGGCACAGCCTGCATAGCCCACTCCACAAAGTAGTGGGTTGTCAGGTCCACTGAGTTGGGAATGACCCAACAGGCCTCTCTACTCTGCGTATAGCAACAATACGCGCGATCCACGTGCTCTGCTCTGTGCTAACAAATGTCAACGTGTAAAAGGATCCACATCGGACCCGGATAACAACAACAAAGTAAGTAACTCACCTGAAGCACGACTACAGTCTCGCTATCGACGACAGCCTCTACAAGTCCCAGGCTTAGCTACGAAATCCTGGCAACAATAAACACAACTACACTGTAACGACTAGCTACGGAACTCATAACGACTATACTACTAATTTACGGACCCGACATCAGCTATCGGACTCAGACCCACGAGCGCGGCAAGAAGCACGGCCACGATCGCGGTCTCGGCCGCGATCTGGGAGCGCGGGCGCGATCCCACCGCCAGCGATCACCCTTACCCGCCTCATCCTGATCGCGGGCGCGACCAGGTGAGCTCGGCCGCGCTGCGGCGACGAATAGAGCAGTTCATGCTCTGTTTTTACTCAACCAGGGAGACCTCACCTCCCAATCTCGATTTCACATACAACAGAGGGTAATATTCCTCTTAACTTATCACAACTACTCCTAACAGCAATACAATTAAACTTCAAACAGTAACTAACCGATTTTCCGCTCAATTCGATAGTTTAAAGAGTTGATGATGACAATTTCTTGGTTATGGCTGCCTTGATTCTTCCTTCCTCCCTTTCCTTCCTTAATCAGCTGAAACACACACACATATACACTTGGGGTTGTACACAATTGAAGAAAAGAAAGCTTGAAGGGAGATATATATACATTTCCGGTCCCGAACTTAATTAAAACGGGTACGGTACTCATTAATCACTAGGTAGACACCCGTTAATCCGATTAATTTCAAATTAACGACTTGGGTTTAGAATGTCAATTAACTCATTAAAACAACCCCAAAGCCCCAATTACTACAAGACCGGTTATTATCTCAACCGATTAAAATTACACGTAATAGCAATCTACTTTACCCACTCACGTGTAATTAATCAATTAAAATCCACCAACTCGATAAGACAACTCTCGAGGCCAATAAATAAATTACACGTACCTGCTGCTAGATTCTGGGTGTTACAAATCCTCCCCTCTAGAACTGATCCCGTCCTCGGGATCTCAATTCAGGTGAATAGCTGCGGGTAACGCTCCCGCATGTCCGCCTCGGGTTCCCATGTAGCACCGGAACCCTTATGGTTTCGCCACTGTACTAACACCAGTGGAATCTCCTTCTTCCGCAACTTTTTCAACTTGCGATCCAAAATTGTCTCGGGATGCTCGACGTATCTCAGCTGCTCGTCCACCTCGATCTCGGACATGGGAACTGCTTCTTCATGTGGGGCCAAACACCGCCGCAGGTAGCTAACATGGAAGGTCGGGTGTACCCCACGCAACTCTAGAGGCAACTCTAGTCGATAGGCCTGCGTGGCCACTCGCTCGACTATACAGAATGGCCCAATAAACCACGGACTGAGCTTACCTCGTTTCCGGAATCGAATGACTCCCTTCCACGGAGATACCTTCAGTAGTACCCACTCACCCACGTCGAACTCTAACTCTTTGGTCCTCTTATCGGCGTAGCTCTTCTGTCGACTCTGAGCTATCTGTAATCTCTCTCTGACCACTGCTATCTTTTCGCTAGTCTGCTGGATGATCTCAGGACCTGTAATCTCTTTCTCTCCCACCTCGGTCCAACATACAGGAGTACGACATTTACGACCATAAAACGCCTCGAACGGAGGCATCTTAATGCTGGAGTGGTAGCTGTTATTATAAGCAAATTCAACTAACGGTAAATGCGAATCCCAACTACCACGGAAATCCACTACACAGGCTCGTAACATATCCTCCATCGTCTGAATCGTACGCTCCGACTGGCCGTCCGACTGGGGATGATAAGCAGTACTCATCTGGACTCGAGTACCTAATGCCCGCTGTAGACTCTGCCAGAAAGTAGATGTAAATCGAGCATCTCTGTCGGAAACTATCGAGGCTGGAACTCCATGTCGGGAGACAATCTCATACAAATAAACTCGAGCGAGTTGCTCCAACGTATAAGTCTCCCGGATTGGCAAAAAATGCGCTGTCTTCGTAAGCCGATCTACAATCACCCATATCGCATCATATCCACGTGGAGTCCGCGGTAGCTTCGTAACGAAGTCCATCGTGATATGCTCCCAACTCCACTGAGGAATCTCTAACGGCTGTAAACGGCCATGGGGCTTCTGGTGCTCGGCTTTCACCTGCAGGCAAGTCAGACAACGCTCGACGAACTCAGCTATATCCCGTTTCATACCGGGCCACCAATATAGCGCACGGAGATCTTGATACATCTTCGTACTACCAAGATGAATAGCAAGGCTAGACTTATGAGAATCTTCCAAGATCAACTGTCGTGCATCACCGGTCCTAGGAACCCAAACTCGACCTTGTCTCACATAAAACCCTCGAGAGTCAGTCTCGAACTCCTGTGACTGACCCAAAATGTGCTCCCTCCGGTGGTTCTCAGCACGCATCCCAATGGCCTGTGCCTCTCGAAGCCTCTCTATCAGGGTAGATGTCACCTCGACCCTGTAATTACGGGCTCGGCTCGAAGATCCGCGCTCCTTTCGACTGAGCGCGTCTGCCACCACATTCGCCTTACCCGGGTGGTACTGAATGTCGCAATCATAATCCTTGATCAACTCTAGTCCCCATCTCTGGCGCATATTCAGATCACGCTGGCTGAATAAATACTGGAGACTCTTATGATCAGTAAACAAGGTAAACGGTACCCCATAGAGGTAATGGCGCCAAATCTTCAGCGCAAACACAATGGCTGTCAACTCTAAGTCATGGGTCGAATAATTCTTCTCGTAATCCTTCAACTGACGAGAAGCATACGCAATCACTCGGCCCCTCTGCATCAATACACATCCCAACCCTGTCCCCGAAGCATCAGTATATACGACAAAATCACTGGTGCCTTCAGGCAGGGCTAACACTGGAGCCTGACACAATCGACGCTTCAGCTCCTCAAACACGAACTCCTGATCTTCAGTCCACTCAAACGGAACTGACTGACAAGTCAAACAGGTCAACGGCACAGCAATCAAAGCGAAGTCCTGGATAAATCGACGATAATATCCGGCTAATCCCAGGAAACTGCGAATCTCTGCTACACTTCGGGGCCTCTCCCAGCTCATAACGGCCTCTATCTTAGCTGGGTCTACAGAAACGCCCTCGCCGCTAACGACATGGCCTAGGAACTGAACTTCCCGAAGCCAGAACTCACATTTCGAGAACTTCGCGAACAACTTTTCTAGCCGCAACACACTCAGAATCTCTCGCAGGTGCGCCGCATGCTCCTCTATTGATCTGGAATATATCAGGATGTCATCTATAAACACTATGACAAACTGATCAAGATACGGATGACAGACCCTATTCATCAGGTCCATAAAGGCTGCTGGGGCATTGGTTAGCCCGAACGGCATAACCGGGAACTCATAATGGCCATATCGGGTCCTGAATGTTGTCTTTGATGTATCCTGCTCATAGACTTTCAGCTGATGATATCCTGAGCGCAAGTCGATCTTCGAAAACATGCTGGCTCCCTGTAACTGGTCGAATAGATCATCTATCCGCGGAAGAGGATAACGGTTCTTCACCGTTACCTTATTAAGCTCGCGGTAGTCTATACACATCCGCATCGACCCATCCTTCTTTTTCACAAAGAGGACTGGAGCACCCCACGGTGAAGTACTCGGTCGAATGAAACCACGATCCAATAATTCCTGCAACTGACTCATCAGCTCCCTCATCTCGGTAGGAGCCAAACGATAAGGTGCACGTGCAATGGGAGTAGCACCTGGCATCAACTCGATACGAAACTCTACCTGTCTGTGCGGCGGCAGACCAGGTAGCTCCTCAGGGAACACATCGAGGAACTCAGAAACGACATCGACGGTCTCTATACTCTGCTTCTCCTTCTTCGCATCAACTACATATGCTAGGAAGGAGGAACAACCCTTGGCTAAACAACGACTAGCCTGAATCGCAGAAATGAGGCCAATACTGCCCCTACTGCGCTCTCCGTATACTGTGATAGCACGGCCCTCAGAAACCGGTAGCCGAATAATCTTCTTAGAACACGCAATATCGGCATGCTGAGAAGCTAACTAATCCATACCTACTATGGCATCAAAACTACCGATCTCTATAGGCAACAAATCGATCCGAAAAGGATAACCGTCTATCTCTAAGGTACACTGGGCATAAATATGTCTAACTACAGAAGCACTGCCATCAGCAAGCTCTATAACTAATGGCTCTGACAACTCAACAGGCGAAGCAGTAAAATATGCAGTAAAAGCAAGCGAAACAAAAGAACGGTTCGCTCCGGAATCAAACAACACTCGGGCACTATGACCATTTAGAATGAACGTACCCGAAACCACGTCAGCTGTATCTCGAGCCTCCTCCGCTGTCAGCTGGAAAACTCGGCCTCTGGCTGGCGGAACAGTATCTCTACGTGCCGAAGAACCAACAGAACTCTGACCCTGGGCCGGGGGTCTAGAATCCCCCTGCCGCGGAGCTGTGAAATCTCTAGACTGATGACCAGGCCGCCCGCAATTAAAGCAGAGTGGGTCTCTCGAAGTGCACCCTGACTGGGTGTGGCCAGGCTGGCCGTAACGGAAGCAACGCACATAGCGGGGATCACACTCCCCGGTGTGTCTCTGGCGACACCTCCTACAGAACCGCTCCCTATTAACCGATCCTGAACTCGACGCTCCTCCCCTCTGCTCGGATCCTCCGAAACGACTGCCCCTATCATCGGGCCTACGATCTGATCTCTGCGAAGACCTATCTCGATGCCTGTCTCCCCCTTCAGATTCGGCGCGCCGACGATCATCACCCCTGGGCTGGAACTGGCCGGAGCGACTGTCTCTATCCCGATCTCTGTCTCTACCTCTGTCAAAACCACCTCCCTGTCCAGCCGACCGCGTGACTCGCGGCTGCTCAACTACTGGGTCTCGACGAGACAACTCACTCTCTCGCCTACGGGCTAGCTTGACTGCCCTGGCATAAGTCGGAATGTAACCGGTGTCAATGAACTCTCGGATCTCCTTACGCAAGCACATCAAGAATCTATTGATCTTCCGAGACTCTGTACTAATCTGAATAGGCGCAAACAAACTCAAATCGATGAAAATTTTCTCGTACTCATCAACCGATCGCTGTCCCTGGAATAACGTCAGAAAATCAATCTCCAGCTGAGCCCTACGGTCCTCAGGACAATACTGCTCCTCGAAACGAGCCCTAAACTGACTCCACGTCATCTCATATGCCTGTTCATCTCCCATCATATCTCTAATAGTCCGCCACCACTGCTGAGCACTAGTCCGCAACTGGGCACTAGCGAATGTCGTCATCTGATCCGGGTGGCATCCTGTGATACGGAAGGCCATCTCCATATCCTGCAAACAGTACATGGCCTTTACGGCCCCAGGCTCGCCATGATACTCTGGCGGGTGTGCTGCAAGGAACTCCTTATACTTACATCCCTTGCCTGCCCCTCGTGATGAGCCAGCTCCTGAATCTCTGACCCCGCCTGTACTCTGGGTCTAGGACTGGATACCCTCAGCACGGCCTTTCTCATAGGCCTACTGTAGTCGTCGGGCAAACTCCTCATCTGATACTCGTCCCCCGGTGTGACCCTCGGGTCTCTGCTCGTCTGCCATAAGATCTCTGCATAATACAACAATATTACTATAACGACAGTAATATAATTCTACAATTCTTAGACCTACTCATCAGAGATCAAGCCCAAGGATCTAGACACTGGTTTAAGCCTAAGCATCACTAATGATACTTAAACCTTAAACTAATGCTCTGATACCAAGCTGTAACACCCTACTTTTACGACTAATGCCACAGAGGACTTATAGTCCTCGTAATCCAATTATAACAACATCATCAAGGGTAAACAGCTAATTAACTACTAAACATCAACAACAAGCATAAAGTAATATGAGACGGGAACCAACCCCCGTCGATGACGTCACTCAACCATATCATGAGTAAAGGTTACAGTCATCCAAAAGTCACTGGCTAATAAGCCAAACCACAAAATATCGGGACTACTTACGAAAGTAGTCGCTAACTACTGTCCACGTGGCGGGTCTCGGCTACTGCCCGCTGTATCCCTAGCCTCAGTCCTCGTACCTGAGATCCATGGTTAAAACAACATTCAGCGGAAAGCTGGTGAGTTACTATAAACAACTTTAAAACAGTTTATAAAATAGTTAGCACAATATAACGACTAATAATCAACATGCGGCCGGCCTCAACTGCCTGACGCCTCATCGGGAGCGACCCGGCACAGCCTGCATAGCCCACTCCACAAAGTAGTGGGTTGTCAGGTCCACTAAGTTGGGAATGACCTAGGTCCACTGAGTTGGGAATGACCCAACAGGCCTGTCTACTCTGCGTATAGCAACAATACGCGCGATCCACGTGCTCTGCTCTGTGCTAACAAATGTCAACGTGTAAAAGGATCCACATCGGACCCGGATAACAACAACAAAGTAAGTAACTCACCTGAAGCACGACTACAGTCTCGCTATCGACGACAGTCTCTACAAGTCCCAGGCTTAGCTACGAAATCCTGGCAACAATAAACACAACTACACTGTAACGACTAGCTACGGAACTCATAACGACTATACTACTAATTTACGGACTCGACATCAGCTACCGGACTCAGCCCCACGAGCGCGGCCAGGAGCACGGCCACGATCGCGGTCTCGGCCGCGGTCTGGGAGCGCGGGCGCGATCCCAATGCCAGCGATCACCCTTAGCCGCCGCATCCTAATCGCGGGCGCGACCAGGTGAGCTCGGCCGCGCTGCGGCGACGAACAGAGCAGTTCATGCTCTGTTTTTACTCAACCAGGGAGACCTCACCTCCCAATCTCGATTTCACATACAACAGAGGGTAATATTCCTCTTAACTTATCACAACTACTCCTAACAGCAATACAATTAAACTTCAAACAGTTACTAACCGATTTTCCGCTCAATTCGATAGTTTAAAGAGTTGATGATGACAATTTCTTGGTTATGGCTGCCTTGATTCTTCCTTCCTCCCTCTCCTTCCTTAATCAGCTGAAACACACACACATATACACTTGGGGTTGTACACAATTGAAGAAAAGAAAGCTTGAAGGGAGATATATATACGTTTCCGGTCCCGAACTTAATTAAAACGGGTACGGTACTCATTAATCACTAGGTAGACACCCGTTAACCCGATTAATTTCAAATTAACGACTTGGGTTTAGAATGTCAATTAACTCATTAAAACAACCTCAAAACCCCAAATACTACAAGACCGGTTATTATCTCAACCGATTAAAATTACACGTAATAGCAATCTACTTTACCCACTCACGTGTAATTAATCAATTAAAATCCACCAACTCGATAAGACAACTCTCGAGGCCAATAAATAAATTACACGTACCTGCTGCTAGATTGTGGGTGTTACAGACAGCTTAGGAAACTTTTGTATGTTTTTTAGCTTTGTGTCCCTGATGGAGCCAAAGAAAGTATATGATGCACCTAAAGATGCCAATTGGATCACTTCCATGCAAGAAGAACTCAATCTGTTTGAGAGAAACGAAGTATGGAAGCTGGTCCCTGTTCCTAAGGTAAAACAATAATTGGCACCAAATGGGTCTTTAGAAACAAAATGGATGAGCAAGGTTAGAGGCAAGAAGAAGGCATAGACTATGATGAAACATTTGCTCCAGTGGCCAGGTTAGAAGCAATTCGTTTGTTTCTAGCCTATGCTGCCCACAAGAGCATGAAGATATTTCTAATGGATGTCAGGAGTGCATTTTTGAATTGTAAGCTGCAGCAAGAGGTAATGTCAAGCAGCCCTCAGGTTTTGAAAGTGAACGACATCCAGGTGTTGTCTATATGTTGGACAAAGCTCTCTATGGTCTAGAACAAGCCCCAGAGCCTGGTATGACACTCTTACTGATTTCCTTATGAGCAATGCTTATTCCAGAGTTAAACTGGATACTACATTATTCATAAAGAAGGTGAAATTTGATTTTATGCTTGTTCAAATATATGTGGATGACATTGTAACAACCTAGTCTTTAGCTAATTTAATTATCTGATTATCGAACCGATAATGTAATTTTATTACATTATTTGAATTATAATTTAATAAAGTTATGAAATATTTAATTAAATTATATAAATATTCGAATTATGATTTAATTATAATTATGTTATAAAGATAATTAAATAAAAGGGATGTAAGATACCTGCACCTATATCTGAGCCTGTAAACGAAAATATACCTAAGTTGACTGATACAATCGTCAAGGTTAAGAAAGTCAAATTTGTGTCTTCCTCCAGTGAAACACCTGCAGAAAAAAATAATATTGATTTTAATGATCAGGACGATGAACCAGTCACAATAGATGTTCAAAAAGACCAGGACACAAGTGAGACACCTAAGACTAAGGGCACACACAAGAAGTCCATAGACAAGATGTCCTGCTTTAGATGTCATGAAAAGGGGCATGTAGCTTCTAACTGTCCGCTTAGGAAAACTGAAGTTACACCTAAGACAGGGAAGCCAACACCAGTTAAGCCCTCAACAAATGTGGCAAGCACTAGTAATTCTCAGAGTACCGAGAAAACTGTGCAGGCTACATCAAAACAAGTTGTGAAACAAATACCGGTAAAGGTTGGACCAAAGGAAGTGGTTAGGACTAATTCACCGAATCGAGTCATAAATCAATCTAGGTCTGGACCTCAACAACAATATAGGAGCACAACACCTAGCAGAGCATACACTCCAGTTAGGTCACACACTCCTATTAGACATCACACAACGGTAAGAGCTCAAGGATCTCAATCTGAAATGCAATATAATAGGAATTATTCAAGAGCTCCACAACAAATGCCTACTCAAAGGCAAAGAGTGAATTTACATCTCTCGGCACCACAACAAACTCCTGTTCAACGACCCAAGTCACCTGAAATGCGAGATGGGTATTTGAAAGAGTTTAAGTATGTGGATGAGAATGGTATAACCAAGTCAGTTATGGCCCTGGTTCCCCATGATAACTAACCTTTTTTCTTTCATGTGCGGGAGATTACCACAGGTCCAAACAACAAATGGTTCGTCGACAGTGGATGCTCCAGGCACAAGACAGGGGAAAGAAGTCTCCTTACAGACTTCAAGGGTGGGAATCGGGGATTCGTATCATTCACGGGAAATAAAGGAGGAAACATAACGGGTACCGGAGTGGTCACTAATGGGACGATCAAGTTGGATCAAGTTTATCATGTTGATAAACTGGTTCACAATCTCATTAGTGTATCTCAAATCTGTGACAAGAAGAATTCAGTGCTGTTCACTGACACTGAAGCGTTAGTGCTAAAACCATGGTTCAAGATTCCTGAAGTGTGGATATTGATGAGGGCACTAAGGAAGAATGACTTGTAAATGCTCGATATGAACAAGCCGGAAACTTCGTTGGGTCCGATCTGCTCACTGTCAAAAGCTTCGGAAACTGAATCAGTGTTGTGGCACAGACGCATGGCACATTTGCACCTAAGAAAAATGAACTATATAACGAAAAATGGATTGGTGCAAGGTGTGCCTATGAAGAGTTTTCAGTTCGAGGATAAGTGTCTACCATGCAAGAAGGGCAAACAACATAAGAAGGCACACAAGTCCAAGACTCAAAACTCCATAACCTCTACATTCGATTTGTTGCATATGGATCTCTTCGGACCAATCAACAAAAGGAGTATAGGAGGTAGTTGGTATTGTTTAGTTATCACTGACGATTACTCACGATTTTCTTGGGTTTTCTTTCTAGGTACAAAGGACGAGACGGCGTCCAAGCTCATCGGGTTCTTAGACCAAGTGGAGAATTCCTATGGAACACGGGTTAAAAGGCTACGTAGTGATAATGCAACAGAATTTAAAAACACTGTAATTGGTGTATATTGCCTATCAAAGGGCATAGTGCATCAATTCAGTGCACCATATGAGCCTCAACAAAATGGGGTGGCCGAACGTAAAAACAGGACATTGATTGAGGCAGGTAGGACTATGCTTTCGGATTCAAAGCTTCCTACCATGTTTAGGGGGGAGGCAGTGAATACCGCATGTCATATTTTAAAACGGGTCCTAACTGTCAATTCTTTGAACAAAACCTGTTATGAAATTTTGAATAAAGGGCCACCTAATTTGACTGGCTTCGAACCGTTAGGGGTACCATGCACTCTATTGCGAACAAAACATCAACCTAAGTTTGGTGAAAAGGCTGATGAAGGATACTTCCTAGGTTATGTGCCGAACTCACTAAACAAACGGGTTTTTAACAAAAAAAATTGTACAGTGGAAATTGTGTATAACATTGAAGTCACAAGTTATACACATGAACCCCAAACAGGTCCGGAATGGATATTTGACTATGATAAATTATTTGAGTCATTTAACATTCCTTTGGATGAAAATGCAGGTACAATCGAAAGGACATGGCGACGTTGCATCTGAATGACGAAGGTCATACCTTTCCGAGGACTACATTTCAATCCACATCCGAGTCTACTTCGACTGAAGATGGATCTCCAGAAGTCACTGATCCAGAAACACCTTAAACTGAGAATCAGACTCAGGCAACAAATTCCAACTCTGAGGAAAATGTCCACGAGGAGGAAAATGTGGAAGCTGAGGATGATCCCCCATTAGGTGAAATAGGATCTAACTTAGGAGATAATATGAGAGTTGACGAGATAGAGACCTCTAGGATCAACAAGAACCATCTTATAGAAAGCATCATAGGAAATCTTAATGAGGGTGTGAGGACTAGGAGTAGTTTACATAACAACACCGTGTTGTTGTCGATGATAAATGACTCTGAGGCCTTTCATACTTGCCTCTATTCTTGTTTCATCTCGCAAGTAGAGCCTAAAAATGTGCAAATGGCACTAAAGGATAACACCTGGGTTGAAGCGATGCAGGAAGAACTCTCTCAGTTTAGGAAACTAGAAGTGTGGGAGTTAGTTCCATAGGAACCAAATGGGATTTTAAGTGCAAAAGAGACGATCGGGGTATAGTCACTCGCAACAAGGCTAGGTTAGTTGTAAAGGGTATCAACCAAGAGGAGGGAATCGATTACAATGAGGTGTTTGCACCAGTAGCTAGGCTGGAAGCCATTATGTTGTTTCTGGCTTTTGCTTCCTACAAGGGATTTAAGGTATATCAACTAGATATTAAGAGTGCTTTCCTCTATGGGAAAGTGAAGGAGCTGGTGTATGTAGAATAGCCGCCCAGATTTACAGATCCAAAATATCCTGATAGAGTATATCGTTTATATAAGGATCTATATGGATTGCATCAAGCACCAAGGGCGTGGTACGAGACTTTATCCAACCATTTATTAGAGAACGGGTTTGAAAGGGGTAGGATAGATAGTACGCTGTTCGTTAAGAGAAAGGGAGAAAACTTCATCTTGGTACAAGTGTACGTCGATGATATCATTTTTGGATCATCAGACGAACAGATGTGCAAAGATTTCGAGAAGGTAATGAAGTCGAAATTTGAGATGAGTGCAATGGGAGAGTTAAATTTCTTTTTGGGGTTACAAGTTGACCAGAAGAAGGAAGGTATGTTTATCCATCAGACGAAGTATGTCTATGACATATTGGAACGCTTCGGGATGGATGGGACAAAACTGACTGCCCATTTCAGCACGCCGATTCAAGTGAATCACAATCTCGGACCGGGTACTAAAAGTGATACCGATGTGGATCCGACGTTATATCGGGCCATGATTGGATCACTTATGTATTTAACTGCTTCAAGACCTGACATCATGTTTGCTGTGTGTATTTGTGCTAGGTTTCAAGCTAATCCGAAGGAGATGCACATGAAAGCTGTGAAGCGGATTCAACGATACCTCAAGTCGAAACCGAAGCTGGGACTTTAGTCTCACGCGGAGGGAGATCTAGAGTTGGAGGCGTTCACGGATTCTGACTACGGAGGATGTAGCTTGACGCGCAAATCAACAACTGGTGGTTGTCAATTTCTAGGAGGGAGACTGGTTTCCTGGCAATGCAAGAAACAGACGGCGGTATTCGGGTCAACGTGCGAGGCCGAGTATCTTGCTGCTGGTAGTTGCTGCTCACAGGTTCTGTGGATACAACAACAATTGCGGGATTACGGTTTGGCTTACACTCAAACTCCCATTAGGATAGATAACCAATCTACAATTGCTATAACAAATAATCCAGTTAAACACAGTAAAACAAAGCACATGGACATAAGGCATCATTTTATTCGTGATTATGCTGAAAAGAACTTAATCAAATTGGTAAAAGTGGCAACGGATGATAATAATGCTGATTTATTTACCAAAGCCTTTGATAAGTCACGGTTTGAATATTTGATTCAACTAAATGGAATTCGCAACCCAGAGTAATTTGACCTTAGTAGAAGTTTATTTCCTTTTATAGCTGTAGTATTTCTTTCTTTTTATAGTAAGTCTGCTAAATTAGGATAGTTTCTATTTTTAGTAAGTTAGTATGTTATATTATTTTCTTGCTATTTCTTATGAAAAACAAAAGAAAAAAGAGAGAAAACCATAAAAATTAAAAAAAAAAAGAGAATATCAGAAAAACAGCTAAGTCTTAGATGCATAGGTTCAAAGTGACGAAAATTAGCACAGTCGTTACAAACCCTAAGTGTTTAGGCTTTCACACATAATGCACCTAAAATTCTAAGTGTTATACTTTATTTTAGTTTGATATGTTGGTAGGCATAATACATATAGGGAGTCTCAAGGCTAATAAAATATTCAAGAAAAAGTCAAACGTGTCCCTAACTTAGATGTATGACCAATCGGTCTTAATTTTTATGTACGAGACATACAAACTTTGAGTCTAAATGAGGTATGCAAACTTTCTGGGGATGTATAGCAACATCAAATACATCTTAAAATGAAAAGAATAGAAAAATCATAAGTAATTGAGAGTCAAAAAAACATGTAACTCTGTTGTACGTAAGTACAGACCTGTTGCCTCTGTTTTGATTCGGGTTAGCAAGATAAGTCGCTTTGTTTTACGTCGGTACAGACCTGTCACCGCTGTCTTGCTAGCTTTAAAAATAAACCTTATGTCAAACTAAGACACTTTGTTGTATGAAAATACAGACCTGTGTCCGATGTCTGTCTTTGAAAGAAAGTTTGCAAATACCAACAAGTTAGAATCATTGTCCGTATGCCTTGATCATAAAAGTATGTCTATGTCTGAGTCACGTAAGATAATTTCATGATAAATAAAAATGCCAAGGGATATTCCGTAATGTAGCATGTTTAAAGAGGTAACTACCGACAATCGGCTAAATGGGTATGTCACACCAAATAATCAAAGAATAAAAAATTCCTAAGTGTGAAAGTTTAAGTACTGAAAGTGAGTATTGACACCGCTATCTGATTGAACCTTTCTTTGACTGTGCTCCTCAAAAATAATTTTTTAAGTTTTTAGCATAGGTTGTAAATTTTAATAAGTGTAGTTTAAGTCTAAGGTAAATTCTTGTTCAAAATTTTAAAATTTTATTTTTACTTTTACTTATCTTATTTTATCTTATTTTATTTTATTTTATTTTATTTTTATTTTTATTTTTATTATTTTTATTTTTTATTATTTTTTTAATTTACTTAGGAAAAAGGTCAAAAATTACTGAGGGTGCATTCATAGTTGAATAAAATAAACATTGTGTGAAAATATAGTGCTTAGGGTAAAAGATTTGGCATAGTTTATTCCGTTACACAATAAGATTGAAAAAGTTGAAAAAGTTAAACTCGAATTTGGATATTCTCGAATCTGTCGGTAGATTCGAATCTGTCATTAGACTCGAAGGTAGGTAGTATAAATAGGTTAACAGTAATGGTCATTAATCCATCTGTTTTCGAATTTGTTCCCTCGAGTCTATCTGGCGATTTCGAATCTATTTGTTCGAGTTTGCCGATTTCACAAAAACAACTATTTCTCGAGTTTCTTGTGTGTGGGTTCGATTCTACTCATAGATCTAGGTATAAACAACTAGTTTGTGCAAGATTTAAGTAGTCTTATACACCATTTAAGCCAAAATCACCGAATTTTGATGGTTTATTAGTCGAAAACTTGTTTTTCAAAATTACAAAGTTTGGACCGGTAAAGAGTCAAATTAAATGCAAATTTCTGTGATTAGAACCTAGTAGGGCTAATGAATGGGAGTTTCTGAGTCCAAAATGGTTAAAATCATGGATTTTGGTGATGATGTGGGCCGACTAATTCGAATCAGTTCATGACCATTCTCGAGTTTGTCAGTAAACTCGAGAAGATCATTAAATTTGAATGTGTCATCAAACTCGAAAAAGTGTTTCTTCGAATCTGTTTGTTTGAATTTGTCATTTTATTTGAATTATTCAATTTAAATTTAATTAAACTTGTAGAAATTCATATGTGTTGGCTTTTGTACTTAAACAAGTTCAAAATAAAACAAATTTGAATTTAATGAAGTTTATTCATTTTTTTAATAATTCTAATATTTTATCTATTGTGCAGACATGGCGGATAGAGTGTTTGTGCCAAAGTATGGTCATTCCCCCTGACCATAATATCCCTGAAGCGCAGGGTTTCCGCCAGATGGTGGATTTCCTGGTGGAATCCAGAATTTCATTTGTACTATCCCATAACATCCAAATCGTTTTTCCTTATGTACGCCAGTTTTATGAACATCTACAAGTGGATTGTACTGTCACCCCAACAGTACTAAGGACAAGGATAGCCGGACAGCCATTAGTACTTTTTGCAGATATGTTACGTCAAGTTCTGCAGCTGGGAACTCAGGAGGAAGAGAATGGAGCTATAGATTTCCCGTTAAGTATTAGGCAGGCTGCCTTTGTGAGGATGGGTTATAGCTTGGATGTTACTAAGGCATGCTATATGAAGAGTGGACTCATTGGGCAATGGAAATTTCTGGCGCACGTGTTCATGGTCCGCTTTGCGGCAAAGAAAGCGGGCTTTGATTATATCGTATCGAAGATCCAATCAGGGATTATCGCATTGGTTTATAATTGGCGCTTCAGTTTTTCAGAAATGTTTTTCTCAGAGTTTGTTCATCAAATCACTGCTCCGGAGAGGGAAAGATTTCTTTTGTATCCACGCTTTGTGATGATGGTCATCAGACACTTCTTGCCAAATTTGCCGCAACTTAATGACATTCAAAGTGTAGCGGTTATCGATAAGAGGATTTTTACTGATTGCTCTGCTCATAGAGGAAGGTTAGCAGTCCCGGTCGAGCGACTCCAATCATTCCGACTCCAATACAATCCATTCCATCCACCTCATCCACTTACGCAGAGAATCAAAGGTTTTTGCACCTAAAAGATAGAGTTGACTTCCAGCAGATTCAAATCTTTGGCCTGACAACGGCTATCGGTGAAATTCAGAAGCATAATTCAAATCTAGATAATGAGAATGCCGACCTGAAAAAGATTGTGGACAAGGTACAGGAAGAGAACTTGGAGCTGAAAACTTTTGTAGCTGATCAAGCGGCCGAAATAAGATCAATGCGCTCCCTGATTGAGCATTTATTGAAAAATCTAAAGGCTCAAGGGGAGACAAGCTGCCGAGATCAAATAGAGCTTCCTAGGGATGATGATAATAATGAAGATGACAATGGCAATGATCCCAGCACGCAAAGACATAATGAGCCAGTAGATTTTTCTGCTGCTCAGGATGCTGAGACTCAGGGGGAGCCGAGTCAATCAGGAGCTGAAGTAGGTGAGGCTAGTTCATCAAAGGTCTCAGAAAATGAAGTGCGTCAGATAATTGACGCATTGATGGATATTGATGAAGAGCCATTAGATTTGGAATTTTATTTTGAAGATGATGTAGAAGATCTGGAAGAAGGAGAGTTTGTGCCAGAAGATGTGGCTGATTGGAAATCTGATGAGGAGGTTGTGATAGATGAAGACGATAATGTAAATGAAGTAATCATTCAATCCCAGCCTGTCACAGAACTATATGAGCATACTGATGAACATGTAATAGATATTGATGACATCAAAGTGGCATCGGTACATGATTCAGAAATGGAAGAGGCTGAAAGAGAGCCGAGCAGAGCTGAATTGCTAAATATTTGGTTCCGCAAGGAAGAGAAGAAGACTGAGCCAAAAATAAAGAAGACTATGAGGATTCCAGGTGCAGGAAACTTCTCGGGAGGTATTATTAGCTGGTTCTTCGACAAGGAACTGCAGCTTTTTATTCGAAAGAGAAGAGATGGTCTCCAATACCTGAGGCGCAAGCTTAAAGTATTCAATACATTGCCGATGGTAGAGGTAAAGGAGCTAGCTTGGAAAGAGTTGATCAATATCGGAAATAATCCCTATGCTGAAGTGATCGCTAAGATAATCAGACGAGAAGGGAGATCTGGTAGGTTTGAGAGACTCCAACCGAGGTCTGGAAAAAGAGTAGAGGATGCTTCAAGAATAGATCCTCATACAGGACGACCATGGGCGAAAATAGTTTACAAACCTGTCAAATGCTTAAGAAGGGTGCCAATGAAGAAGATGCCTCAAGATATTTTGAGCAACATGAAGTGGTGGTACCTTGAAAATGAAACTGCTGAAGCTATCATGGAGGATCAAGACGATAAAGTTATTTTGAGAGTGTATGATCCCCTGCATCTGATAAATCTCTCAAAGGACGATCTGAAGAAGCTTCATGGCCAACATATCTTCTTTCATGAAGGATGGAGATCTGAAGCCAGAAAGTTCCAAAAAGTTGTCAGAGTATGTATAGATGCAGGTATATACGCAGGTAGTAGTATATATAGCTCTAGTACTTAATCAAGATGTAAATAGTTAGAAGCTATCGTCAAGGGGGAGTCTGTTGGTACACCCTGTGTGACGATAGCAGTCTAAGTGATCTAACATTTTGGTTTTAGTAATATTCAAGTATTGAGTTTTAACGAGTGTTGGATATATATGTTTATATGTTTATATATGTTTGACAGTTATTGATTGTATGTTTGAACTTGATGTAACGTATTACAAGAAGTTCAAACATAAAGTTCAAAGATGAATTCAAGCATAAGTTGAAAACATGAGTTTCAATACTAAATTAATTATATGAAAGAGTAAATTCGAATAATCTAAGGACTTGGATTCGAATCTAGATCAGATTCGAATGAGTCTCTTAGGTAGATTCGAATGTGCATTCTTAGGCAGATTCGAGAGTGTCAAAGGGACAAACTCGAATGGGCCTTGGGCCTGATTCGAGTTTGGCCCATGACAAACTCGAATTAGCGTCTATAATTAGGGATTAACTCGAATGATTAGTGGAGTTTTTGCAGAATTTGTGAGGGATTAAGCAATAGGTGATCTCGAGTTTATCAGTTTATTGAGTGTTCTTTCGGAGAGAATCTTCTAGTAAGTGCATTCTGGTTAGTTCGTACAGCTCGTTGATAGTATCCGTGTTCCTAGTGAGAGTAGTTACCGTCAACCTGTTAACGAGGATTCCACACTCGTTGACGGTCTCGCGTCTAGATAGATCCGTGTTGTGTAGACCTTAAATTTGGTTAAAACATCAACATGCTCGTACATGAGTTATATCCTGACTCATTGTTCACTTAACTTTTCATTTAGAACTAAGACCTCCTGTGCATCTGCTTTCAGCTTATTCCTTAATATCTAGAAGACTAGTTATCCGATTTTAGTGATTGAACTTGAGCTGTTAATGTGTTATGTGTCTCTAGAAATAGATTTAATATATCATTTAAAGTAGCACATAAAACACATAAATCGTGGAATGTAGAAAAGTTTAGAGTTAGCTCTTTGCGGTCCGACTCCACATTTGCCATTTGAGCTGCAAACTGTAGAATGGTTTGACCCTCTGACTTTTGCACCAACAAAGGACTTGAATCCGTCTGCTGGTTGTCTTATGCTTCCTCTTTAGCTCTATCATCCCCGGTCTTAGTTACTTTTGTCATAAATGCTTTGGCATTCGACTCCGGATGAGTACTCCAATCATATGTTCCATCAAGCTGTCAGTTAGATGACACAATGGTTAACAGTCCAGCGATGGCTGCTTGATTCCCAGAATGACTAGATTGATATCTCCCTTGGTTCTGATTCTGATAGTTTTCCAGTTTTGGTCTTTGACACTCTCTTGCAAAGTGTCCCAATCCTTCGCAGTTGTAGCACTTTACCTTAGATTTGTCTAACCCAACCTTGTTGTTGCTAACGTTTAGATTTCTTCCTGTCCTCTTCATGAACCGCTTGACCCTTTGAGTCACCATTGCTAGTTGTCACTGTAGGTCCATCTCTTCCACGTCATCAGGATCTACCTGATCGTAGTCTTCTTACCACGATGCTGGATCGTTTATTTTTCCTTGAATGCAATTGTCGTACGCTGCGATAAATGAAGCTAGAAGATTTAGATGATCTTAAGCTGGTTTTGCGCTCATCGGCATCTTGGTATATCCTTGAGACGTAGACGCTATATGATTTGCTTTTTCTTCTTGGTATATACTAGCGATTGACTGTTTTCATTTTCCAAAATACATCTCTGGATCTTGAACCTGATCAAATTCCCGTTCCTTCTTCTGTAACTTGAAGTTATATGCCCTCAGCGTTCCAATCACCCCTTCTAGAGTGACAGTCTTAAACTTCTCTTCATCGTGATTTATTAGCGCCGTGTACATCTCCCACTTTGTCGGTAAAGCATCCAGAAGTTTTTCTATCTTCTCAGTCTCTTTATACTCGACACTGTGATTTTCAAGTTCAGTTAGCAGATGATAGAATCTAGTGATTGTCTCATCTAGTGTCTCATTCTTCAGTGATTTGTAGATGGCCATTTGCTGCTTCTGCAACTCAGTTCTTCCGATGCGTACCCTGGGATTTCCCTCACATCTCATCTTCACAGCATCCCGAAACTCTTTAGAAGTCCTATGATTCCTTAGTGTGTGCAGGATTTCCTGAGGTAACGTCATTATGATAATTGAGAAAGCTCGGTTCTCGACCTCATAGATTTTGTTGTCGTCATCTTTCATGTTCTGACACGTCAAGACTCTTTGACAGCCTTCAAGTTCTTGCGTAGGAGGAACATATCCCTCATCGATGCATATCGACATACGCATGACGTTGAATCGTGCAAAGTCAGCAAACATATCCTTCCGCTAACAGTAATCTTCCAATTTCATCAGCGTTGGCTGAGAATTTGCGTTGCCGACCTCATGGCCCATTTCTAGGAATTTTTGCAAACTCGACATTCTTTCACAAAATTTTTGTTTTCGAACTTAAACAATTTAATTTAAAAATTAATTTAAAATAATTCCTTCAATCTTATGCAAGTTCGGATTAATTTAAATTTAAATTCGTTTTGTAAATTAAATTCGAATTTGCTTAAGGTCGAACTCAAAAGGTTCGAATGAGTGTATGTTCGAAAAACCCTAAAAATTCTGACATATTCGAACTTCAGGCAAGTTCGAGAAAACCCCAATTTCTCTTATAACTTTGAATCTGACAAGTTCGAATTCTTACAACTTCGAATCTGACAAGTTCGAATTCTAGTTAAATTTGAATGAAGCCCTAAACCAACTTTGAGAGGAGCGTATTCTGACAAGTTCGATGAACCCTAATACCCCCTTAAGTTCGAGCTCCGCAAGTTTGAGAAATGGCCAAAAATTCGATTCTTTCAAGATTTCAGATCAAAGTTATGTTTTTATGACTAAAAACACTGATTTTGACTGAAAAAGTGAACTAATGTGAATTTTTCACGTTACCTTGCTTGTAGAACTCAGAAAAACATAGAAAACGGTGATTTTTCGGGTAAAAACGTCAAGAAACCAAGAATGTTGTATGAACACGAAGAACGCGACGAACACTCAAATGACTCAAATACCACTTGAAAGGTCACCTGTAGCACGACTATGATCTTGACGCGACATCTTCCAACGAGTGCGGAATCCTCGTTAGCGGTTTAACGGATCGATCACACACGAAAACCGGAGACAAACACAATGATAGCTGATACGACGAATGACCCGACACGTATATTTCTCCCAAATGACTCTTTGAAATCTCACAAGTTCGTTCGTGCACTGATACGAGCTCTGAATGTTAATTTCTGCCAAAGTCCTTAATTCAAACAGATTAACTCTTAAGTATAGATATTAAGTTCTAACTTGACATAAACAAGTTCAGTTAGGGCCAAGCCCACGAACTTGTCCACTACTATTCGAACTTAGCCTCACTAAGTTCAAACCCTAGCCTTTGAACTTATTCTTGAACTTATCTTTGAACTTGTTTTAGAACTTATCTTTGAACTTGTTCTTGAACTTATCTTTGAACTTATCATGCAAATGTAAACATCATACACAAACAAGATCAAACATATATACAGATTTGTATTTGCAAAGCCTGATTTATTACAAAAGACTATCCAAACTAGACGGTTATTGTCACACAGGGTGCACCAACACTTTATGTTGCTTCTGTCCAGGCCCATCTTTCTTTTCTATTAACAGCTGCACCTCATGTCACTAACATGCAATTAATGAGCCTAAATGTCTTGGCCAAGGCCAAGCCATAATTATAGGCTTAATGTGACGTTTTTGCTACTGTCCAAAATATCACATCACATTATTTGCCATTCCGTTCCACATTTAATCAATTTTAGGTGTTGATTTTAAGGGCTAAGTGTGTGTTGAATTCAAGCTAGTGGTTTAGGGGTTCGGCCACGGATATAAAGCCATGGACTAAGTGTCAAATGCCATGTTGATTTATTCTTTTTGGGGCTACTGTTATAGCCATTCTTTGCTTTCAAATAGAGGCTTAATACGAGTTAATATACATTATTAAGGGGTGTAAAGGGTGTGGCTAAAGGCCAAAGCACATGGGCTAGGGACAGAGGCTTTTCGTCAAGGTTCATGCCACAATTATTAGCTCCCTTTGACTGTTAGTGGCTGCTGATAATAAGCTCCTATTTGACACAAATGCACGCAGCCTACTCATGGACACTTATACATACCCCCAACACAACTACCAGTGGTTCATACGTGTTTTAATGGTCAGTTCTTGTGCAAATATTGGGTCTATAGTTCGCCTAACAATTGTTGTGTTTGGTTTTTAACTGCAAGACAGACACCACTATATTCTAACCTGCTTGTTATTTTGGATTTTTCTACTGCTATTGAGCATTAAACATGTTGCACACACAACACACTGCTTATACATATATGTACATATATTTTGTTGTTATTTGAATCCAAAAACACATAAAGATGCCCTCACACAAGCACACAGTTAACACCTCTTTGTACAGCTCGTTGCTATGCAATTATGTTGCTGCTGATGGATATCAGACACACACACACACACACACACACACACACACACAGTCTGCATGCACGCTATACAATCGGACAACACACACAACCCTTTGCATTTGCTACTGTTCTTTAAATTGTAATTGACACACACATTCGTTATCTCATAATTTTCAGATTTCATATATTTTAATTACAAGCACACTTATTCACTAATCGTTGCTCTTACACCTACATAGACATGTTGTGGTTTCAGTTTTTAAATCAGATGTTGTAGCTGTTGGTTTTCTTTCTATTTATTGCAAACATCTGAGACTCACAAAAAGATGAGTCTTGGAACTTTATTTATACGTCCACTCAACATAACACACACATCATAGACTTATTTTGTTGTCCAGACCACATCCGAGACTTCACTTTGTGAGTCTCGGATCTTCCATCTACCATACCTACACTCTTAACTGAGTATATTTATCAATGATTAAAGGCTGCTGATATATTTCTGTCTTTACAGCAGCTTACATCCAACATTCATATGAATCAAAAGGGGAAAAGGAATGATGCTGTTACACAAACATCTCCGACTTTTATATCAAAGAAACGTTGCTACTGGTTGTTCTCTACACACATCCGAGACTTGCAACTAAAAAGTAACTCTCGGATCTCTCTATTCATGCACTACTTAATAAACGCACACATATACTCACTGCACACACACACACACTGCATTTTGTTCTTATATTTTTCTTAATTTCCAGCAACCAATTAAGAGGATTAAAGGAGAATTGTATGCACAATTGATCAAGCAAGCACACATATACTTACTGCACGCAAAATCAAAACTTCATTTCCTTTCTATTTTATAAATTTCCAGTAGCAAAACAAGGAGGATATGGGCAATTTTCATTCCCAAATGTTCAATAAACACACACATAAGACTTTATAGTCATGGTCGAAGGCCATAGGCTTTCTTGGCCTTAACTTTTTTGATTAAAACATGGACCAATTTTGAATTACTGGGAGTTAAATAAACTATCCAATAAAGCCATAGAAATGTCGATTTCAACAATTAAATCTTAGCATACAACATGCACAGTCTTATTTCGATGTTTATTACATTCTTTGTTGATCAATTTTTAAAATGAAACACATATTTTCCCAGGAAACCGCGGTCTTCGAAAGAAACAACAAGAACAAAGTCTAAGTGATATTTACCTTCGAACCTTGATATGAACTTTTTGCTTGATAATTGTTTGTTGATTCCTTTACTTAATTTTTTTGAGTTTGGTTGCCACTTGAGAGAATATTGATGAAGCTGTGAGTTTGAAAGAGTTTGGGAGAATTCATAATTTCTTCTAAATTGATAAAATGAGCAGTGAAGATGGTTTTGGGTATTTATATAAGTAAGGTTTGCTTAATTTTACAATTTGGCCACAAAAGTTGTATATCTTTTATTTCTTTCATTTGATCTTTTCAACATCACAAACATAATATTTAATACTTTTGACTTAATTGTATCTTTTATTTCTTTTATCAACATAACAAACTTATAATTTAGCCGATTTGAATTAATTATAACTTTTATTAATTAAATATAAACTTTTATTACTTACAATGAAATTATATTTTAAATCACTTAGAAAAAATATCATTTAATTTTCAATTACCCTTAAACATTTTTAATTGCCGTAATTTAAAGTTCAGGTTGTTACACATGACAATCATATTATCCTGCAACAATTGCTACCCTTAGCTATTCGGAGAGTTTTTCCTAAACATGTTGTCGAAGCATTGATTGAGTTATTAAATTCTTTCAGAATATTAAGCTCAAAACTTAACTCAAAATCTGACCTAGAAAATCTTCAAGATCATATTGCACTTACACTTTGCCATCTTGAAAAGATTTTCCTACCATCCTTCTTTGATATAATGGAACACTTGCCTATACACCTAGCTGAAGTGGCATTACTTGTTGGGCTGGTACATTATCGGTGGATGTATCCTATTGAGAGGTACATTTGAATGCTACAACAATTAAAACATTATATTTTATAGCATATATGTAACGATATTTTGTTTCCCTTAGGTACTTGTTAACACTAAAGATGTATGTATGCAATTGAGCACATCCAGAAGGGTCTATTGCTAAAGGGACCATAATGGAAGAGTGCATGACATTACACGATATGTAATTAACATTGAAACTATGTCTACACGTCCCGATCGAAATGATAATGGAAAATATAACACGGGTACTCATTTTGGACGAGAAACACCATTTTTTCTTGATCGTGTGTCTATGGAGCAAGCACATCGTTACATATTAGAAAGTAGTGATGTTGTTAAGCCATACAGAGAGTATCTTAAGTATTTCCATAAGACTAATATTTTTTTATTGATTAGTAATAGATCAATTGAAATGTTTTTTTTTTTATTTTGCGAGACACTTTCGGTCCCTCCAAAAGTTAGTCCCTCGTGAACGTCAACTTATTCTCAATAAGGAGTTATCATATTGGTTTAAAACTCAGGTATGAGTTAAATATCAGTATAAGTGTCATTTTAAACCTTAGCTACCCAAAAACACTTAACCTGTTTTGTTTTATAGGTATTAGAAGAAGATGCCAAAATCCATGATTTATCATCTGAAGTGAAGGATATGTCATTGGGCTTGACAAATTTGGCTAAAAGATATAGTGGATACTTCATGAATGGATTTAGATTTAGAACAAACAGAAAGGGTAATAGTAGAGCCAAACAAAATAGCAGGGTCATTGTGACCGCTGGGACAACAACTTATTCAAGTAGAAAGGACAAAAATCCGATGTCTGGGGACTTTAGTTTTTAAGGAGAGTTGACAGGCATCATTGAAGAGCGTTATACCTATGAAACAAAATTTGTCTGGTGGAAGTGCAGTTGGTAGACAATAGGATAGGGATCCAACTTGATAATTTTGGTATTACATTGGTTAATGTTAGGCACAAAAAGGCCTAAGTCAAACTTGTTATACATCTTAGGGGGAGATTATTAATCAAACCTGTTTGATGCACTTGAAGGTATAGTTTAAGGTCTATTAATGCTTATCGAAACCAGAAAAGTGATTTGCAATATAAGTCAAAGCTGCTTACCTTGTAGCATTTGTTGCAACTAAGGCAGGTTGTCCAAGCTGTTCTACTCTGTTTAACAGGCTGGACATATACTGTCTACGATGCTCATACCTGTTCAGCAGCTTGGACAAATTCTAAGTGTACAGTTATTTGAGAACAAAACCTGTTCTTTGATAACAGGCTAACACTTCATCGAATATGTTTCCATGTCCTCTTGTAGATACTTGGACCAAAAGATGAGTTCACAAAGTCGAAGACAAAGTGGAAAAACAGAAGCTACTAAGACTGCCCACGCTGTTCTGTTACATGAAGACAAAGTTATTTGAAATGGGTGACATACCATTTCTTATATCAAGTTTTCCATACAGAAGATGAAAGGTTTAAAGTTGACATTCCTATTGTAGTTAAAGCCTTCTCCAACAGAGACAAAAAGGAAAAGACAAAGATTCTGCAATGTAGAGACAAATGTTGTTTTATCGGAACGTGGATAAATGTATTTTTTATCTTTTTAGAAAGACATTCCACTGTCTCTACATCCAATGAGGAAACTTCACTTGGATTCTCTAAGAGAGTATAAAAGGAAGCATATAAGGAATCTGAGATAAACAAGAGTGTGATATTCAGAACGTGCCAAAGAATTGTGTTATCATGCATGCAAAGTCTGCTTGAATAAAATAGTTGAGTGTGTCGAAGCTGTTCTTGTTCAAGTTGTCTGTTTGCCTGTCTTGTAATATCAGTGAGTTCATCATTGTGAGTGTATTCATTGTAACCGGTCTGAGTGTGTCTAAGATTCGTAATCTCTTTCATATCAGCTTGAACCATTCGGCAATTCAAGCTTGTTTGTAAATAAGACTTGTTGATAATATACATACTAACATTGAGAAAGTGTATTGAAATTTTAAATAGATGTATTTACCCCCCTTATACAGCTTAGAGCAATATGCTAGGGAAACCTTTTTGTAGGTCCCGAGAGGTTCCCAAAGTATATAGTTATAAGCTGTAGAGGGGGGGTGAATACAGCAATTTAAAAACTACACACTCTTTTCTCAATGTTTGTATGTATTATCAACAATTTGTTAATTACAAACAAGCTTGAATGCGGAAGAGTTCAAGCTGAGATGACAGATACAACAGTATGCTTACTAGTCTAAGACAGACTCGAACTAGTATACCATGAATACACTCACTAAGCAGCACTCACTGTGTTTACAAGACTTAAGGAACAGCTTTGTTAAAACAGCTTAATCACACAGATGCTGGTTTACAGAAGACTTGCATGCATGAAGATCACACTTGCACGTTCACTCTTGGTTTTAAGCACTTAGCTTTCTTCACCTTTCTTTCTGACCTTAGAAGCTTCCTTTTATACTCACTTAGAGGATCTCAGTGAAACATCTTCATTGGACAGAATGAAAAGGAAAAGTCTTGTTGAAAAGACTGTTGTCTTCATATGTGCAGAACTTTTGTCTTTTTACTTTGTCTACTGTTGCATTGCCTTTAACTAATTTAGGAATGTCAACTTTGCGTCTTTCTTCCCTGTAAAGGCCTATTTTGATATAAGAAAAAGGTCTGTCACCCTTTTTCAAATATCCTTTTGTCTTCATGTTACAGAACAGCGTGGGCAGGCTGAGCAGTTCTGTTTTCCACTTTGTCTTCGACTTTGTAAACTGATCTTGTAGTCAAAAACAATACATGATGACTTGGAAACAAATTCCATAAAGTGTTTAGCCTGTTCACAAAGAACAGGTTCTGTTCACAAAGAACAGAACACTTTAAAAATGCCCAAGCTGCTCAACAGTGTAGAGCAGCGTAGACAGTTTATGTCCAGCCTGTTCAGCAGACAGAGCAGCTTGGACAAACTGTCTTAGTTGCAACACATGCAACATATAGAACAGCTTTAGACTGATTTTGCAAATCATTTTCAGGTTTCAATAAGGCATATAACAGGCCTTAAGTTCAAACTTCAAATGCATCAACAGGTTTGATTATAAAATCTCCCCCTCAGATGTAGAACAGGTTTGACTGAGGCCTTTTTGTGCCTAACAATCTCCCCCTATTTGCAATAACCAGTTCAAGCTGGTCTTGTCAAAAATCACTATATATTTTTACAGTACATTTGCTGAAATAATATTACAACATTACAGTAAAGTAAAAGATAAGTTTATATATACACTGATTCTTGACTATTCTAGAACAACACATGTTCTTACAAGAGTACTAATGTACTAATGTATTTTACAACTAATGTAAAAGCAAAAATTACAACTTATGTAATAATGTACAACTTATGTACAGGTTGTACAACTAATGTACAGGTTGTTTGGACTGTTTGAGATGGGAGCAGATAATGGCAAGCCTGTCCAACTAATGGACAGCTTCCATTCTTCACCTACCCAGATGGTAGATGGACTTCATATCAGTGGAGAAGGATCCTTAACCATCCTTTCCAATTCTTCCCTTGTATCCTCAAGTTCCTCAACTTCACTTCTGATGATCATGAACTTGGGATCATTGAGTTCTCCTCTTTCATAGAAGCCTCTGAGCTGATCCCAGATGCCTGCTCTCCATTTGCTAGACTGCCTGAAAGAAACTGCAAGTCTGAAGGCGGCAAGTTGTCTCATATCAACATTGTATAGTTATGAGGCTCTTCGGAAGCACTTCTTCTGAGTTAGGGGATCCACAAAAAATGCCCCCAGCTCAGGTTCTTCAATAATCTTGCCATCCTCAAACTCTATTCCTTTAGGCAGACTATGATAAACTCCTTTTATTTCAATGGCATAGTCGCCCTGTTCAATCAGCGTAAGGAGTAGCTCCATCTCTGTATCCTTCTTTGTCCTTCTGGCCTTTATTTTGGGGTATGTCACAGAGACACCCTCTTTTACTTCTTTTGGAATCAGGCCCAGCTCACTTACTCTTTCCATCAGCTTCTTGATGTATGCCCTGATAGTCTTAGCCGTTTCTGACTTAGACTGGCTCAGGGCAACTGCCAGTTCCACCCATTCCCTGTATCCCATCTGTGCAACATCAGTGTGATCGTAGGATTCCATTTCAGGGCGTGTTGCACCCATCCTGGTGATCTGAAGTTTCCACTGTGTGCCCTTTCTTGAACTGGGAACAGCTTTGACAATTGCTTCCTTGGCAAGCCTTCTAGTAGCAACATCATGAAATTTCTTTCTAGCCAAGTTGTCAAAGTGGAATTTGGTTCTGGCAAAGGGTACTGTTGATTTGGTCACAGAGACCTGAGTACCTTTCTCTACTTCCTTCTCTTTTTCTCCTGCTGATTTCCTGGCAGCTTCCATTATTTTCTTTTGCACCTCCAAGGTAGACATTTTAATTTTCTTTGCTTCTTGGAGGGCAAAGGACTTAGCAGCTTTGGCAGATTCTTCTTCTTTTCTTAGTTCCTCCAGAGCTTGAAGCTGTTCATCCCTAAACTCAAAGTATTTTTGCATAGGGAGGCCCATCTCTTTGGCTCTGGTCTTGTGAAATTGCATTTCTGCCTGTTTCTGCTGCATAGGATCCTCAGCTACCGTTTCTTTTCCTTTAGCTGCTGCTTTAGTGACAGCAGCTTCAGGAATTTCTTCTTCTTCTTCATCTTCTGATAGAATACAGGCCTCCTTTTGCTGCTAGGCTGTCCTCAGGAATTGATTTCCTCCCCCTAGACTGAGCCGGGTTTGGAGAGGACAGCCTGAGTAGGCATATTATAGCTTTAGAATCACCCTCTTCAGCAGCACCTGTTTCAAAAAAATCTCTGCCTGGTGACCAAGTGTGGAGTTGCTAGACACTGGTATCTCCTTAGGTAAGAAGTTTTCTCCCCCTTAGACTTAGTCTTCGATGCAGAGACTTCTCCCCCTTTGAAGGAGATGACGCAGCGACTCAACACCTTGGTCTCGCCTGAAGAAACAAAGTCAGCCGCTTGCCAGCAGGTTTAGAGGATTTAGCACCACCATGTCTGTTCACTAAGTAAGCCAAGTTATCTTCACCTCCCTAAGTTGGGACAAAGACATGGTTGAGAGAAGATGTGTGGAACAGCAAGAGTGGTCAAACTAAGACGATTTTCCCATATCAGACTGTGAACAGCAGAGATTGCAGCTGTGCAAGATGAAGTTCTAGTGAATCTCGCACATCATGCACGGTCTGCTGCTACCACGTTGGATAGGGAACCAATGATGGTCTGTTAAGCTGGCCAAAGGTCAAGTGTTAGGGAAGAGTAGAGATTCAAGAAGTGAGGATAGATGACAGCTGTTGGAAATGGCTGCTGGAGGACACAGAGTCCTGTTGTACGGAGAGGCTAGAGGAGAGAGAGCGGTGGATACAGTTCCATCTGTGCCCGTGATTGCAATCAGCTGGGAGAGTTGTCAGCTTTGAGAGGACTGGGAATGATTCTTTAAACATATCAAAGAATTCTTTGAGCTGCTCCGAACAGAGTCTGAGATCATGGATGGTCAGGGAGTTGCATTGTGTTTTCCAAAGAACCAACTTTTGTTGCGTCAGCAAAGAAAGCTGATCCTTCACAGGGCAGGTCTTTGGAGATGGTGGTGTATGTTTGGATGTTTGGAGTGGTTAGAGTGAGCTGATGCTGATGATAGAGGGCTGGTGTATGAGGATGTGATGGAGATGGAGAGGGAACTTGGGATAGAAGCTTCCCTAGCCTGGGCCAAAAGTAAGATGGCCCAGGTTCGAGTGATCAAGAGGTCCTCTCTAGCAGCGGCTGTGCGCATCATCAGGAGAAGGTGATGATGTTTGGGGCCTTTCAGATGCGCTGTGTGCAACACCCTCATGAAGACCAGTGGTGGTTCCCTCTGCCGTGCCTGGTCTAAAGGCACCTCATCATTGGGAGATGAGATATGCATTTCAACATCAGCAGTGGTGAAACCTGCTGATGGAGTTTGCATGAAGGGAGTAGCCTCACCAGAGGGATGGTGTGATCCCTGAGGTTCATCAGCCTGGGAAGTTGGTCCCTCAGCAGCTGTTTGTTGTAGAGCAGCTGTATCATGGGGAGCAGAAGATTGAGGCTGAGCTGCTGATTGGTCTATACCAGCAGCGTGGGCACCTCGTGCAGACTCTGTGTGTGAGGAGAGTTTAGTGGGAGACAGTGTGGACACAGTATGGAGTGGAGAGGACTCCTGTCTTTCAATATCCTCAGCCTGCAGGGAGGCTGGGATAGTTGATGTGGGTATCTCCGTTTGTACAACTGGTTCCTGTTGGGAGGAACCAGAGGGTCTAGGCTGACTCTGGGTAGACTTAGATTGGAGTGAAGCAGGCTCCAAATAAGCTGAACCTTCTCCCAAAATAGGAGACGAAGCAGGGGTTGCTTCTTTTTCAACTGAACCCTGTTGAGAGGGAACAGAGGAGGTGGTTGGTTTAGCTTATTTCTTTTTGGCTAGTGATTTGCGTTGGTAATGAATGGATGATGTGGGTGATTGTGGAGAGGAGAGAGGATCTGTTTGGACAGGGTGTGAGACTGGGTCAGGAACAGTGGGGCTGGCCTGTTCCATAGTCTCTTGTGCCACAGAGGCACCAGCCACAAAGGCTTCAGGCTCAACAAATGAACCAGGGTGAGGAGCCTGCTCCTCCTCAGCCACAGAGGCTAAAGGAATAGACTCAGGCTGAGCTGTTTTGGCCTTCTTTTTCACAGGCCCAGCTTCAGTTGCCAGGGTCCTTTTAACAAGCTTGGACCTGGCTTTGGATTTTGTTACGGGAGCATCAGCTTCTGGATCCACCCTCACAGTAGAGGGTCCTTCCACCAAACCTAACAGCCTCCTCATTGGTGTGGATAGAGGAGGCTCATTTTGCAGGACTGGAGTATAGAAAACTCTATTCCCTATAACTGGGAATGCAGCAGTCTTAAGTAGAGGCTGAGAGTTATAGATATGCTCACCACAAACGTGTCTGAAGATGAGGCTCAGAAACCTGGGATATCGAACAGTAGCTGGTCTTGACTCTTGTTGCACCAGGTTCCTCAAATTTACAAAAATCCATTTGGCCATGTCCATGGTAGTTCCATCCACAAGCTGCAGAACTACAGGGATTTCATCACGGCTCAGTTGGTCAAAGGAACCAACTTTGCTGCTGAAACACATCACCACAGAGGCGAATAAGAAGCTGTAGGTAGGAGAGAGGTCCTTTCTGAATAGTGTTGCTCCAACTTTTGGTTCTGCTACACCACAGAAGTGCAACAGATTCTTCATCTGTTCATCTTCAGACTGTGGTCGATCATATTGTTCAACCACAGGGAGTCGAAGAACTTCCATGAGCAGATGAGTGTTGATCTCAATGGTCTGAGTCCCATTGAGTATGGTGCCCTTGATGACTTTGGTTTCTGGGATGTAGGCACAGGTATACCAGAACTCATACACCATCTCCTGGTACAGGACACTAGGAGATGCAGTCATCGCGTTGTTCAACGGATGAACTTTCAGAAACTCCACCATTTGGTCATAACCTTTTCCCACATAGTTTTTGGGAATGGTTAGGTTAGCAATGTAGTTGGTGGGCTTGATGGTCAGCATTGTGGTGACTGACGAGTGTTTAACAACATCATCTACCAACAAATACTGGAAGAAAGGGATTAGGTCGATAAGCCATTTGGAAATTTTGAGGTTTGAAGAAGCGAAAGACACTTAGTCGATTTTTAGGGTTCTTGAGGATTTCTGGAAATGATGAGGAAGACGAAGATGAAACAGTATTTAGGTATTTATAGGATTTGAATAGTCGTGTGTATGAGAGAGAAAAGATTTGGGCGGTTTGATTTGAAATGTTGGTTAACGGAAAACGGAACGGTTGTCCATGTCAGAACATTTGTCAGACCACTTTACCTTTTTAATCACTAACACACGAAATCCACATTATCCGCAGTAATTAAGTTAAATAAAAACATAATTTAAGTAACTTAATTGTTAAGAAAGGTAATTAAACTTTTGGTCTACGCTGTTGGTCAAACCTATGATGAGCAGGGTCAACACAAGTTATTCAATCTTCAAGCTGTTCTTCCTTCAAACTGTGCCTTCAGCATGTTCTCTTTTGTGAGAACAGGTTGTGTTCAAGAGTGGAACAGGTTACAAGTCAAAGGCTTGTAAGACATTGTGAAGGAATGAACAGGTTGAGGATAGGACCATCAGAGCAGGCTGGACTCACAACTTGTTGTTCAGCCTGTTCTATGCTCAAGCTGTTCAAGTTTTTCAGAAAAATGGCTAAGTACAGAACACGCAGAGCCTGTTCTGTCTAAGCTGTTCTGAGAGACTTAAGCAGTGTGAGACATATAGCTTCATAGACCTTAGATAACACTTAGTCACTTTTATTTAACATGCCCAGCTTGCTAACAAGGTAATTAAATCTTGTTTCATCCAGAGGTTTGGTGAAAATGTCTGCAAGCTGTTCATTTGTGGTAACAAAACTTACTTCCACATTACCTTTTTGAATGTGATCCCTGATGAAGTGATGTCTGACTTCAATATGCTTTGTTCTTGAATGAAATACTCGATTGTTGGAGATGGCTATGGCACTTGTGTTATCACACAGAATAGGAGTTTTCTTATACATAAGGCCATAGTCTTCAAGCTGATGCTGCATCCACAGAATCTGCCCACAGCAGCTTCCAGCAGCAATGTACTCAGCTTCAGCAGTAGAAGTGGACACTGAGTTCTGCTTCTTGCTACTCCAACTGATCAACTTTCCACTAAGGAGTTGACATCCACCTGTTGTGCTTTTCCTATCTAACCTGCAGCCTGCAAAATCAGAATCTGAATAGCCTGTTAGTTCAAGGCGTGAGTCTTTGGGATACCAAAGACCCAAACCTGGTGTACCCTTTAGGTATCTGAAGATTCTTTTAACAGCAGCTAGATGAGATTCCTTTGGATCAGCTTGGAACCTAGCACACAAACAGGTTGCAAACATAATATCAGGTCTACTAGCAGTTAAATATAGCAAGCTCCCAATCATGCCTCTGTAAGCTGTTACTGAAACAGCTTTACCACTGGCATCAGCATCTAATTTTACATTAGTTGCCATTGGGGTTTTTATTGGAGAAATTTGATTAAATTTGAACTTTTTCAATAGATCTAAAGTGTACTTTCTTTGATTTATAAAAATTCCAGTTGAGGTTTGTTTAACCTGTAATCCTAAAAAGAAAGTAAGTTCTCCCATCATACTCATTTCATACTTGGATTTCATGAATAATGAAAAATTCTTGCATAGCTGCTCATTAGTAGAACCAAATATTATGTCATCCACATAAATTTGAACAAGCATAATGTCAGACTTCACATTCTTTATAAACAGTGTGGTATCCACTTTACCTCTGGAGTACCCATTGCTCATAAGGAAATCAGTAAGAGTGTCATACCAGGCTCTAGGGGCTTGTTTGAGACCATAGAGAGCTTTGTCCAACTTATAGACAAAACCTGGATGTTTTTCATTTTCAAAACCTGGAGGCTGCTTGACATAAACTTCTTCTTGCAGCTTCCCATTCAAAAATGCACTCTTCACATCCATTTGAAATACCTTAATGCTCTTATGAGCAGCGTAGGCTAGATACAAACGAATTGCTTCTAGCCTGGCCACAGGAGCAAATGTTTCATCATAATCAATTCCTTCCTCCTGTCTGTAGCCCTGAGCAACCAGTCTTGCCTTATTTCTAATGACATGACCTTGCTCATCCATCTTATTCCTGAAAACCCATTTAGTGCCAATTATAGTTTTACCTTTAGGAGCAGGGACCAGCTTCCATACATTGTTTCTCTCAAACTGATTGAGCTCTTCTTGCATGGCAGTGATCCAATTGGCATCTTTTAGTGCTTCATCAACCTTCTTTGGCTCCATCAGTGAAACAAAACTAGAGAACATACAAAAATTCCCTAAGCTGTCCCACCGTGTTTGTATCCCTTTGTTGATGTCACCAATTATTTGATCATTGGGGTGACACCTGATCCACTTAGGATCATTTTTCGATGATGATTCACCTGAGTTGTTAACATCTTCAGCAGGTTCTGTTGAACAGCTCTCAAGATTTTTAGACACACTGTTGTCTTGAGCCTGTTCACTTGTTGAACATGTCTGACCACTGTTGAACATATCAGCAGAGGAACTGGGAAAATCAGCATTGATAGGTTCTGGACATGCAGTTGTAATTAAGTCAGTACATTTATTCACACGGATGTATTGACATAATCATCATCATGTCCATCATGATTAACAGGTTCCACACTGGGTGTAGTGGAAGCTTTTGAGTCCTCTTCATTGTTTGAATGCATCAGATCATCAAAGTTAAGTTCTCCTGAAAACTAATTCAGGAACAGCTTGGTGGAAGCATTCTTGGACTCTCAAAGGGACATTGTGATAGATTCATCTATCAACCTGTCTTTTGTGTTGTATACTCGTAGGCTTTGGAGATAGCAGAGTTACCACAAAACAACCTCATCAGCTTTGGGTTCAAACTTTTGACAGTGGTCCTTTGATTCAGAATGGAAACAGGGGACATCCAAACACATGGAAATAACTGACATTTGGCTTCCTCCCTTTGGAAAGGGAGCTCATAGGGAGTCTGTGAATCGTTCACCACTAAGGATCTGTGTGGGTGGAAGCAGGCAGTGTTAACAGCTTCAGCCCAAAATGATTGAAGGTTAAAACCTGAGCCACGCATGGTTCTGGCAAGCTGTCAATGAGAGGTCGGTTCTCCTTGTCAAGCAACTCCATGGTGAGGAGTTCTTACAGCTGAAAAAGTTTTGAGTGATTCCTTTCTCTTCACAGAAGTCTTCAAGAGTACTGTTTCTGAACTCAGTACCATGATCACTTCTAAGCTGCTTTACTTGGGCAGAGTTCAGCATTTCCATCTTTTTGACAAATCCAATAATCTCTCTAGCAGCCTCTCCTTTGCTCTTTAGAAAGATCACCCATGTGTACCTGGAGAACTCATCAACCATTACTAGAGTGTATCTTCTTCCTCCTAGACTTGGGACATTAACAGGTCCAAACAAGTCCATATGGATTAAGAAGAGTGGAGTCTCAATAGAGAAATTATGTTTGGATTTAAAAGATGTTTTCCTCTGCTTGCCTTTCTCACAAGCTGTGCATAATCTATCCTTAGCAAAAGTCATAGAAGGCAAACCTGTCACCAACTCTTTCTTACAGAGTTTGTTGATGTTCTTGAAGTTCAGATGTGACAGTCTTCTATGCCATAGCCAGTTTAGATCAGCATTTGTTCTTGTGAGAAAACAGGTTTCAGTTGTGGGGTCAGCAGAATGCATATCCACAACATATACACCTTTCTTTCGTTGAGCACATAGCACAACTTTGCCTTGGGGATCCAATATGTAACCCAGGTGCTCATCAAAGTTAACCTTGTAGCCAGCATCACACAGTTGGCTTATGCTGACAAGGTTATGTTTTAGCCCAATCACATAGGCTACTCTTTTGAACACTGCAGCACCAGCTTTAAGAGTTCCATATCCCTCAGTGGATCCCTGTACATTGTCACCAAAGGTGACTTTTGGCCCTTTTTCAGGCCTAAGTTCACTCAGCAATTCTTTACAACCTGTCATGTGCCCTGAGCAGCCACTGTCCAAGTACCAACCTGGGAAGGTTGTTTTTCCTGCAGAGTGATGAGAGAATTATTAGTTATTTTTTAGGGGAACTCATCACAGAGATGAGTTCTCCTACTTCATCAACATTTGTTGATGGACTTGAAATATCCACACTAATATTCCCTATTTGAATGGTATCAGCTTGAATACCACTTTCAGTGACTGTGACATTTCCAACACTGCTTGTGACAGCTGTGATGGAAACAACAGAGTCAACAGGCCTCATGTCCTCAGATTCAGGACAATCCTTGGCCAGATGTGTCTTCTTTCCATATTTGTAACATTTTCTCTTTTTAGGGTTTTTGGAAGAAGATCTTTCAGAAACACATTCTGAGTTATTTTTGTTGATTCTTTCAGCAGGTTTAGCAGTTTTATTACTTTTTGTTGAATCAACAGCTTGAGTGGATAGTTCAATAGCCACATCTTTGGCTGCCTCTTCTTTCCTCTTTTTAGGAGGACAGATGTCAAAGACAGGGAGCTTGATTGGCTTTTGAGCTTTCACAGGTTTGAGAAACTTATTCCCAATTATCTCAGTTTGAGCAATGGCTTTGCCTTTGCCCCTACTGGATTGTGATTTATGCTGCCTATCAGCATACTCACTGTGTCTGGTTTTGAAAAGCTTATTCTTATTTAAAACTAGTTTACCACTATGATTTGAAAACTTATTTGAAATCACAGCAGTTTTGTTTTCAACATGAGACTTACCCTTGTTGAAAATAGGCTGCTTACCTTTTGAAAACTTGTTTTCAAAGTGTTTAGCATCAAAAGGATTAACATGCTTTTTACCATCAGCTTTGGACTCAGAACCTGTTTTGTCAACATGTTTAGTATCCACAACTTCAGTTTGGACATGTTTTCCTTTCTTTTGCTTGTGTGAACCAGCAGAGCACTTAGCAGGCTGACTTGATGGAGAACAAATTCCAACATCAGCTTTTGAGCTAAGTTCACACAAGCTGTCAATGTTTTGAGGCCTGACAAACCTATTTGTTGAGATTAGTTTACCATTCACATTTTGAATGAATGTGTTTGGAAGTTCACCAAAAGTGGATAAATCTTCTTTCAGATTATTGATCTCAACAATGGAAGCTGCTGTGTCAAGATCCCCTCCAAGATAGGCTTGGATTTGTGCAGGGATCTGTTGACTTATACAATGGCTGACTTTTTGTGCAGATTGGCACCAAGAGTCAACTATCTTTTGAAGCTTAGCATGCCTTATATCTGTTTCTCTCTTTTCTTCCAGTAAAATAGAGTTGATGTGTTTTAGTTCATCAAGCTCAGTTTCCAACTTATGGAAACTGTCCAGTTTACTGGATTTAGTTTTAAGATCAGTTTTACGCTTAGAGATTTCAGATAGTAAAGCATCATGCTTCTCAACAGCAGCTTTTAGATCAACAAGCATATATTCAAACATTTTAACTTTTTCTTCAGAACTGTAAGCCATAAAATTTTGTACCTTATACATCATAGTAGGATTCCAGTTCTCCAAGCTGCTGAAGGCTTCAGCTTCAGCCATATCTTGTTTGAAGCTGCTTGTTGATGGGACATCAGTGTTGGCCACGAGACATTGATTGTCTTCTTCATCAGATGATGAATCAGAGTCCTCCCAGTCACATGTCTCTGCCATGAGTCTCTTTTGGCGATTGGAAGACACTGAGTTTTCCGATTTCCTTAGCTTAGCCATGGCCATAAGGTACTTAACCCTATAACCATCATCCTTGTTTGTCTTGTATGGTTTGGATGACTGACCAACAGCTTTTGACACACAATCAGCAGCTATATGGCCAGTTTTGCCACATATGAAGCACTCAGCCTTGGATTTATCAAATGCCTTCTTTTTGCAAGCACTTGAACTTCCTTGCAGCATGTTTCTTCCAAACCTTTTCTTGTTGAACCTTTTGACAAGCATAGCTATCATTTGCTCATCATCTTGTTCAGCAAGATCTGCAGTATCTTCTTCATCTGACACCTCCTCCTTGTCATCATCCTGTTGATCAGATTGAGTGAACACATCACTCACCTGATTTACAGGTTGTCTCACATTAGCCACAAAGGCTGCACCTCTTTTGGACATTTCCAAGGCATTTCTCTTTTGTTGCCTTGACTGTTCATCATTCAGTAAGGATCCATACAGATTGACCAGATCCATACTTCTGATAGTACCTGAGTTCCTTAGAATTGTTGAGAAGTAATTCCACTCTTCAGGTAGAATGTCCAGAAATTTATTCACCAGGATAAGACTATCCTTAGTGATCCCAACAGCCTTGAGATCATTCACTAGAGCAGTAAACCTGGTGTAGGTTTCAGTGAGAGTCTCGTTTGGTTTAGCAAAGAAGAGTTCATACTGTCTAACAAGATTGTTGATCCTGTTGTCCAGTGTGATTGTGGGTCCATCATAGACGGTACACAAAGTATCCCACATCTCTTTTGCTGTCTTCATTTTCTCAACCTGTTTGAACACATCATCAGGAAGAGAAATGATCAGGTTGTTCCTGGCCTTTGCATCCAGAGCCACCAGTCTCTTATCTTCATCAGACCATTGAGCTTTAGCTTTCTCAAAGGTCCTGATTTCAGGAGCAGCTCCTTCAACCGCTGGAGTTATTGTAGTAACAGAGGTTGGCACATAGGGACCCTCCATCACTATCTCTGGTAGTTGTACATCCAGATTCTCTAAATAGAGCATCATTCTGCACTTCCAACCAGAGAAGTTTTAATGATTAAACTTTGGAGGTTTGCCCATAGAGCCATTGTCATAGTAAGAGGAACCTGCAGCACTGTTGTCCATGGAAACTTGGGAGAATGAGAGATCTAGAATGACACACACTCTAAAATGCTCTAATACCAGTTGTAGGTCCCGAGAGGTTCCCAAAGTATATAGCCTTAAGCTGTAGAGGGGGGGTGAATACAGCTATTTAAAAACTACACACTATTTTCTCAATGTTTGTATGTATTATCAACAAATTGTTAATTACAAACAAGCTTGAATGCGGAAATGTTCAAGCTGAGATGACAGATACAACAGTATATTCACTAGTCTAAGACAGACTCAAACTAGTTAACAATGAATACTCTCACTAAGAAGCACTCACTATGTTTACAAGACTCAGAGGAACAGCTTATGTAGAACAGCTTAGACACAAAGAAACTGTATTACACAATCAGACTTGCATGCATGAAAAACACACTTGCACATTCACTCTTGGTTTCAGCACTTAGCTTATTTTTGGCTTGCTTATCTTTCTGACCTTAGAAGCTTCCTTTTATACTCACTCAGAGGATCTAAGAGAAACTTCTTCATTGGACGAAATGAAAAAGGAGAAGTCTTGTTTGAAAAGACAATATAACTTTTCTGCACTTTTCTGAAAAGCAGACTTGTCTTCACATGTGCAGAACTTTTGTCTTTTCACTTTGTCTACTGTTGTATTGCCTTAAACTAATTAAGGAATGTCAACTTTGCGTCTTTCTTCCTTGTAAAGGCCTATTTTGATATAAGAAAAAGGTCTGTCACCCTTTTTCAAATATCCTTTTGTCTTCATGTTGCAGAACAGCGTGGGCAGGCTGAGCAGTTCTGTTTTCCACTTTGTCTTCGACTTTGTAAACTGATCTTATAGCCAAAAACAATACATGATGACTTGGAAACGTATTCCATAAAGTGTTTAGCCTGTTCACAAAGAACAGGTTCTGTTCACAAAGAACAGAACACTTGAAATGTGCCCAAGCTGCTCACCAGTGTAGAGCAGCGTAGACAGTTTATGTCCAGCCTGTTCAGCAGACAGAGCAGCTTGGACAAACTGTCTTAGTTGCAACACATGCAACATATAGAACAGCCTTAGACTAATATTGCAAATCATCTTTAGGCTTTAATAAGGCATATAACAGGCCTTAAGTTCAACCTTCAAATGCATCAATAGGTTTGATTATAAATCTCCCCCTCAGATGTAGAATAGGTTTGACTGAGGCCTTTTTGTGCCTAACAATATGATATGTAATCAGTTAATTGTATATAGATTACTGTTGAAAAAAAAAAACAAATAAGAAAATATAATAAAACGATACGATTTAATTACAAACGAGAAAAACACGATACACTTTTTTTATTTTTATTTTTAATGTTAATTTGTTTTTGTTTGAAGAATTTATTTATTAAAGTTTATAAAAATAAGGGAGAATTTCGTATATGTCCCTTTAAAACTGCATAATATCATATATACCCAAGCCAAAAAAAGAATTTCATATATATCTTTCTAAAACTTCATAATATCATATTTACCCAATTTAAAACTTGAATACCATATATACCCATTCAAACTTTTAAATATATCAAATATATCCAAATTATTTATTTATTCTTTTTTATTACTTTAAAACTCATAATAAATATTCATTAATAAATAAATGACCAATCTACCCTTTTTATTTCTTAAACATCATAATATCATATTTACCCAATTGAAAACTTTAATATCATATATACCCTTTTAAACTTTTAAATATATCAAATATATCCAAATTATTTATTTATGATCTTTTATTACTTTAAGATATTAAATCTTTTATTTCTTGACGGAATTTGGCGATTCAAATTTCATTTGTTCGTTAAGTAGAAGCCTACCACGAGCACCTGGCCTGTAAAATCAAGGGATTTAACTGTTAATTACATTGATTAAGTGTTCAATTCTTGTAGGCTTCGACTTAACGAACAAATTGAAATTTGAATCACCGAATTCCGTCAAAATATAAAAGATTTGATATCTTAAAGTAATAAAAGATCATTAATAAATAATTTGGATATATATGATATATTTAGAAGTTTAAAAGGATATATATGATATTAAAGTTTTCAATTGGGTAAATATGATATTATGAAGTTTAAGAAATAAAAAGGGTATATTAGTCATTTCTTTATTAATGAATATTTATTATGAGTTTTAAAGTAATAAAAAAGAATAAATAAATAATTTGGATATATTTGATATATTTAAAAGTTTGAAAGGGTATATATGATATTAAAGTTTTAAATTGGGTAAATATGATATTATGAAGTTTTAGAAGGATATATATGAAATTCTTTTTTTGGCTTGGGTATATATGATATTATGCAGTTTTAGAGGGACATATATGAAATTCTCCCTAAAAATAAATTATATAAAATTATTAAAAGGGATATGATATTTTAATTAAAGTTGGATAAATATGATATTTTGAAGTTTAGTTGAAAGAAGAAATGATTAAGGGTATAATGGTCATTAATTATTAAGCAATATTAATTATGACTTTTAAATATTATAAAAATAATTAAATCAAATAATTTGGGTATATATGATATTATTGATGTTTAAGAGGGATATATGTGATATTAATAATTAAAATTGGGTATATATGATATTATGATGTTTAGGAGAGATATATATGATATTAAAATTTTTGGTTGGGTATATATGATATTTTGAAGTTTTGGAAGGGTATATATGAAATTTTCCCTATAAAAAATGTTCATTCACAACACTTATAAAATTATCATTCACAACACTTAATTGATCATTTACAGTACTTAATTGATGATTTACAACACTTATTTGATCATTCACTATACTTATTTGATCAATCACAACACTTATATGACCATTCACAGTATTTATTTGATCATTCATAAACACTTATTTGATCATTCACAACAATTATTTGATCATTCAGAAGAGTTATTTGACTATTTATAATTGTTCTACACTTATTGGGTCATTCACAACACGTATTTGATCATTCACAAGAATTATTTGATAATTCACAACACTTATTTGAGCATTCGCAACACTTATTTGATCACTGACAATAATTATTTGACCATTCAGATTTTTAAACGCTTATTTGATCATGCACAATAATTATTTGATCATTCACAAGAGTTATTTGACTATTTATAATTCGTTTAAACTTATTTTGACATTCAAAACACGTGTTTGATCATTCACAAGAATTATTTGACCATTCACAATACTTATCTAATCATTCACAACACTTTTTTGATCATTCACAATACTTATAAAATGATCATTCACAATGCTTAATTGATCATTCACAATAATTACAAAATATTTTGAAAACAAGGTCTAGAAATGAGTTCATAACCTTTTATGCATGTGGTTTTTTTGATGAAAAAAAAGAATCCCAAGTTGTTTCAAAGTTAGTGAAATTCGGATTGTCTGGCAAAAACATTATATCCACTTCAAAAAAACAAAACTAGCTCGAAACTAAACAAAATAAGCTGATTCTTTTATTATAAATTAGACCTATTTTGTACCCCCAAATAAGGTTACAGATCGAAAGGTCTGACGGCTCACTCGTTGTTTACATATGAGTTTCAACAATTAATATCCCTAACCTAAATAGCCCAAAAAATTTACCATTTTTACGTTGAAAAAGTTTTAAGATATAGTACTTTCAAAAGTAAAAATATCAAGGTCGAAATAATTTCATAGCTATATTAACCACAGCCTCAAAGTGGGACATAAAACGTGATAAATCCTGGAAATTTTTTAAATAGATTTTTAACTTGTAAAAAGTTAGTAGACTTGTTATGTTGACTTATTTAAAGTTAAAACCTATCATGCATGCATTTGATCATTTAGATGCCTTAATAAGTATCTCATACAATTTACAACTTGGTTAAGTGATAGGACTACAATTTTATGTGTTTTCGGTATCGTTTTAGGCTCATTTTAAGCACCTATGCTTAGTAACTGCCATACTTTTACTCCCAAATTGTGTTTCAGGGTCAATAAGTCAAATAGATGCAGCTCAAGAAAATTCAGCGTGAACCGAGCCGGTGGGGGCGCAGACCTGCGCCACCTTACGCTACAAAACAAAACTATTTGGAGTTAGAGAGCACTTCCAGCGCAGACCGGCATACCCTAGGCTGTACCCCTAGTGCAGGGGAGGGCACAGGCCTACGCCCAGGCCTACGCTGGTGCAGCGTGAAACCCTTGCAGACTCGTTTTTTAGATTGAAACCCTATTTTTCACTCCCTCTATAAATAGCGATCGATGGCAGCCATTCTAAGGGTCCAGAAAGTGTTAAAAACATTTGCGAAGCCATGTTGGAATTGATTTACGAGCCGATTACAAAGAAGGTGGATTGCAACCGTCGAGCCTGCGATGATGTCTCTAATCATACCTTTAAGGCACAAAAAGACCTCAATCAAACCTGTTCGATATCATAGAGGGAGATTTTCAATCAAACCTGTTTGATACACTTAAGGGTATAATTTAAGGCTCTTTAATGCCTTATTGAAACTTGATAAGTGATTTTCAATATAAGCCTAAAGCTGTTCACCCTGTTACATTAGTTATAACTTGGCAGATTACCCTAGCTGTACTAAACTGTGACAGGTTTGGCATAAACTGTCTACGTTGTTCATATCTGTTGAACAGCTTTGACCCAAGTTAAGTGTTATGTTCTTTGTGAACAGAACCTGTTCTTTGTGAACAGGTTTTACATTTAATGAAATTTATTTCAATGTCATCATGTAAAGTCTTGGACGTGAAGATACTTTACAAGTCGAAGACAAAGTGGAAAATCAGAAACTGTTTTAACTGCCTAAGCTGTTCTGATACATGAAGACAAAGAGGATATTTGAAATTGGTGACAGACCATTTGTTATATAAAAATAGCCATACACGATGATGAAAGGATTAAAGTTTACATTCCTTTTTAAATTAAAGATGTATCCAACAGAGACAAAAAGGAAAAGACAAAGATTCTGCTACAAATGGACAAATTCTGTTTTGTCAGACGTGCAGAAAAGTATCCTTGTCATTTTAAAAACACATTCCACTATCCCTGCAACAAGTGAAGAAGTTTCAATGGGATTCTCTGAGTGAGTATAAAAGGAAGCTTCTAACGAATATGAGATATAAACAAGAGAGAGATATCCAGAACGTGCAAAAGAATTGTGTTTTCATGCATGCAAAGTCTGCATAGAAAAGAATAATTAGTGTGTCCAATCTTTTGTTATTCTAAGTTGTCTGTCTGAGTCTTGTACAACAGTGAGTGCATCTTGACGGGCCATCGTTGTGACCCGCCGATTTAATCCTTAAATCCACTAATTAGCTAGAGAAGTAAGGGTCGAATTCACATGGAATGTGGTCGTACTTAGGATTAGGTTATTAGCCTTAGAGGAAAGCATTTAAAATGTGAAATTGTGGATTAGAATGAGTTGTTTAGAATAATGATTTGCTATTGCTTGTAACTAAAATTAAGAACGAAGTAACCAACGAAGAAGATAAACAATCAAGATACGAATAACCATTCACGGAATCACCACAGCATAAGTATTACTCACTATACTTTCATACAATGATCACATAGACATAATCAATTGTGCGACTAAATTAATCAAATGTGTTTTAACCAATAACTCTCGGCATAGCGTATGCAACATTAATACTCGTCTTAATCTCTAAACTAATGGATTCGGCACGAACAATAACACTACTATAAACTAACTTGCTTTCACCAATCGCAACACATAATCATAAGCATAGCCAAATGTTTATCATTTACATACACATAATAGATCTACCTTAATTCGAACACATCAAAACTTAAGAAATTAAAGCAAAGTAAACTTAGCTGTTGATCCTCCGCAAACGGCTAATGGGATTAGCCGCTCATCGTATGCTCTTCACAATCACGGATCTGAGCCACTGGATGGCTTGCGAACCACCGTCTTCGTTCTCGTATCATAGATCCACTCTGGCAGAGCTTCAACACACTTGCACACACGTCGGGACTCTTCTCCAAAGCTGCCCCTCCTCTCCTATTTATAGAGAATCTAAATTAGGGTTTCCAGGGTTGAAAAACGTGTATTGACGCCGCACCAACGCAAGCTTACGCCCCCCCCCCCCCCTCGGAGCCGGATGCGGCTAGGGTTTAGCTGGCGTGTACTGGAACGTATCTTGACAGGTTGGGCACTGTGTGGAGGGCAGGCCTGCCCCCCCCCCCCCCAGTCCAATTTGCACTGAATTCTCTCGGATTGCTTCTTTTTATCATCTTGGCCCTGAAAAACAAACTTGGAGTAATAATATGGATTTCACGAAGTATCGATTCTTTAGATAATCATAATATGACACAGAAACCATATAAATTATAGACTTATCAAATCTCCCCAACTTAACTATTGGTCGTCCCCGTACAAGCTTTTGGAATCAGAACTAACTAAGTAACGAGCAAGAATTGGCAGTGAGTCTAGGAATTCTATGTCAAGCTAGCCTTCGTACTAATGCCTTAAAATTCTTAACATGTAAATTGAGGACGTTTTCAGTTAAAATATACTTCTCTTATAATTTATATAATGTATCTCACTTTTGAAAATACCCTTTTAGCTCAAGGTTACAATACTTAAAACATGTGGGTCTTCCGACCATCTTTTTCCCCTTTGTATGTTTACAACATATTTTCTTTTAAATACCATGCTACTATCTATTTTCTTTTCACTATATTAGCTAGATAATCCATGTAACGAGATTTCGGTCAACCGCTCCCAAACCAAATGGTTTTAGGGGATTAGGCATGAGTGGTACCCCTACGAACTTAATTTCCCGAACCATCTAGACTACAATTAAATTACTTTTGAGGCTAAAACATGATTAAGTTCTCTCCCTTATTGCATGGGTTTCCAAAATCTTTTGTCACATTACTTATATTTAAGCCCATATAATTTTAACGTACTTGAATTCATTTTACATGACAAAAAATTTTAATTATTACTACGACTCTTTTTCTTAATTATAAAATATTCTGTCAGCACTAGCCAATTCCCTCGCACATGTATTTTCTAAGTATCATCATATTCAACGGTCTGATCGGCAAACAAGATTCAAATGGGGAATAAGTGACAGAGTATATAAACGTTAAAAACTTTAAATAGGACTCGGCTAAGAACTAAAAATTAAATTACGATAAAGAAATTAAATGCATAACCAACTAAAATAAAATAAAAATAAAATAAAAGACAGAATAAGGAAAGATAGTACCCGATCACTCAAATGGAGGAGGCGGCGGAGGCGGCGGAGGAGGACCGTAGAGACTGTTGAAGAAGTCGACATACGGGTTCTGGCCATGGGTGAACTGTGCAGTTGGCAGAACCAAATGAAGAGGCATCGAGTCTAGGAGGTCCTACCTGCCATGCGCCGGATAGCGTTGATAAGTATCGACGGCAGGGTTATAGGTATTGTAGTCGGGCATCGTGTAATCCTCCTAAGACTGATATGGCATACCGGCCATGGAGTCCTCGTGGTGTCGAACTCCCTCCTGTATGCCCAGTCATGGTGCTGGTAGTAGGCATTTTGGTATGCCAGGGCTCTCTGCCCATCCTGTAACTGATCTACCCGACCCGCTAAGTGATCGACCCTATCATAAATGTGGGTCATACGCCCATTCATCTCATCTAGCCTCTGGGTCACATCCTCTCGGAACTAACCCTGACCCACGGCTATATCCTCAATCCGCCTCATCATGCGGTCAAAATCAAAACTGTCATCACCTCGACTGCGCGAGGTAGACGCACCTAGGTTCGGCTCAGAATGCCGAACTTGCGCCTCATTGGCAGCCTTCTCCTCACACACACACACACACTCTCTCTCTCTCTCTCTCTCTCTCATCCTTAGTATAATCCTCGATATATGACTTATTTGTCTCTTTGTCGAATATCTCGAACCCTTCGTCAATTTCCCTAAAAATCAAGGTAGGGAACATGGCGGCCATAATGAACGTCGCCGAAATGGGGGATATCACGGAATCGGGCGAAAGTGAGCCCGTCCTCTCAAGGAACTTGGAGATCAACCAAGCATGGGGGATGATCGTCCTCTCTCTCGAGTCGTACATAGCAAATAAATCATTCATAACTGTCCTTGCAAATGACAATCTGGGCTTCTCCCGATTCACCAAGGAATATTTTGGTTGCTTCTGGCGGATCGCTTACTACTAGGTTAGATCGGATGTCAACCTGTAGAGGCACCATTTGTGACTATTCGACAAATTTCCCCTTTTGTTTTCTTATTGTTTTTTGCCATAACGCCAGTGTTATCCCTATCCCTGACTTTGGTCAGTCACTATCGCGAGGTAAGATGGTGTTCACAAGAATCTTGTGAAGCACCTTGCACCTCGGAGATAAAGCCTTTCGGCTGTAGGAAGTGAATACTCGGACTCCAAAATGGATGATATAAAGACTCTCTTAACCTGCTTCATCCACTCCCCTGACCAAGTCATATCAGTAAAGGCCAATTGGGCCTCATTCTTATACTCGTACCCCTGCTGGTTAGACACTTCGTAGCCTACCCCAGTATCTAAATTAAACAATTGGTGAAAAATTTGTGCATCCATCGCCACATCCCGACCTGAAGACTGCTACATCGTTTTTCACCGGAGAAACGTCGTCACCAGCAGAGAATGATGACACATTGAATCGCGCGTTCTTAGGATTAGGAAGATCGGAAGAACCGCAGCCTCAAGTACAACAGGCATCGACATCTCAGAGCTATTCGAAGATGCCCATGAGCGCAAAATCAGCGGAAGAACATTCGAATCTGCTTGCTTCTTTTGTGGCCGCGTACGGGAATTCTGTTCAGGGGAAGATTAACGATCCTGCTCTCTGGGATGAGGACTACGATCAGGTCGACCCTGATGATCTTGAGGAAATGGATCTTAAATGGCAATTGGCCATGGTAACCCAAAGGGTTAAGAGATTCATTAAAAGAACTTGGAGGAATCTGACAATGAACAACAAGGGGATTGGATTTGATAAGTCCAAGGTAAAGTGCTACAACTGTCAAGGTCTGGGACACTTCGCTAGAGAATGTCAGAGGCCGAAAGTAGAAACGTATCAAGGGCAGAATCAGCATCAGGGACAGTTTCAGAATCAGTCTCAACAACGATACCTTCCAAGTTCATCTGCCGGTCAAGCCAATCTAGCTGGTCTACTATCAAATGTCACTTCTGACAGACAACTAGACGGTACATACGACTGGAGCTCACATCCAGAGTCAAATGCTCGGGCTTTTATGGCTGAAGTCATGGAAACTGGGTGTGATGGAGAAGAGCAGACCACAAGGGAAAACAGTCCGATGTGGGTGGAAAAAACGAATGATCAGACAGTACTGGAGTTTGCTGCTCAGATGGCCAACGTGGAATCTGATAACTCAAAGGTTAGTCTGACTTACACTCTTTTTTGTGAATTATGTGCGTTGTGTTTTAATTCTAACGATAGGTTAAATCTAGTCTTAGAATCACATAAAACCATAACTGCTCAAAATGAGAATTTAAAAATTGAAAACGCTTGCCTAAACGATATCAAGCAAGATCTTAAAGAAAAGCTTAAGGCTGATGCTCAAGACGTAATAGTTCTGAGAGACAAACTGAGTGAGCAGTGTGTTAGGATAGAGCTTATGTATGAGCATGTAGAGGCCTTGACCAAAAACCTTAAAGACAAAGACATTGAGCTAGCTGAAACAAAGGTAAAGGTAGCAGAGGCAAACAGTAAGCTAGAGAAGTTTAGGAATTCAAGCCTAAACCGAGGGAACGTTTTAGATGCCCAAAGACAGTCTAAAAAGCCCGTAGGTCTAGGATTTCATGAAATTCCTCCACCTTTTAATGCAAACTATGTGTCTCAGCCTCAGGAGAAAACTGATAAATCAGTAGACTTAGAGGACCTACCTACACCGACACCAGAGCCTGTAGTAGAAAATACACCTAAGGTGGCTGACACAACCGTCAAGGTTAAGAAAGTCAAATTTGTGACTTCCTCCAGTGAAACACATGCAGGAAAACATAAAATTGATTGGGCTGATCAGGTAGATGAGCCAGTCGCCATAGATGTACAAAAGGACCAACACACTAGTGAGACACCTAAGTCTAAGGGAACACACAAAAAGTCCATAGATAAGATGTCTTGCTTCAGATGTCATGAAAAGGGGCATGTTGCTTCTCACTGTCCACTTAGGAAAACCGATGTTACACCTAAGACAGTGAACCCAACACCTGTTAAGCCCTCAACCAGTGTAGCAAGCACCAGTAGTTCTCAAAGTACCGAGAAAACTGTGCAGGCAAAGAGTGAATTTAAATCACTCGGCACCACATCAAACTCCTGTTCAACGACCCAAGTCACCTGAAAGGCGAGATGGGTATTTGAAAGAGTTTATATATGTGGACGAGAATGGTATAACCAAGTCAGTCATGGCTTGGGTTCCCCGTGATAACTAACCTATTTTCTTTCATGTGAAGGAGATTACCACAGGTCCAAACAAAAAGTGGTTCGTTGACAGTGGATGCTCCAGGCACATGACAGGGGAACGAAGTCTCCTTACAGACTTCAAAGGTGGAAATTGGGGGTTTGTATCATTCGCCGGTAACAAAGGAGGAAACATCACGGGTACCGGAGTGGTCACTAATGGGACGATCAAGTTGGACCAAGTTTATCACGTTGATAAACTGGTTCACAATCTCATTAGTGTATCTCAAATTTGTGATAAGAAGAACTCAGTGTTGTTCACTGAGACTGAGACGTAGTGCTAAAACCGGGATTCAAGATTTCTGAAGAATGGGTGTTGATGCGGGCACCAAGGAAGAATGACTTGTACATGCTGGATATGAACAAGCCGGAGACTTCGATGGGGCCAATCTGTCTGTTATCCAAAGCTTCAGAGACGGAATCGGTACTGTGGCACAGACGCATGGCACACTTGCACCTAAGAAAGATGAAGTACATAACGAAGAATGGACTGGTGCAAGGTGTGCCTATGAAGAGCTTTCAGTTCGAGGACAAGTGTCTACCGTGCATGAAGGGCAAGCAACATAAGAAGACACACAAGTCCAAGAAGCAGAACTCCATAACCTCAACATTCGATTTGTTGCATATGGACCTTTTCGGCCCAATCAACAAAAGGAGTATCGGAGGTAGTTGGTACTGTTTGGTTATCACTGACGATTACTCACGTTTTTCATGGGTTTTCTTTTTAGGTACAAATGACGAGACGGCTTCCAAGCTCATCGGGTTCTTAGACCAAGTGGAGAATTCCTACGGAACAAGGATTAAAAGAATACGTAGTGATAATGGAACTGAGTTCAAAAACACTGTAATTGGTATATATTGCCTATCAAAGGGCATAGTGCATCAATTCAGTGCACCATATGAGCCTCAAGAAAATAGGGTGGCCGAACGTAAAAACAGGACACTAATTGAGGCAGCTAGGACTATGTTGTCGGATTCAAAGCTTCCTACCATGTTTTGGGGGGAGGCAGTGAATACCGAATGTCACATCTTAAACAGGGTCCTAACTGTCAAATCTTTAAACAAAACCTGTTATGAAATTTTGAATAAAAGGCCACCTAATTTAACTGGCTTCGAACCGTTTGGGGTACCATGCACTCTTTTGCGAACAAAACATCAACCGAACTTTGGTGAAAAGACTGACGAAGGATACTTCCTAGGTTATGTGCCGAACTCACCAAACAAACGAGTTTTTAACAAAACAAATGGTACTGTGGAGATTGTGTATAACATTGAAGTCACAAGTTATACACATGAACCCCAAACTGGTCCGGAATGGATATTTGACTATGATAAGTTATTTAACATTCCTTTGGATGATAATGCAGGTACAATCGAAAAGGACATGGCGACGTTGCATCTAAATGACGATGGCCATATCTTTCCGAGGACTACGTTTGAATCCACATCTGAGCCTACTGCGACAGTAGATAGATCTCCAGAAGTCGATGTTCCTGAAGCACCTACCACTGAGAATCAGACTCAAGCAACAAGTTCCAACTCTGAGGAAAATGTCAACGAGGAGGAAAATGTAGAAACTGAACCTGTTCCCCCATTAGGTGAAATAGGATCTAACTTAGGAGATAATCTAAGGGTTGATGAGATAGAGACCTCTAGGATCAACAAGAACCATCCATTAGAAAGCACCATAGGAAATCCTAACGAGGGTGTGAGGACTAGGAGTAGTGTAAATAACAACATTGTGTTCTTGTCGATGATAAACGACTCCGAGGCATATCACACATGTCTCTATTCATGTTTCATATCGCAAGTAGAGCCTAAGAATGTGCAAATGGCACTTAAGGATAACTCCTGGGTTGAAGCGATGCAGGAAGAACTTTCGCAATTTAGGAAACTAGAAGTGTGGGAGTTAGTTCCATTACCTCGAGGGGAAGTTTCCATAGGAACCAAATGGGTTTTTAAGTGAAAAAGAGACGATCGGGGTATAGTCACGCGCAACAAGGCTAGGTTAGTTGTAAAGGGTTTCAACCGAGAGGAGGGAATCGATTACAACGTGGTATTTGCACCAGTAGGAAGGCTGGAAGCCATTAGGTTGTTTCTAGCTTTTGCCTCCTTCAAGGGCTTTAAGGTATATCAGGTAGATGTTAAGAGTGCTTTCCTATATGGGAAAGTGAAGGAGTTGGTGTATGTAGAACAACCGCCCGGATTTACAGATCCAAATATCCTGATAGAGTATATCGTTTAGATAAGGCTCTATACGGATTGCATCAGGCACCAAGGGCGTGGTATGAGACTCTATCCAACCATTTATTAGAGAACGGTTTTGAAAGGGGTAGGATAAATAGTACTCTGTTTGTTAAAAGGAAGGGAGAACACTTTATCTTGGTACAAGTGTACGTTGATGATATCATCTTTGGATCATCAGACGAACAGATGTGCAAAGATTTCGAGAAGGTGATGAAGTCTAAGTTCGAGATGAGTGCTATGGGAGAGTTAAATTTCTTTTTGGGGTTACAAGTTGACCAGAAGAAGGAAGGGATGTTTATCCATCAAGCTAAGTATGTCTATGACATATTGGAGCATTTCGGGATGGAAGGAACAAAATTGACTGCCCATTTCAGCACGCCGATTCAAGTGAATCATAATCTCGGACCGGGTACTGAAAGTGATACCGATGTGGATCCGACATTATATCGGGCCATGATTGGATCACTTATGTATTTAACTGCTTCAAGACCTGACATTATGTTTGATGTGTGTATTTGTGCTAGGTTTCAAGCGAATCCGAAGGAGATGCATATGAAAGCTGTGAAGCGGATTCTACGATACCTCAAGTCGAAACCGAAGCTGGGACTTTGGTATCACGCGGAGGGAGATCTAGAGTTGGAGGCGTTCACGGATTCTGACTACGGAGGATGCAGCTTGAAGCGCAAATCAACAACTGGAGGTTGTCAGTTCCTAGGAGGGAGATTGATATCCTGGCAATGCAAGAAACAAACATCGGTAGCCGTGTCAACGTGCGAGGCCGAGTATGTTGCTGCTGGTAGTTGCTGCTCACAGGTTCTGTGGATACAACAACAATTGCGGGATTACGGTTTGGCTTACACTCAAACTCCAATTGGGATAGACAATCAATCTACAATTGCTATAACGAATAATCCAGTTAAACACAACAAAACAAAGCACATAGACATTAGGCATCATTTTATTCGTGATTGTGCTGAAAAGAACTTAATCAAATTGGTAAAAGTGGCAACAGAAGATAATAATGCAGATTTATTTACCAAAGCATTTGATAAGTCACGTTTTGAGTATTTAATTCAACTGAATGGAATGCGCAACCCAGAGTAACTTGACCTTAGTAGTAGTAGTTTATTATCTTTTCTAGTCGTAGTATTTCTTTCTTTATAGTAGTCTGCTAATTTAGGAAAGTTTCTATTTTTAGTAAGTTTCTATCTTTAGTAGGTTAGTAGGTTATCTTATTTTATTGCTATTTCTTATAAAAAACAAAAGAAAAAAGAGAGAAAATGATAAAAATACAAAAAAAGAGAATATCAGAAAAAGACTTAAGTCTTAGATATATAGGTTCAAAGTGACGAAAATTAGCACAGTCGTTACAAACTCTAAGTGTTTAGGCTTTCACACATAATGCAACTAAATTCTAAGTGTTATACTTTACTTTAGTTTGATGTGTTGGTAGGCATAATACATATAGGGAATCTCAAGGCTAATAAAATATTCTAGAAAAAGTCAAGCGTGTCACTAACTTAGATGTATGACTAATCGGTCTTAATTTTTATGTACAAGACATACAAACTTTGAGTCTAAATGAGGTATGCAAACTTTCTGGGGATGTATGGCAACATCAAATACATCTGAAAATGGAAAGAATAGAAAAATCATACAAAATTGAGAGTCGAAAACATGTAACTTTATTGTACGTAAGTACAGACCTGTTGCCTCTGTTTAGATTCGGGTTGGCAAGATATGTCGCTTTGTTGTACATCAGTACAGACCTGTCACCGCTGTCTTGCTAACTTTAACAATAAACCTTAAGTCAAACTACGACACTTTGTTGTATGAAAATACAGACCTGTGTCCGATGTTTGTCTTTTAAAGAAAGTTTGCAGATACCAACAAGTTAGAATCTTAGTCTGGGTGCCTTGATCATAAAAGTATGTCTATGTCTGAGTCACGTAAGATAATTTCATGATAAATAAAAATGCCAAGGGATATTCCGAAATGTAGAATGTTTAAAGGGGTAAAATACCAACAATCGGCTAAATGGGTATGTCACGACAAACAATCAAAGGAATTAAAAAATTCCTAAGTGTGAACGTTTAAGTACCGAAAGTGAGTATCAGACATCGCTATCTGATTGAACCTTTCTTAGACTATACTCATCAAAAATATTGTGTTTAGAGTTTAGCATAGGTTGTTAATTTTAATAAGTTTAGAGTAAGTCTTAGTTAAATTTTTAGTCAAGTTTAAAATTTTATATTTTTTACTTATCTTATTTTATTTTATTTTATTTTATTTTACCTTAGTTTATTTTATGTTATTTTTTACATAGGAAAAAGGTCAAAAATTACTGAGGGTGCATTCATAGTTGGATAAAATAAACATTGCGTGAAATATCTTGTGCTTAGGGTAAAAGATTTGGCATAGTTTATCTTGTTACACAATACCGTAGAAAAAAGTTGAAAAAGTTGAAGTTATTTCAAAATTTTCGAAATTTTTCTAAGTGTTTGATGTTTTTTGAGTTTAGGACAGACTCGAAATTGGGAAGGCTTCGAATCTGTCAGTAGATTCGAGTCTGGCCTTAGATTCGAAGGTTGGTGGTATATATAGGTTAACAGTAGAGTCATTAACTTCTTACTGTCTTCGAATCCACATCCTCGAATCTATTCAGGCGATCTCGAATCTATTGCTCGAATCTATCGTTTTTCACATAAACGACAATTTGTCGAGTGTCTTACTTGGTGTTTCGATTCTACAGATACTTCTAGGTATAATCAACCGGATTGTACAAGATTTGAGTAGTTTTATACATCATTTAGGTCAAAATCATCGATTTTTGAAGGTTTAAGGGTCGAAATCGGGTTTTTACAAGATTACCAATTTTGGACCGATAAATAATCAAATTAAATACATAAATCAATGATTAGAACCTAGTTGGACTACTGTATGTGATTTGCTAAGTTCAAAATGGTTAAAATCTTGGGTTTTTGTTGAAGACTTGGCCGACGAGGGTTCGAATCTGTTCATGGCCTTTCTCGAGTCTACTAACAAACTCGAGAAGACCATGACATTCGATTCTGTCATCAAACTCGAAAGGGGGACTTATTCGAATCTGCTAAATTCGAATCTGTCTTTTATTTGCATTATTTAATTTAAATTTTATTAAACTTGTAGAAATTTAATTGTGTTGGATTTTGTACTTAAACAAGTTCAAAATAAAACAAATTTGAATTTAAACAAGTTTATTGATTTTTAATGAATCTAATAGTTTATTTTTGTGCAGATATGGCTGTTCGAGCATTTGTGCCGAAGCACAAGATGGTCCTTCACCCCGACCATCATATCCCTGAGGCGCAGGGATTCAGACAAATGCTAGATTTCCTAGTAGAATCTAGGATTGGTTTTGCGTTGTCCCAAAATGTTCAGCTTGTTTTACCATATATTCGTCAATTTTATGACCATCTTCAGGTAGACTGCTCTGTCAACCCGACAGTGCTAAGGACAAGAATAGCAGGGCAACCGTTGGTGTTCTCTGCTGATATGCTGCGACAAGTTCTGCAGCTAGGCTCTCAAGAAGAAGAATCTGGGCCAATCGAGTTTCCTCTGAATATTAGGCAAGCGGCCTTTCTGAGAATGGGTTATAGTCTTGATGTAACAAGGGTTTCTTATATGAAGAGTGGGCTAATCGGCCAATGGAGGTTTTTGGCTCATGTCTTTATGGTGTGCTTTGCAGCAAAGAAAGCCGGTTTCGACTACATAGTCTCGAAGATCCAGTATGGGATAATCGCGTTAGTATATAATCGGCCGTTCAGTTTCTCGGAAATGTTTTTCTCCGAATTTGTTCATCAGATCACCGCTCCAGAAAATCAACAATTCATGTTGTATCCACGGTTCATAATGATGCTTATCAGGCATTTCTTGCCGAATCTGCCTCCTTCGAATGAGATTCAGAGCGTACCTGTAATGGATAAGAGGATCTTAGCTGATTGTTCCTCGCACAGAGGAAGATTGGCTGTTCCAGTTGAGCGTCCATTGTTTGGAGCCATTTTGGATAATAATTTTGAAGCCCCAGATATTGCCAACTGGGCAGGGGAAGTTGAAGTTCAAGCCAGGCAGCCACAGCAACAACCAAGACAACAACAACCACAGCCACCGCGTGCACAAAAGCGAAGACAAAGACCATCCGCGAGTCAAACTCAGGCGTCTAGGCCTTCTACGAGTCAGCAACCAGAGGTGCAGGAAACCGGGTCGTCAAATGTCCCAAATGAAGCTGATCAATTGTGCCAAACGCTAAATGAAATTTGGGAGGCAGGGCCTCATGCAAATGAAGATATAGCTGCAGCGTTAGTGGGAGAATTACTTGAGCCTCCAGAAGGAGAAGAAGATGTGTTAAGAGATGTCGAAGAATATGAGCCAGAGCAGACTAGTAATGCTTTGTCATCATCATCAACTACAGAATCAGAAGAGATGGAGGAGTTCGAAGTTGAAGCTCCTGAGTCAGTATCGACTGAACCAACTGTTCGAATAGAGACTCATGGTTCGAGAATAGTAGTTATTAATGCAGAGACTTCGAGGAGGCGCCCATCAAGAGAGGCTGATGAATCAGATTTTGAAGAAGAAGAGATTGCTCCTTTAGTGACGAGGCAACGGGCCAAGCGTCATCGATTCATGCAAGGATCATCTTCTACATCAACAGATCAACCAGAAATTCAGCAAACTCAAAACACTCAGCCTCAAGAACCTCAAACCACCTTTCCACCAACACCACCTCAACATGAACCATATATTCCATCACCAATCCTTCCAACTCCGATACAGTCAATTCGATCAACCTCATCATCATATGCTGACAATCAACGATTTCTGCAGCTTAAGGCTCGTGTTGACTTCCAGAATGTCCAAATCTTAAGGCTAACCCAGGCAATCGGTGAAATTCAGACGCATAATGCAAATCTTGATAAAGAGAATGCTGATTTGAAGAAGATTGTGGAACAAGTTCAGGAAGAGAATGTAGAGTTGAAGACGTTTGTCTGCGATCAGGCTGCTGAGATAAGGACGATGCGCTCCCTAATAGAGCAGTTAATGAAAAATTTACAGGCTCAGGGGGAGACGTCGTGCCGTGATCAGAATGTACAGAGGCCGAGAGATGGTGATGATGAAGACAACCAAGGCAATGATCCCAGTCCTAAAAGTCAGAATGAGCCAGTAGATTTTTCTGCTGCTCAGACTGCTCAATCTCAGGGGGAGCCTAGTCTAGCAGAAGGAGAAGTAGGAGAAGCAAGTTCATCTAAGCCTACAGATTTTGAGATTAGTGAGATGATCGATGCTCTCATGGATCTTGATGATGATCCGATGGATTTAGGTTTTGATTGTGAAGATGAAGAGCTAGAAGAGGGTGAGTTTGTACCAGAGGAGATAGTTGACTGGAAATCAGATGACGAGATATGTGCTGATGACGATGATGAAGCTGATGAGATCGTCGTACAACAAAATCCGATCACTGATACATACGTGATAGATGGGAATGATATTGTTAACGTAGAAGTAGTGAATGCTGCGTTAAATGTTGAGTCATCAATAGAGGAACCAGTCAGGGAACTAACAAATGAAGAGAAGAGAAAATTGTGGTTTAGAGCTGAAAAGAAGGAGTTAGAGCTTAAAACGAAAATGAGGGTGCCGGGTACTGGAAAGTTGTCTGGAAGCATATTAAGCTAAGATGGTTCTTTGATCGAGAACTGCAGCTATTCATAATTAAGAGAAAAGACGGACTCTCGTACCTGAGGCAAACTCTAAAAGCTTTCAATTCACTGCCAAAGATCGAGATCAAAGTGTTAGCATGGAAAGATCTGATTAATATTGGCAATGATCCCTATGCAGACGTAATTGCAAGAATCATAAGAAAAGAGGGAAGATCAAGAAAATTTGAATGACTGAATCCAAGGGTTGGAAAAAGAGTAGAAGATCCTTCACGTATTGATCCTCTAACTGGACGACCTTGGATGAAGATCCACTACAAACCAGTAAGATGTCTAAGGAAGGTGCCGCTCAAGCCTATGCCACAGAATGTCTTGAAGAATTTGCATTGGTGGTATGCTGAGAGTGAGACTGGAGAAGCAGTGATGGAAGATTTTGAAGAAAATGTTATTCTTAGAGTCTATGATCCTCTCCATCTGGTAAACCTTTCTAGAGATGATCTTTTAATTTTGCATGCTTGTAAGATTTCTAGTGATACTCATATGGATAGTGAGGCTAGGAAATATGAGAATGTGGTTAAAGTATGTGTTGAAAAGGGCTTGTATGCTGGAAGTAGTTTGAATAAATAATAAACAAAGTTCTTGATCAAATGTGTGAATTATTAGAAGCTATCGTCAAGGGGGAGTCTGTTGGTACACCTTGTGTGACGATAGCAGTCTAAGTGATCCTACATTGTGATTTTAGCAAGTGTTTGTTATATATGTTTATATGTGGTTGATATTTATTAGTGTTTGTATGTTTGATCTTGATGTAACGTATTACAAGAAGTTCAAACATAAAGTACAAAGATAATATCAATCATAAGGTAAAAAACATAAGTTTCAATGCTAAGTTGAGTATGTAATTAGTTAGATTCGAACTATATAAGGCTTGACATTCGAATCTGTGATAGATTCGAATGTAGCCCTAGATTCGAATGAAGGCAGATTCGAGAGTGTCAATATGGACAAACTCGAATGGGCCTTGGGCCGGATTCGAGTTTGACCCATAACAGACTCGAATCAGCCTCTGTAATTAGGGAGAGACTCGATTAATTATCAGACTTTTTGCAGAATTCGTGAAGGATTAAGCATTAAGCGATCTCGAGTTTATCATCAGTGTTAGTGCCGTTTCGGAGAGAATCAGTTCGTAGGATCGTTCGTGTGTCGTTCGTTCAGCCTCTGATAGTCTCCGTGTTTCGTGTGTGAGAGTTGTTTCCGTCTACCCGTTAACGAGGATTCCGCACTCGTTGACGGTTCCGCGTCTAGATAGATCTCGTAGTGGTAGACCTTACAAGTGGTATCAGAGCCTACGGAGTGTTCTTGGTGTTCTTCGTGTTCATCTAGATACATTCTAGGTTTCTTGACGCTAGTTGGACGGTTTTTCACGTTTTTGATCGAAATCAATATTTCTCTTTGTAAAAATATTGATTTAATCTGCAAAACGTAAAGAATTCGAAGTGTTAGCCGTTTTTCGAGTTTGCGGCGCTCGAATCTATTAGGGGTAATTAGGGTTACACTTAGTCTCGAGTCTAACCAAAATCTGCTCCTTTCGAGTCTGATTCAGAGGGTTTCGATTCAATTTCGAGTTTGTGCTACATTCGAATAGGGTCTCGAGTCTAATTTCGAGTTTAATTCGAGTTTAGTTTAGTTTCTAATAGGGTTTCGAATCTGCTGTAATTTCGAGTTTGTCTGACCTTCGAATCTGAGGACTTTTCGAATCTGACATAATTTCGTGTTTAATTGAATTATAACACTTATTCGAATTTAATCCCAAATAAATTGGAATCTGATTACATTCGAATCTACCTAGATTCGAACGAATTAATTCACATTAGTTTCGAATTAAATTAATTAAGGTCAATTCAATTACTTTCGAAAAGATGTCAAATCTTCAAAAATTCCTGGAAATGGACCACGAGGTCGGGAAGGCAAACGCTCCGCCTAAGCTGATGAAAATTGAAGATTATTACTGGTGGAAAGATCGGTTTACCGATTTCGTGCGTTTTAATGACATGCGCATGTGGGTGTGTATCGACGAAGGATATATTCCACCAGTTTCAGAAGTTGAAGGCCGTCAGAAAGTCTTATCATACCAAATGATGAAGGAGGATGATAAGAAATTGTATGAAGCCGAAAACAAAGCTTTCTCGATAATCCGAATGGCTTTGCCTCAGGATATACTGCACACATTGAGGACTCAAAAGACGTCAAAGGAACTTTGGGAGTCTCTAGAGAAGAGGTGTGAGGGTAATCCTAGGGTTCGTAGAAAGCGTACAGAGCTGTTGAAACAACAGTTTGCAATTTTCAAGGCGATAAAGGATGAACAGCTGGATGATATCATCACACGGTTCTATCACCTGTTGACGGAACTTGAAAGTCACGGGATTGAGTATACTGACACCGACAAGAACAACAAGCTTCTTGATGCCTTACCAGCCAAATGGGCTATGTATGTGGCAATGATCAAGCTGAACGAGGACAAGTATTATACTCAATCTCTGGATGATATTGTGGGAACGTTGCGGGCATATCACTTCGAGCTACTGAAGGCCGAAACTGATTACGAACAAGTCCAGAATCCAACAATGTATTTTTGAAAGACAACAAAACCTTCAGCGACAGCCGACCTGAAGACTGCTACAGCGTTTTTCACCGGAGAAACGTCGTCACCAGCAGAGACTGATGACACATTGCATCGCGTGTTCTTAGGATTAGGAAGATCGGAAGAACTGCAGCCTCAAGTACAACAGACATCGACATCTCAGAGCTATTCGAAGATGACCATGAGCGCAAAATCAGCGGAAGAACATTTGAATCTGCTTGCTTCTTTTGTGGCCGCGTACAGGAATTGTGTTCAGGGGAAGATTAACGATCCTGCTCTCTGGGATGAGGACTACGATCAGGTCGACCCTGATGATCTTGAGGAAATGGATCTTAAATGGCAACTGGCCATGGTAACCCAAAGGGTTAAGTGATTCATTAAAAGAACTGGGAGGAATCTGACAATCAACAATAAGGGGATTGGATTTGATAAGTCCAAGGTAAAGTGCTACAACTGTCAAGGTCTGGGACACTTCGCCAGAGAATGTCATAGGCCGAAAGTAGAAACATATCAAGGGTAGAATCAGCATCAGGGACAGTTTCAGAATCAGTCTCAACAACGATACCTTCCAAGTTCATCTGCCGGTCAAGCCAATCTAGCTGGTCTACTATCAAATGTCACTTCTGACAGACAACTAGACGGTACATACGACTGGAGCTCACATCCAGAGTCACATGCTCCGGCTTTTATGGCTGAAGTCATGGAAACTGGGTGTGATGGAGAAGAGCAGACCACAAGGGAAAACAGTCCGATGTGGGTGGAAAAAACGAATGATCAGACAGTACTGGAGTTTGCTGCTCAGATGGCCAACGTGGAATCTGATAACTCAAAGGTTAGTCTGACTTACTCTCTTTTTCGTGAATTATGTGCGTTGTGTGTTAATTCTAACGGTAGGTTAAATCGAGTCATAGAATCACATAAAACCATAACTGCTCAAAATGAGAATTTAAAAATTGAAAACGCTAGCCTAAACGATATCAAGCAAGCTCTTAAAGAAAAGCTTAAGGCTGATGCTCAAGACGTAATAGTTCTAAAAGACAAACTGAGTGAGCAGTGTGTTAGGATAGAGCTTATGTATGAGCATGTAGAGGCCTTGACCAAAAACCTTAAAGACAAAGACATTGAGCTAGCTGAAACAAAGGTAAAGGTAGCAGAGGCAAACAGTAAGCTAGAGAAGTTTAGGAATTCAAGCCTAAACCTAGGGAAAGTTTTAGATGCCCAAAGACAGTCTAAAAAGCCCGTAGGTCTAGGATTTCATGAAATTCCTCCACATTTTAATGCAAACTATGTGCCTCAGCCTCAGGAGAAAACTGACAATTCAGTAGATTTAGAGGACACACCAGAACCTAAGTCTGAGCCTATAGTAGAAAATACACCTAAGGTGGCTGACACAACCGTCAAGGTTAAAAAAGTCAAATTTGTGACTTCCTCCAGTGAAACACCTGCAGGAAAACATAAAATTGATTGGGCTGATCATGACGATGAGCCAGTCGCCATAGATGTACATAAGGACCAAGACACTAGTGAGACTCCTAAGTCTAAGGGAACACACAAAAAGTCCATAGATAAGATGTCTTGCTTCAGATGTCATGAAAAGGGGCATGTTGCTTCTCACTGTCCACTTAGGAAAGCCGATGTTACACCTAAGACAGTGAACCCAACACCTGTTAAGCCCTCAACCAGTGTGGCGAGCACCAGTAGTTCTCAAAGTACCGAGAAAACTGTGCAGTCCGCACCGAAACAAGTTGTGAAAAACACACCGGTAAAGGTTGGACCAAAGGAAGTGATTAGGACAAATTCACCGAATCGTGTCATTAATCAATCTAGGTCAGCACCACAACAAGTCTATAGGAGCACAACACCTAGCAGGGCACACACTCCAGTTAGGTCTCATACTCCAGTTAGACAATACGCACCGGTAAGAGCTCAGGGATCACAGTCCGAAATGCAATACAATAGGAATTATTCTAGAGCTCCACAACAAATGCCTACTCAAAGGCAAAGAGTGAATTTAAATCACTCAGCACCACATCAAACTCCTGTTCAACGACCCGAGTCACCTGAAAGGCGAGATGGGTATTTGAAAGAGTTTAAATATGTGGACGAGAATGGTATAACCAAATCAGTCATGGCTTGGGTTCCCCGTGATAACTAACCTATTTTCTTTCATGTGCAGGAGATTACCACAGGTCCAAACAACAAGTGGTTCGTCGACAGTGGATGCTCCAGGCACATGACAGGGGAACTAAGTCTCCTTATAGACTTCAAGGGTGGAAATCGGGGGTTTGTATCATTCGCCGGTAACAAAGGAGGAAACATCACGGGTACCGGAGTGGTCACTAATGGGACGATCAAGTTGGACCAAGTTTATCACGTTTATAAACTGCTTCACAATCTCATTAGTGTATCTCAAATTTGTGATAAGAAGAACTCAGTGTTGTTCACTGACACTGAGGCGTTAGTGCTAAAACCGGGATTCAAGATTCCTGAAGAATGGGTATTGATGTGGGCACCAAGGAAGAATGACTTGTACATGCTGGATATGAACAAGCCGGAGACTTCGATGGGGCCAATCTGTCTGCTATCCACAGCTTTGGAGACGGAATCGGTACTGTGGCACAGACGCATGGCTCACTTGCACCTAAGGAAGATGAACTACATAACGAAGAATGGACTGGTGCAAGGTGTGCCTATGAAGAGCTTTCAGTTCAAGGACAAGTGTCTACCGTGCATGAAGGGCAAGCAACATAAGAAGACACACAAGTCCAAGACGCAGAACTCCATAACCTCAACATTCGATTTGTTGCATATGGACCTTTTCGGCCCAATCAACAAAAGGAGTATCGGAGGTAGTTGGTTCTGTTTGGTTATCACTGACGATTACTCACGTTTTTCTTGGGTTTTCTTTTTAGGTACAAAGGACGAGACGGCTTCCAAGCTCATCGGGTTCTTAGACCAAGTGGAGAATTCCTACGGAACAAGGGTTAAAAGAATACGTAGTGATAATGGAACTGAGTTCAAAAACACTGTAATTGGTGTATATTGCCTATCAAAGGGCATAGTGCATCAATTCAGTGCACCATATGAACCTCAACAAAATGGGGTGCCCGAATGTAAAATTAGGACATTGATTGAGGCTGCAAGGACTATGCTTTCGGATTCAAAGCTTCCTACCATGTTTTGGGGGGAGGCAGTGAATACCGCGTGCCATATTTTAAACCGAGTCCTTACAGTCAAATCTTTGAACAAAACATGTTATGAAATTTTGAATAAACGGCCACCTAATTTAACTGGATTGAACCGTTTGGGGTATCATGCACTTTATTGCGTGCAAAACATCAACCGAAGTTTGGTGAAAAGGCTGACGAAGGTTACTTCCTAGGTTATGTGCCGAACTCACCAAACAAACGGGTTTTTAACAAAACAAATGGTACTGTGAAGATTGTGTATAATATTGAAGTCACAAGTTATACACATGAACCCCAAACTGGTCCGGAATGGATATTTGACTATGATAAATTATTTGAGTCATTTAACATTCCTTTAGATGATAATGCAGGTACAATCTAAAAGGACATGGCGACGTTGCATCTGAATGACGATGGCCATACCTTTCCGAGAACTACGTTTGAATCCACATCCGAGCCTACTGCGACAGGAGATGGATCTCCAGAAGTTACTGATCCAGAAGCACCTACCACTGAGAATCAGACTCAAGCAACAAGTTCCAACTCTGAGGAAAATGTCAACGAGGAGGAATATGTAGAAACTGAACCTGTTCCCCCATTAGGTGAAATAGGATCTAACTTAGGAGATAATCTAAGGGTTGATGAGATAGAGACCTCTAGGATCAACAAGAACCATCCATTAGAAAGCATCATAGGAAATCCTAACGAGGGTGTGAGGACTAGGAGTAGTGTAAATAACAACATTGTGTTGGTGTCGATGATAAACGACTCCGAGGCATATCACACATGTCTCTATTCATGTTTCATATCGCAAGTAGAGCCTAAGAATGTGCAAATGGCACTTAAGGATAACTCATGGGTTGAAGCGATGCAGGAAGAACTTTCGCAATTTAGGAAACTAGAAGTGTGGGAGTTAGTTCCATTACCTCGAGGGGAAGTTGCCATGGGAACCAAATGGGGTTTTAAGTGCAAAAGAGACGATCGGGGTATAGTCACGCGCAACAAGGCTAGGTTAGTTGTAAAGGGTTTCAACTAAAAGGAGGGAATCGATTACAACGAGGTATTTGCACCAGTAGCAAGGCTGGAAGCCATTAGGTTGTTTCTAGCTTTTGCCTCCTTCAAGGGCTTTAAGGTATATCAGTTAGATGTTAAGAGTGCTTTCCTATATGGGAAAGTGAAGGAGTTGGTGTATGTAGAACAACCGCCCGGATTTACAGATCCAAAATATCCTGATAGAGTATATCATTTAGATAAGGCTCTATACGGATTGCATCAGGCACCAAGGGCGTGGTATGAGACTCTATCCAACCATTTATTAGAGAACGATTTTGAAAGGGGTAGGATAGATAGTACTCTGTTTGTTAAAAGGAAGGGAGAACACTTTATCTTGGTACAAGTGTACGTCGATGATATCATCTTTGGATCATCAGACGAACAGATGTGCAAAGATTTCGAGAAGATGTTGAAGTCTAAGTTCGAGATGAGTGCTCTGGGAGAGTTAAATTTCTTTTTGGGGTTACAAGTTGACCAGAAGAAGGAAGGGTTGTTTATCCATCAAACTAAGTATGTCTATGACATATTGGAGCGTTTCGGGATGGAAGGAACAAAATTGACTGCCCATTTCAGCACGCCGATTCAAGTGAATCATAATCTCGGACCGGGTACTGAAAGTGATACCGATGTGGATCCGACATTATATCGGGCCATGATTGTATCACTTATGTATTTAACTGCTTCAAGACCTGACATTATGTTTGCTGTGTGTATTTGTGCTAGGTTTCAAGTGAATCCGAAGGAGATGCATAAGTAAGCTGTGAAGCGGATTCTACGATACCTCAAGTCGAAACCGAAGCTGGGACTTTGGTATCACGCGGAGGGAGATCTAGAGTTGGAGGCGTTCACGGATTCTGACTACGGAGGATGCAGCTTGACGCGCAAATCAACAACTGGAGGTTGTCAGTTCCTAGGAGGGAGATTGGTATCCTGGCAATGCAAGAAACAGACGTCGGTAGCCGTGTCAACGTGCGAGGCCGAGTATGTTGCTGCTGGTAGTTGCTGCTCACAGGTTCTGTGGATACAACAACAATTGCGGGATTACGGTTTGGCTTACACACAAACTCCAATTTGGATAGACAATCAATCTACAATTGCTATTACGAATAATCCAGTTAAACACAACAAAACAAAGCACATAGACATTAGGCATCATTTTATTCGTGATTGTGCTGAAAAGAACTTAATCAAATTGGTAAAAGTGGCAACAGAAGATAATAATGCAGATTTATTTACCGAAGCATTTGATAAGTCACGTTTTGAGTATTTAATTCAACTGAATGGAATGCGCAACCCAGAGTAACTTGACCTTAGTAGTAGTAGTTTATTTTCTTTTATAGTCATAGTATTTCTTTCTTTTTAGTAGTCTGATAATTTAGGAAAGTTTCTATGTTTAGTAAGTTTCTATTTTTAGTAAGTTTCTACTTTTAGTAACTTTCTATTTTTAGTAAGTTAGTAGGTTACCTTATTTTATTGCTATTTCTTATGAAAAACAAAAGAAAAAAGAGAGATAATCATAAAAATACAAAAAAAAGAGAATATCAGAAAAGGAGTTAAGTCATAGATATATAGGTTCAAAGTGACGAAAATAAGCACTGTCGTTACAAACTCTAAGTGTTTAGGCTTTCACACATAATGCAACTAAATTCTAAGTGTTATACTTTATTTAGTTTGATGTGTTGGTAGGCATAATACATATAGGGAATCTCAAGGCTAATAAAATATTCTAGAAAAAGTCAAGCGTGTCACTAACTTAGATGTATGACCAATCGGTCTTAATTTTTATGTACAAGACGTACAAACTTTGAGTCTAAATGAGGTATGCAAACTTTCTGGGGATGTATGGCAACATCAAATACATCTGAAAATGGAAAGAATAGAAAAATCATACAAAATTGAGAGTCGAAAACATGTAACTTTGTTGTACGTAAGTACAGACCTGTTGTCTCTGTTTAGATTCGGGTTGGCAAGATATGTCGCTTTGTTGTACATCAGTACAGACCTGTCACCGTTGTCTTGCTAACTTTAACAATAAACCTTAAGTCAAACTACGACACTTTGTTGTATGAAAATACAGACCTGTGTCCGATGTTTATCTTTTAAAGAAAGTTTGCAGATACCAACAAGTTAGAATCTTAGTCTGGGTGCCTTGATCATAAAAGTATGTCTATGTCTGAGTCACGTAAGATAATTTCATGATAAATAAAAATGCCAAGGGATATTCCGAAATGTAGAATGTTTAAAAGGGTAAAATACCAACAATCGGCTAAATGGGTATGTCACGACAAACAATCAAAGGAATCAAAAATTCTTAAGTGTGAAAGTTTAAGTGCCGAAAGTAAGTATCAGACATCGCTATCTGATTGAACCTTTCTTAGACTATACTCATCAAAAATATTGTGTTTAGAGTTTAGCTTAGGTTGTTAATTTTAATAACTTTAGCGTAAGTCTTAGTTGAATTTTTAGTCAAGTTTAAAATTTTTTATTTTTTACTTATCTTATTTTATTTTATTTTATTTTACCTTAGTTTATTTTATTTTATTTTTTACTTAGGTAAAAGGTCAAAAATTACTGAGGGTGCATTCATAGTTGGATAAAATAAACATTGCGTGAAATATCTTGTGCTTAGGGTAAAAGATTTGGCATAGTTTATTTTGTTACACAATACCGTAGAAAAAAAGTTGAAGTTATTTCAAAATTTTCGAAATTTTTCTAAGTGTTTGATGTTTTTCGAGTTTAGGACAGACTCGAAATTGGGAAGGCTTCGAATCTGTCAGTAGATTCGAGTCTGGCCTTAGATTCGAAGGTTGGTAGTATATATAGGTTAACAGTAGAGTCATTAACTTCTTACTGTCTTCGAATCTACATCCTCGAATCTATTCAGGCGATCTCGAATCTATTGCTCGAATCTATCGTTTTTCACATAAACGACAATTTGTCGAGTGTCTTACTTGGTGTTTCGATTCTACAGATACTTCTAGGTATAATCAACCGGATTGTACAAGATTTGAGTAGTTTTATACATCATTTAGGTCAAAATCATCGATTTTTGAAGGTTTAAGGGTCGAAATCGGGTTTTTACAAGATTACCAATTTTGGACCGATAAATAGTCAAATTAAATACATAAATCAATGATTAGAACCTAGTTGGACTACTGTATGTAATTTGCTAAGTTCAAAATGGTTAAAATCTTGGGTTTTTGTTGGAGACTTGGCCGACGAGGGTTCGAATCTGTTCATGGCCTTTCTCAAGTCTACTGACAAACTCGAGAAGACCATGACATTCGATTCTGTCATCAAACTCGAAAGGGGGACTTATTCGAATCTGTCTTTTATTTGCATTATTTAATTTAAATTTTATTAAACTTGTAGAAATTTAATTGCGTTGGATTTTGTACTTAAACAAGTTCAAAATAAAACAAATTTGAATTTAAACAAGTTTATTGATTTTTAATGAATCTAATAGTTTATTTTTGTGCAGATATGGCTGTTCGAGCTTTTGTGCCGAAGCACAATATGGTCCTTCACCCCGACCATCATATCCCTGAGGCGCAGGGATTCAGACAAATGCTAGATTTCCTAGTAGAATCTAGGATTGGTTTTGCGTTGTCCCAAAATGTTCAGCTTGTTTTACCATATATTCGTCAATTTTATGACCATCTTCAGATAGACTGCTCTGTCAACCCGACAGTGCTAAGGACAAGAATAGCAGGGCAACCGTTGGTGTTCTCTGCTGATATGCTGCGACAAGTTCTGCAGCTAGGCTCTCAAGAAGAAGAATCTGGGCCAATCGAGTTTCCTCTGAATATTAGGCAAGCGGCCTTTCTGAGAATGGGTTATAGTCTTGATGTAACAAAGGTTTCTTATATGAAGAGTGGGCTAATCGGCCAATGGAGGTTTTTGGCTCACGTCTTTATGGTTTGCTTTGCAGCAAAGAAAGCCGGTTTCGACTACATAGTCTCGAAGATCCAGTCTGGGATAATCGCGTTAGTATATAATCGGCCGTTCAGTTTCTCGGAAATGTTTTTCTCCGAATTTGTTCATCAGATCACCGCTCCAGAAAATCAACAATTCCTGATGTATCCACAGTTCATAATGATGCTTATCAGGCATTTCTTGCCGAATCTGCCTCCGTCGAATGAGATTCAGAGCGTAGCTGTAATGGATAAGAGGATCTTCGCTGATTGTTCCTCGCACAGAGGAAGATTGGATGTTCCAGTTGAGCGTCCATTGTTTGGAGCCATTTTGGATAGGAACTTTGAAGCCCCAGATATTGCCAACTGGGCAGGGGAAGTTGAAGTTCAAGCCAGGCAGCCACAGCAACAACCAAGACAACAACAACAACCACAGCCACCGCGTGCACAAAGGCGAAGACAAAGACCATCCGCGAGTCAAACTCAGGCGTCTAGGCCTTCTACGAGTCAGCAACCAGAGGTGCAGGAAGCCGGGCCGTCAAATGTCCCAAATGAAGCTGATCAATTGTGCCAAACGCTAAATGAAATTTGGGAGGCAGGGCCTCATGCAAATGAAGATATAGCTGCAGCGTTAGTGGGAGAATTACTTGAGCCTCCAGAAGGAGAAGAAGATGTGTTAAGAGATGTCGAAGAATATGAGCTAGAGCAGACTAGTAATGCTTTGTCATCATCATCAACTACAGAATCAGAAGAGATGGAGGAGTTCGAAGTTGAAGCTCCTGAGTCAGTATCGACTGAACCAACTGTTCGAATAGAGACTCATGGTTCGAGAATAGTAGTTATTAATGCAGAGACTTCGAGGAGGCGCGCATCAATAGAGGCTGATGAATCAGATTTTGAAGAATAAGAGATTGCTCCTTTAGTGACGAGGCAACGGGCCAAGCGTCATCGATTCATGCAAGGATCATCTTCTACATCAACAGATCAACCAGAAATTCAGCAAACTCAAAACACTCAGCCTCAAGAACCTCAAACCACCTTTCCACCACTACCACCTCAACATGAACCATATATTCCATCACCAATCCTTCCAACTCCGATACAGTCAATTCGATCAACCTCATCATCATATGCTGACAATCAACGATTTCTGCAGCTTAAGGCTCGTGTTGACTTCCAGAATGTCCAAATCTTAAGCCTAACCCAGGCAATCGGTGAAATTCAGACGCATAATGCAAATCTTGATAAAGAGAATGCTGATTTAAAGAAGATTGTGGAACAAGTTCTGGAAGAGAATGTAGAGTTGAAGACGTTTGTCTGCGATCAGGCTGCTGAGATAAGGACGATGCGCTCCCTAATAGAGCAGTTAATGAAAAATTTACAGGCTTAGGGGGAGACGTCGTGCCGTGATCAGAATGTACAGAGGCCGAGAGATGGTGATGATGAAGACAACCAAGGCAATGATCCCAGTCCTAAAATTCAAAATGAGCCAGTAGATTTTTCTGCTGCTCAGACTGCTCAATCTTAGGGGGAGCCTAGTCTAGCAGAAGGAGAAGTAGGAGAAGCAAGTTCATCTAAGCCTACAGATTTTGAGATTAGTGAGATGATCGATGCTCTCATGGATCTTGATGATGATCCGATGGATTTAGGTTTTGATTGTGAAGATGAAGTGCTAGAAGAGGGTGAGTTTGTACCATAGGAGATAGTTGACTGGAAATTAGATGACGAGATATGTGCTGATGACGATGATGAAGCTGATGAGATCGTCGTACAGCAAAATCCGATCACTGATACATACGTGATAGATGGGAATGATATTGTTAACGTAGAAGTAGTGAATGCTGCGTTAAATGTTGAGCCATCAATAGAGGAACCAGTCAGGGAACTAACAAATGAAGAGAAGAGAAAATTGTGGTTCAGAGCTGAAAAGAAGGAGTTAGAGCTTAAAACGAAAATGAGGGTGCCGGGTACTGGAAAGTTGTCTGGAAGCATATTAAGCTGGTTCTTTGATCGAGAACTGCAGCTGTTGGGAAATAATTTAAGTATGTTCAAACTGTTAGTTAGACTTCTCAGACTGTTAGTAGATTTTTCATGTAAATACAAAGTTCATGCTGCTAGTTGATGAAACTCGAGCTGCCAGTGTAAAAGTTCAAGCTGCCAGAGCAAAACAACTCAAGCTGCTCAGTTCATGCTGTCAAGAGATTCAAGCTGCTCAACAGTTTCATAAACAGAAAGTGCTGATTTTCAGGAAACGATATCTACATGAAGATTCCAGCATATCTACTATCAGAGAAGTCATAGTCCTTCAAAGAAACAAGTCCAAAAAGCAATATAAATAGACATAATATGTTTTCTATTGAATAGAAGTTTTCTACATATTTTGAGTCTGTAATTGCTTTGTTGATTAAGTTTTCTCAAGCCTCTAAGGTTGTAAAACCCTAAGAACAGTCTGTGTTCTTCGTCTAATCAAAACAGATTAGAGGTGATTGTAATCGTTGAATTCAGCAATACAAACAGTCTTGATTACTTCTTATGTTTTATGTTTCATTGGTTCTGAAAGTTTTTGTTAAAATAATTAAGTGTTATTCCGCGAACTTCTTAATTAAACTTTGATTCAAAGGAAGATTATTGATTTATACTCTGATAAATTTCAAATCAGTTAATCTTGGTTATTTAGTTTTAGATCCTGACAAGTGGTATCAGAGCCAGGTTGTGCTTTGTTTTTCAAAGTCGAAAACTTTCTTTCAAATTTTTAATCTTTTACAATGGAATTTTAAAATAGCAGCAGTGGATCTGGGCAAGGACTCAAAGTGCCTATGCTCAAGCCCACTGAGTTTGAGATGTGGAAACTCAGGATTCAACAGCATATTCAATTCATTGATTATGCCATATGGGAAGCTGTTGAATTCCCTCCTGTAGTTGATCCAGAACTTGATGCTGAGGGAAAACCAGTCAAAACCCTCCAAAAACTGAACTTGAAAGGAAGGCTAGAATGAATGAAGTGAAAGCACTCACACTATTACAAATAGCCATTCCTAATGCTTATCAACATCAGTTCAAAAAGTTTTATACTGCTCACTCTCTTTGGAATGCCTTAGAGAAGAGGTTTGCTGGTAATGCCAGTACCAAGAGAAATCAAAAAGACCTCTTGAAACAGCAGTATGAAAACTTTTCTGGTGGCAAGAATGAAAACCTCACTCAAATCTTTGACAGGTTCAACAAACTGATAAGTGAACTGGAAAGTGCAAAGGTCAATCTGGATCAAGATGAAGTCAACAGAAAGTTTCTCAGATCTCTTGGAGAAGAATGGACAGTCTATGCTGCACAGTGGAGAACAAAAGACACTCTTGATGAGATAGAATTGGATGATCTGTATAACAGTCTAAGAGTGTTTGAGACTGAGATTGATGCTAAAAAGAAATCCTTTTCTTATAATCACAACACTGCTCTTCTGTCTTCTGAAAAATCTAATAACTGTGATTCTTTTTCAGGTGGTGATGGCAATTCTGCTGAAACTCACTATGAGGCATTTGTTGCCAATGATGGATTATTTGCTCTAAATGTTGAAGACTTGGAACAAATTCATCCAGATGATCTTGAAGAGATGGATTTAAAGTGGCAACATGCAATGCTGACCATGAGAGCCAAAAGATTTCTGAAAAGAACTGGTAGGGCCAACTTTCAAGCCAAGACAGAAGGCAAACCATCTTTTGATAAATCAAAAGTGGAATGCTATAAATGCCATAAGCTTGGTCACTTTGCCAGAGAATGTAGATCTCAAGGTCAACAGCCATCAAGGACTTCACAGCCCATCCAAGCGTCCTCATCAACAGCACTTGTCTCTCAAGAAGACAATGTGTTTGACTGGAGTGATCAGACAGAGGAAGAATTTCAAAATCAAGCACTTATGGCAGAAACATCAAATGTCTCCTCCACTGAACTACCATCTGAGGTAAATTCTAAACTCTGCTCTCAATCATGCAAAAATATGGTTAAAAAGTACAGAGATCATAATGAGAGCATGTGCAAAACTCTAGCTAAGATGGAAGAAAGGAGATATGAATATATGCAAGCCATAGAAGATCTGGAAAAACAGATCAATGATTATAAGGATAATGAGATTCAAATGGGGTATGATAGAAACTATCATGAATGGGAGAAAAAGGAACTCAATAAGAAAATAGAATCTCTGAATAAAAAGGTAGAAGAAACTGAACAGAAGGTGTTAGAGGCTAATGAGAAACTGGAATCTGTTAACATAGATCTAGGTAACTTCAAGTTAGCAAATCAAAAGCTAGAACACCTAATGGAAGTTCAATTCAAAGATAGAGTCAAATCTCAGGTCAATCCCAAAGAAGGAATAGGATACAGAGCTACTCCTCCTCCATACAACAACAAGTACATACACCCAATGAGTGAGGTTGCTGATAGACTTGTCAATGAACCACTAGATGAGTCTATGACTATTGTAGATCCTATCCTTGATAACAGTCCTGAATTAAAAGAAGATAAGAGTCAAAATAGAGACTGTGACACAAAGAGTGCACCCATAGAAGTCCAAGTTCCCAGTAAGAAAGGAAAAGAGAAGATGAGTGTATGCAATGCTACTCCTCAAGTTTCTGTACATTCTAACTGTAACACTGCATCTTCATCAAAAGGAACTAAAAGAGGTAAAACTGTTTCTATCTGCACATGCCAAAAGCATGGTGTTCAAAAGTTTCCTAAACAACAGCAGGTAAGAGGAAACCAGAGAAACAAGAACCAGAAATTGACAGAAAAGTCTGGTGTTCCAATTCAAACTGTCAAAAGATGCTTTCACTGTGGAAGGAAGAATCACTTAGCCAAGGATTGTTTTTACAAACCAGCTGTTGCAAAACAGACTGTGCATCACACAAAATCAAATCCTAATCAGGCAAAGCACTCAAAAGTGAAACCTTCCACAACAGCTCCAAAGAAAACAGTTGATCACAGATTCTCAAAAGTTAATAAAAAACAGTCCACACATCAAAAACAAGTTTTGGCAAAGCCTAAATCAAGTTTTAAACAAATATGGTGTGTCAAGGACAAATCTGTTGCTCAAACTGCTAATGCAAAAGATCAGACTGCTAAGTCAAAATCTGATGCTGTTAGTGCAAAAACTGAAACTGTTAGCACTACAAACACAGCTCAAGCTGCTGGGCATCAAACTGGAGCTGCTAGTGAATCATCTGAGACTGTCAGAAGAAAAGATGATCAAAATAGTTGGATACCTCATATTATCACTAAATACTCTCCAAAGACTCCATCAGTAGATCTCACCAAGTATAAGAAGTCAAAAACAGTTTTTAGTTATGTCAATGTACAAGGCCAACCCAAAACCAATTTGGTTTGGGTTTACTCCACTACTAACTAAGCTGTTATTTGTGCAGGGCAACCACAGGTCTCCTCATAGAACAAGATGGCATCTGGACAGTGGATGCTCTAGGCACATGACAGGCAATTATGAATGCTTGTCAAATTTCAAAGGCTTTGATGGAGGTTTTGTTGCATTTGGAGGCAACTCAAAAGGAGGTAAAGTTACTAACAAAGGCACTGTTAATGCAGGCAACATGACATTCCATGATGTTCTGTATGTTGAACAGCTGAAGTACAATTTATTGAGTGTCTCTCAAATTTGTGACAAACAAAACATTGTTCTGTTCACAGATTCTGAGTGCATTGTTCTTTCAAAGGATTTCAAAATTCCTGAAAATCTTGTTTTACTTAGAACACCAAGAAAGGACAATGTTTACTGCCTGGACACAGCTCTCTTGACTAAATCAAATACTTTAAGCTGTTTAATATCCAAAGCATCATCAAATGAATCTGCTCTTTGGCATAGAAGGATGTGTCACATGAACTTCAAGTCCATGAATGATTTAGTTAAAAAGAATCTGGTAAGAGGATTACCACAAAAGGAGTTCATTTGTGATGATCATTGTGTAGCATGTCTTAAAGGTAAGCAACACAAAACTTCTCATAAGGCCAAAGAAGTAAATTCAATCTCATCTGTTCTTCAATTGTTACATATGGATCTATTTGGTCCAACATCTGTTTTGAGTTTGAATAAAAGGGCATACTGTTTAGTCATTGTTGATGATTTCACCAGATTTACTTGGGTTTACTTTCTTAGGTCCAAAGATCAAACTGCTGAGCTAGTTAAGTCTTTTATCGTTACGATAGAAAACCAATCCAATTCCAAAGTTAAGGTGATAAGATCAGACAATGGAACTGAATTTAAAAATCAAATTCTAACCAGTTTCTGTGAGTCCAAAGGCATTACTAGACAATATAGTGCACCAAGAACACCACAGCAAAATGGTGTAGCTGAAAGAAAGAATAGAACATTAATTGAGGCTGCTAGAACAATGCTAGCTGATTCAAATCTGCCAATGACTTTCTGGGCAGAAGCTGTTAATACAGCCTGTTATGTTCTAAATAGGGTTCAAGTTGTCCAATCTCAAGGAAAAACTCCCTATGAGTTATTCCATAACAGAAGTCCCCTAATAGCTTTCTTCAAGCCTTTTGGATGCCCATGTACTATTCTTCACACTAAGACTCACTTAGGGAAGTTTGAGAGTAAGGCTGAAGAAGGATTCTTTGTAGGATACTCAACTCAAAGCAAAGCCTATAGAGTATACAACAGTGTGTCTAAAACAATTGAAGAAAGTGCCAATGTTGAATTTAATGAAAATACTGCTAACATCAAAGGCACTAGTCCTGATTGGTTGTTTGATTTAGATTCACTAACAAATTCTCTGAGCTTTGTTGAGTATACTGCAGAAGCTGATGCATACAGGGTTGAAGCTGCTAACACAAATTCTCATGCTGCCAATACAATTTCTCATGCTGTTGGCACAAAGTTTCAGACTGCTGCAGATTCAACAAGTTGGGATGATTTCACCACTCTACCACTTCTGTCATGTGATCCTCCAGGGGTCCTGAGCACTCAACATGATGCAAATCCCGACACTGAAGTGCCATTCCCAAGTCCTGACAGCACAGCTCCAACACAAAAGGAAACAGCTCCAGTTTCTAGGCTAGCAGTCCCAACAGCTTCTCAAGCTGTTAGCCTAGAAAGTCAAGTTGTTCCAGAAACTGAACCATTCAATGGTTCTGATGGAGATGACACAAACCTTGGAACGTCCTTTCAAACAGAGAGAGAGCCCACACTAAGAGTTTATAAGTATCACCCTCTCAATCAAATACTGGGTGATCCAAGCACTCCTGTTCAAACAAGGAAGATGGTTCACAATGAGACTGCTGCTGCTGAACAAGCAGTTCCTGAATTCAGTCTAGCAGCTTTTGAACATGCCTGTTTCATGTCTCAATTGGAACCTAAAAAGGCATTAGAAGCATTAAAAGATTCATCCTGGATTGAAGCTATGCAAGAAGAGCTTTTACAGTTCAAAATTCAGAATGTATGGACTCTGGTGGATCTTCCTAAAGGTAAGAGAGCAATAGGTACAAGATGGGTGTTCAGAAACAAGAAGGATGAGAGAGGGATAGTCATCAAGAAGAAAGCAAGACTAGTAGCACAAGGGTACACTCAAGAAGAAGGAATAGATTATGATGATGTCTTTGCTCCAGTAGCAAGAATTGAAGCCATCAGACTATTTCTAGCATATGCAAGTTTCAAAGGATTTAAAGTGTATCAAATGGATGCTAAGTCTGCTTTCCTGTATGGGACAATTGAAGAGGAAGTGTATGCGTGTCAACCTCCTGGTTTTGAAGACTACAAGTATCCAGATAGGGTGTACAAGCTAGACAAAGCTCTCTATGGTCTTCACCAAGCCCCCAGAGCATGGTATGACACACTGTCATCATATCTTCTACAGAATGGATTCAAGAGAGGCACTCTGGACAAAACACTTTTCACTAAATCCATCAAAGCTGAGATTCTTCTTGTCCAGATCTATGTTGATGACATCATCTTTGGCTCAACTAATGATGGGTTGTGCAAAGATTTTGAGGCCCTAATGCACAAAAAGTTTCAAATGAGTTCAATGGGGGAACTCACATTCTTTCTAGGGCTGCAGGTTAAACAGAAGCCTACTGGTCTATTCATAAGTCAATCAAAGTATGTCAAAGACATACTGGAAAAGTTTGGCTATCAAGACACAAAGGTTGCAAGCACTCCAATGGATCCTCATAAACAGCTCCATACAGACAAAGATGGCATAGATGTGGACATTCATCTATACAGATCCCTTATAGGATCTCTCATGTATCTAACATCTTCTAGACCTGATATAATGTTTGCTGTCTGTGTGTGTGCTAGGTTTCAATGCTCTCCAAAGGATTCTCACTTAGTTGCTGTTAAGAGAATCTTTAGATATCTTAAAGGCCAACCACATTTAGGCCTATGGTATCCTAAAGACTCTCCTTTAGAACTAACTGCTTATTCTGACAGTGACTATGGTGGTTGCAACATTGACAGGAAATCCACAACTGGTGGATGTCAATACTTAGGAGCAAGACTAGTCTCTTGGCAATGCAAAAAGCAAACAACTGTCTCCACATCATCCACTGAAGCAGAATACGTAGCAGCTGCAAGCTGCTGCTCCCAGGTAATGTGGATTCAAAATCAGCTAAGAGACTATGGTATGAATTTCTTATCCACTCCTATTTATATTGACAATTCAAGTGCAATTAGCATTGTGCAAAACCCAGTGAAATTCCCAAAAACCAAGCATATAGAAATCAGATTTCACTTCATCAGAGATTGTAATGAAAAGAAGTTAATCCAAGTTACCAAAATACATACAGATGATCAGCTAGCTGATCTATTTACAAAACCTTTTGATGTGGGAAGGTTCACTTTCCTAATATCAAATATTGGTATGGTAAACATGGATTAATTGGTTTTCATTATTATCGACTCAGTATGCTAATTTAAGGGGGAGACACTGTTCCATTGAAAAGTTGCACAATTTTACACTAACAGCATGAGTATTTTCTCATGCTGCTAGTTCATTTTCTCGGACTGCTAGTTATTTTCACTTGATCTGTCAAAGTGTGCAGGGTATTTGGGTAATTTTTCAAATGTGTGCGCGGGACCCAACCTTTTCGAAACCTTTAAAGGTCCCAGTTTCGTTCAGTTGTAACTACCAGTTACATATTTTTCTTCCACGGCCTTCTGCTTTCTCTCTGAACGAATCACACATTCTTCTTTCAAACCCTAAACCATCGTTTGATCATCCATGGAGTTTGTCAAAGAACACAACTGCCTTCCATACTCTCTCAAACACTCTGAACTTCAGCCGTTCCATGACATGATGGATTTCCTCAGGCACTCCCATATCAACCATGCCCTCAATATCAATCCCACCATATACATATCGCATATCGAACAGTTCTGGAACCGTGCCACTTTTCAAACCATCAATGGAATTCCCACTTTACTATCCAAAATTGATGGCACTCCCATCACCATCACTGAGGAATCCATTCGGCACCATTTGCATCTTCAAGATGCCACAGGTATAACAGACCTAACCCTTAACGCTTTACATACTGGTCTTTACAATATAGGTTATAGGGGTCCTGCTGATTCATTTACTTTCTTGAAAGCCCATTTTTCTCCTAAATGGAAATTTCTTGTACATATTATTCAGCAGTGTATGAGCCCCAAAAGAACTGGTTGGTCAGAATTTTCTTCTAACATTGCCACTGCCTTAGTGTGCTTTTCAACAGGCCAACGGTTCAATTTTTCAAACATGATTTTTCAGGGGATGTTAAGGCATCATTCCCTAAAGAATGGGAAGTTTTTAATGTATCCAAGATTTTTGGCAGAAATCATTGCACACACCTGCACTACTTCTCATTTACATAAGAGGATACATATTTCCCATAGGCACTCACTATCTTCTATCAAAAGGCTGATAAAGCCAAGTGCCAATTTTGTCAGTGTAGATGTTCCATTGCCCTCTGCAATGATGAACATCATTTCAGGAAACAGAGGAGAGGGTCTTGAGCAGGCTCAGCCTAACATCACTGCTACACCCCCAAGACCCCAACCCACTCCTCATGATACACAAACTCCCACTGATCCTTTTGTACAGCCAACACGCCCACTCAAAAATATATACAAAAGAAAAAGGGGACCAGGAGCTCCTTCCTCCTCCTCCCATCAGCAAGAGCCATATATCCCTGTGCAGGAGGATACTCCTGCACAGCATATCCAAAGGGAACCACTAGAGGAAACTCCCATCCTCACTCAGGAGGTGAACATCTCTTCAGAGATGGTTCATATGGGTTCTGTGGCTGACACTACTGATGTCTCTGCACAAGAGGCACAGGACAGTGCCAACATAGCTAAGACCACGCCCATGGCAACAGCAAGTGTGCAAACACAAGCTGGAAGTCCCCAGAACCAAGAACAGAGGGGCCCAGAGGTTTCTACTTCTGGTATTAATGTCAGTGATAGATCACAAGCACCTCAGGTGTTTTCTGATCTTGAGACTAGTCTGCAACTCATGCTTTTGACGGATCCCAAGCTGAAACCTGTTGTAGCTATGTTGGAATACCAAATGTCCATCATTGCTGCACAGGGTGCACAAATAATGGCCCTAAAGCAATCAGAAATGGCTCAAAATCAGAGGATGGATTATCTTCATAAGGGGTTTACCCTTTGTGGAAATAAGCTTATTCAATTAGAGCGTTTGATTCAAACCCAAGGGGCAAAGGTTGTAGGTCCTTCTGACCAAACCAATGCTTCCAAAAAGGGGGAGAATCACGAGGTTCCTACAACAGTCCAAGCAGCTCCATCAACAACAACAGTCCAAGTAGCACCAACAGTCCCAGTTTCTAGGCTAGCAGTCCCAACAGCTTCTCAAGCTGTTAGCCTAGAAACTCAAGCTGCTCCTTCAAAAGTCACTGGAGTTGTGATCAGGGAAGGCATTCAAGCTCCATCAAGTACAGTCCAAGCAACATCCTCTTCTGCAAAAGACAAAGGCAAGGGCATTCTTATTGAATCTCCAAAGCACAAATTCTCCTCCAAAGAAGCCCAGATTGCCTTTGATGCTGAAGTTGCCAAAAGGTTAGCAGAAGAACAGGATAAAGAATTAGATCAGCAAGCCCAGCCCCCAATAGATGATGATGAGACATTAGGTGATTACCTAAAGGGGTTTGTGGGCAAACAAGGTGAAAAGAAGAGAAAGATGCCAACAGGGCACACCAAGGCTGAGCACAGAAGATTCTTAATCAATTTTGCCTTTGCAGCAGGTATTCCAAAGAAAATGGCTCAGTCCATGACTACTGAAAGGCTGCAGGAAATACATGATAAAGAAATGGAGAAAAGAAAGAAAGCAAAAACCTCCCAAGAAGTCCAATCATCACAAGAACCAGCTCAACCTACTACAAGTCATATTCAAGCTGCTGCCAGTACACCTGTTCCCACTGATCAAGCTGCTCTTTCTATTCCTTCATCGGTTAAAAGGCTGCTCTTTGAGCAACAACTACAAAAGGCCATGGAGATAGAGAAGTTGATTGATCAACATGATTTTACAAAGCCTCAAATCAACTACTGGTTTGCTAAGTCACTGGATGACCGTGACTTGAGAATTAAGTTTGTGATAAGAAGAGAGTCTGGTCCTGAAGAAGAATATGATACATTTTGGCAGATGGTTCAGAAGTTGACCAGAGATGAGCTTATCAGAATGCACAACATTGGGTCTGTATCACAAGTTAGATCTTCTCTACCACAAGTGAAACAAGTCATCAGAGATCTGAAGTCCATTGTTGATCCTGAATTTATTAGAAAAGATGTAGAGGATGCCAACAAGAAGGGATTGAAAATCAAGGAAGTTAATATTTTTGTCAAATCCAGGACTTACAGAATCAAATTCACAGATGGATCTGGTATGTTCTTTAATCTTGAATTCTATGATCTTCCAAAGAATATACTACTCCAGATGAAGTCTGTCAGAATATCTTGTGATAGAGATGAGCTAAAGAGAGAATTTTTGAAGGCTATAGATCATAAACTTGCACAGTTGTAAGTTTTTGAAAGCCTTGGTTTGTGAATAACAGTTTACTTTTTCATTTCCATGTTTGTATAGAACTTAAAGTCTTGTGCAAAGAATTTAAGTTAGGGGGAGATTGTTGGGAAATAATTTAAGTATGTTCAAACTGTTAGTTAGACTTCTCAGACTGTTAGTAGATTTTTCATGTAAATACATTCATGCTGCTAGTTGAAGAAACTCGAGCTGCCAGTGTAAAAGTTCAAGCTGCCAGAGCAAAACAACTCAAGCTGCTCAGTTCATGCTGTCAAGAGATTCAAGCTGCTCAACAGTTTCATAAACAAAAAGTGCTGATTTTCAGGAAACGTTATCTACATGAAGATTCCAGCATATCTACTATCAGAGAAGTCATAGTCCTTCAAGGAAACAAGTCCAAAAAGCAATATAAATAGACAGAATAGGTTTTCTATTGAATAGAAGTTTTCTACATATTTTGAGTCTGTAATTGCTTTGTTGATTAAGTTTTCTCAAGCCTCTAAGGTTGTAAAACCCAAAGAACAGTCTGTGTTCTTCGTCTAATCAAAACAGATTAGAGGTGATTGTAATCATTGAATTCAGCAATACAAACAGTCTTGATTACTTCTTATGTTTTATGTTTCATTGGTTCTGAAAGTTTTTGTTAAAATAATTAAGTGTTATTCCGCAAACTTCTTAATTAAACTTTGATTCAAAGCAAGATTATTGATTTATACTCTGATAAATTTCAAATCAGTTAATCTTGGGTATTTAGTTTTAGATCCTGACAGCAGCTATTCATAATTAAGAGAAAAGACGGGCTCCAGTACCTGAGGCGAACTCTAAAAGCTTTCAATTCACTGCCAAAGATCGAGATCAAAGTGTTAGCATGGAAAGATCTGATTAATATTGGCAATGATCCCTACGCAGACGTAATTGCAAGAATCATAAGAAAAGAGGGAAGATCAAGAAAATTTGAAGGACTGAATCCAAGGGTTGGAAAAAGAGTAGAAGATCCTTCACGTATTGATCCTCTAACTGGACGACCTTGGATGAAGATCCACTACAAACCAGTAAGATGTCTAAGGAAGGTGCCGCTCAAGCCTATGCCACAGAATGTCTTGAAGAATTTGCATTGGTGATATGCTGAGAGTGAGACTGGAGAAGCAGTGATGGAAGATTTTGAAGAAAATGTTATTCTTAGAGTCTATGATCCTCTCCATCTGGTAAACCTTTCTAGAGATGATCTTTTAATTTTGCATGCTTGTAAGATTTCTAGTGATACTCATATGGATAGTGAGGCTAGGAAATTTGAGAATGTGGTTAAAGTATGTGTTGAAAAGGGCTTGTATGTTGGAAGTAGTTTGAATAAATAATAAACAAAGTTCTTGATCAAATGTGTGAATTATTAGAAGCTATCGTCAAGGGAGAGTCTGTTGGTACACCTTGTGTGACGATAGCAGTCTAAGTGATCCTACATTGTGATTTTAGCAAGTGTTTGTTATATATGTTTATATATGGTTGATATTTATTAGTGTTTGTATGTTTGAACTTGATGTAACCTATTACAAGAAGTTCAAACATAAAGTACAAAGATAATATCAATCATAAGGTAAAAACATAAGTTTCAATGCTAAGTTGAGTATGTGAATTAGTTAGATTCGAATTATATAAGTCTTGACATTCGAATCTGTGATAGATTCGAATGTAGCCCTAGATTCGAATGAGGGGAGATTCGAGAGTGTCAATGTGGACAAACTCGAATGGGCTTTGGGCCGGATTCGAGTTTAGCCCATAACAGACTCGAATCAGCCTCTATAATTAGGGATAGACTCGATTAATTATGAGACTTTTTGCAGAATTCGTCAGTGAGTTAGCATTATGCGATCTCGAGTTTATCATCAGTGTTAGTGCCATTTCGGAGAGAATCAGTTCGTAGGATCGTTCGTGTGTCGTTCGTTCAGCCTCTGATAGTCTCCGTGTTTCCGATTGAGAGTTGTTTCCGTCTACCCGTTAACGAGGGTTCCGCACTCGTTGATGGCTCCGCGTCTAGATAGATTTCGTAGTGGTAGACCATTCACTTGTCATTTTAAAAACACATTCCACTATCCCTGCAACAATTGAAGAAGTTTCAATGGGATTCTCTGAGTGAGTATAAAAGGAAGCTTCTAACGAATATGAGATATAAACAAGAGAGAGATATCCAGAACGTGCAAAAGAATTGTGTTTTCATGCATGCAAAGTCTGCATAGAAAAGAATAATTAGTGTGTCCAATCTTTTGTTATTCCAAGTTGTCTGTCTGAGTCTTGTACAACAGTGAGTGCATCTTGACGTGCCATCGTTGTGACCCGCCGATTTAATCCTTAAATCCACTAATTAGCTAGAGAAGTAAGGGTCGAATCCACATGGAGTGTGGTCGTACTTAGGATTAGGTTATTAGCCTTAGAGGAAAGCATTTAAAATGTGAAATTGTGGATTAGAATGAGTTGTGTAGAATAATGATTTTCTATTGCTTGTAACTAAAATTAAGAACGAAGTAACCAACGAAGAAGATAAACAATCAAGATACGAATAACCATTCACGGAATCACCACAGCATAAGTATTACTCACTATACTTTCATACAATGATCACATAGACATAATCAATTGTGCGACTAAATTAATCAAATGTGTTTTAACCAAGAACTCTCGGCATAGCGTATGCAACATTAATACTCATCTTAATCTCTAAACTAATGGACTCGGCACGAACAATAACACTACTATAAACTAACTTGCTTTCACCAATCGCAACACATAATCATAAGCATAGCCAAATGTTTATCATTTGCATACACATAATAGATCTACCTTAATTCGAACACATCAAAACATAAGAAATGTGGTTCTGTATGCCCATAGAGCATCCTCTAATTATTGTGACCAAACTTTACGATCAGGTCTGACAGTCTCTTCAAGGATTCTCTTGATCTGTCTATTAGAGATCTCGACTTGTCCGCTTGTTTGCGGATGATAAGGCGTTGCTATTCTATGATTAACTCCATACTGTTTAAGGAGTTTAGAAAAATGCTGATTATTAAAATGTGATCCTTGGTCACTGATAATAGCCCTTGGAAAACCGTGTTGTGCTAATATATTTCTTTTAACAAATTTACACACAACCCGGTTATCATTAGTGCGTGTAGCTTCTGCTTCCACCCATTTGGAAACATAATCCACTGCCACTAAGATGTACTCATATCCAAATGATTTAGGGAATGGTCCCATAAAATCAATACCCCATACATCAAATATTTCGACAATTAATATCGAGTCATAGGCATTTCATTTCTTTTCGCGATGCCACCAATTTGCTGGCATCTTGTGCATCCCTTAACAAACCCATAGGCAACCTTAAATATCTTGGGCCAGAAAAACCCACCCTGCAATATCCGGTGGCCAGTTTTCTTTTCGCTGAAATGGCCACCGCATGCATAAGCATGGCAGTGTTTAAAAATATCTTCGTGTTACGAATTAGGGACACATATTCTTATAATTTGATCTGCTCCTATTTTAAATATATCAGGCTCTTCCCAAATGTATTTCCTAGCTTGAACATAGAAATATTTTCTTTGTTGTGAGTTCCAGTGCTCTGGCAATCTTCCTGTTACGAAATAGTTGACTAAATTCACAAACCAGGGAATTTTGGATACAGATAATAATTGTTCATCAGGGAAGGAGTCCCTGATTTGATTAGTTGAGTTTGTTGGGATTAATTGAGGCCTTGATAAATGATCAGCAACAACATTTTCTGTGCCTTACTTATCTTTAATTTCTAAATCAAACTCTTGCAAAAACAAATCCACCGAATCAATCTAGGCTTAGCGTTCTTCTTTGCCAATAAATGTCATAAAGCGCTGTGGTAGGAGTACACAATTACTTTTGCCCCCACAAATATAGGATCTGATTTTATCTAGGGCAAACACTACATCTAATAGCTCTTTTTCCGTTGTGGTGTAATTGATCTGTGCTTCATTAAATGTTTTACTTGCGTAATAGATCACCACTGTTTTACTTGCGTAATAGCTCTTTTTCCGTTGTGGTGTAATTGATCTGCATCAACTTCATAATCACTTGCATCACACATGATCTCAAATAGTTGAGAACAATCCGGAGATTGCAGAATTAGGGCTTCGGTTAATTTTGATTTAAGCTTCTCAAATGCTTTCATACACGCGTCTTCAAAATTAAAGAAGATATCTTTTGAAAGAAGATTGCATAACGGCCTTGAGATCTCACTGAAATCTTTAATGAATCACCGATAAAAACCAGCGTGGCCTAAGAATGATCTTATTCCTTTAACATTGGTTGGGGGTGGAATTGAGGAAATTAATTGAACTTTTGCTTTATCTACCTCCATTCCTCTCTCGGACACAATGAAGCTTGAAAGTCGATTAATGAAGCTTAAAACTCGGATAGAGAGGCTTGAAACTCGATTTAGTCTTTCTAAAACTCGATTAACACTTGAAAAACAGTTATGATCGAGTTTAAACACAAACTTATAAAACCAAGTTTAAAAAAGATATTTTTCAACAAACATTCACCAAATGAGCTCAGATTATGATCAAGTATGCGTTTTTCACACAACAACAACTTTTGTTAAACAACTTTGGGTAATTTTTGATTAAAAACAAACATTCGATCAAAATACCTCAAGAACACACACTTTTTCAAAAAAATCCGAAAATTCTCAATAAAATTTTGTGTGTTTAGAGATAATATTTGATGCTTATATCATCAGATTCGCCTTCAAAATTCATTCCATATCATCCATAAAATCAAAATCCACAAATGATTTTCTGAAATTTTAAATTTCGATGAATGTAACAGTTAAAAAAAATAATCAACTTTCAAAATCAAAATTCACTCAAATTCAGCCATATTTGGCTTTGATACCAATTGATAAATCTTATTCGAGCAATTCATTCAATATTTAATAACAATTCTATGAACTATATCAATCAACACAATATATTGAATGATTAAAGAGAGACTATTACATTGGAGGTTTCGGTGACTTGCACAACACTTCTATTCTCTCTCCTCTTCTAAATTCGTTTCCTCTAATTGTCAACAGTTACTTTTCTACTTTCCTAATTACGTATTTTTATACACAATACAATTATTGTGTATTTACAAAACAAACCATGAACATTTACAAATTAATTGTTTTTAACTCTATTATAAATTGTACCCAAAAAAGAATACGAGTGTAACATTTGGAAACCAGTAGCAGGTACGTGGACTTACTTTTTTGGTTGTAATAATGACCCTGTTGAGGTGATCGAGTTTGATTGGTCAATTACACGTGATTTGGCAAAGTAGATTGGTATTACGTGTAAATTCAAACGAGTTGAGATAACAATTGAATTAGTAGTAATCGTGGGTTTGGGGTTGTTTTAATGAGTTAGATAACATGCTGTACCCGAAGTATTAAATTGTGAATAATTTGGATTACGGGTGTTTAACTAGTGAGAATTGAGTACTATACGCGTTTTAATTAAGTTTGGGATCCAAAATGTATATATACCAAATAACTTGTTCCTTTTCTTTAATTTCTCCAAAGCTAACTAACATGTGTGTGTGTGTTAGAGTTGGTTGGGGTTAGTTGTGACCCATGGCATATGTGAAATCGAGTTGGGTAGTGAAATCCCCATGGCTGACCGAAACAGAGTACAGACCAGCACTAATCGTCCCCGCATCGCGACCGCGCTTTCTTGGTCACGACCGCGATCAAGGTAAGGCAGTGGAGGGTTTTCGCTGGCGGTGGGAAGGTGACCGTGATGATGGTCGCGGGCCATGTGATCTCAGCCGCACTCAAACGAACTCGACCGCGATAAGACGAGTGGCGCGGGAGCACCCCGACCGCGATGGCCTCTCATGATGGGTTGATCGCGACCGCGATCGTTGCCGCGCTTGGGACCGCACTCGCGAGATATGATTTGCTGACTTGTGTTTAGTTTATGGGCTTCGTATCATAGTTGTTATGAGACGTTGGCTAGTAGTTACCTTATAGTTGTATTTATATGTTGCCAGGATATCGTAGTTGAGCCTGGGACCGGTTGAGATTGTCGTAGACAACACAGTAGCAGTCGTACATCAGGTGAGTTGCTTACCTTCACTTAGTAGATGCACTAACATTGATAACTACATTTCCAAGAGGTTTGTTGTTCACTTTCCGGGTCCCGTGCAGAGCCCTTTTGAACGTTGATACTAGTTAGCACACAGCAGAGCACGTGGATTATGCGTAGAGTCGTTTTACGCGGAGTCGAGAACTTCTGGGTCATTCCGGACCTGGATGTCCTAGCTTAGCCACTACTTTATGAAGTGGGCTATGCAGGCTATTCCGGGTCGCTCCCGATGAGGCATCCGGCTGTTGTTGACGACCGCACGTAGAGCTAATTCTTCGTTGATATATTGTGCTAACCATTTTATAAAGTTATTTTAACTTTGTTTAATTGTAACTCGCCAGCTTATTGTTGAAAGTTGTTTTAAATTGTGCATCTCAGGTACAAGACCCGAGGCTAGGGACACTGCGGGCACCAGCCGAGACCCGCAACGTGGATAGTAGTTAGTGGCTACTTCAGTAAGTAGTCTCTTGTATGTTGTGGTTTGGAGTATCAACCAACTATGTTTTGGGATGACTGTAACCTTAACTAAATTTTTGGATGATAGACTTTATTAACGGGGGTTGGTTCCCGTTCAGTCGTGACTTTTATGACTCTTGTGAGTATTTATTAGTTAATTAGTTGTTTACCCATAATGATGACGATTATGTTATTGGATGACAAAGACTATAAGTCCGACGTGGTTTTAGTAGTAAAGCTAGGGTGTTACAGCTTGGTATCTGAGCATTAATGTAAGGTTTAAGTATCACTGGTGATGCTTAGACTTAAACCAGTGTCTAGAGCCTTGGGCTTGATATTTGATGAGTAGGTATAAGAAATTGTAAAGTTATGTCATTTTTGTTATAGTAATAATGTTTAAGTTCTGCAGAGATCCATGGCAGACAAGCAGACACCTGGGTCTCCCACCGGGGAACGTGTATTTGACGAATAGTTTGCCCGGCGACTACAGGAGGCATATGAGCGGGGGCGTACTGAAGCTACGCAGTCTTTGACTAGAGGTATTGGTGACGCAGGTGGTTAAGGAGTGAAATCATCAGAGGGCCGGGATACTGAAGGAGATTCATCGTGAGGGGTAGGAAAGGGGAGTAAGTATAAGAAGTTTCTTTCCGCCCACCACCAGAGTTTCATGGAGAGCCCGAGGCCGTGAAGGATATGTAATGGCTACATGATATGGAGATGGCCTTTCGCATTACAGGGTAGCACCCCGACCAGATGATGACAATTGCTAGTGCTCAGAAGCGGACTAGCGACCAGCAGTGGTGGAGGACAACTAAGGATACCATGGGAGACGGACCGGCTTATGCGATGACGTGGGACCCGTTTATGGCCCGTTATGAGGAGCAGTATTGTCCAGAGGACCATTAAGCCCAGTTGGAGATTGATTTCTCGACATTTTTTAGGGGTAGAGGTCCGTTGACGAGTACGAGAAGATTTTTATTGATTTGAGTTTGTTTGCACTACTCTAGATGAGCACCGAGGGAAGGAAGATTAAGAAATTTATGTAAGGTCTTGACACTGTAGATCTATCCTGACGCGACACACACCAACGAGTGCGGAATCCTCGTTAGCGGATTTACGATAATATCACACGCACGAAACACGGAGACTACCAAGGTGTTGTACGAACAACTTGGAACGAACCTACACAATGATTCTCTCCGAAAACACACACTAATCACTGATAAACTCGAGATCGCCTTTTGCTAACCACTAACCGGAATTCTGCAAAAGTCTGCTAATCATTCGAGTTAATCCCTAATTATAGAGACCCATTCGAGTTTGTCATGGGATAAACTCGAATCCAGGCCCAAGGCCCATTCGAATTTGTCCACATGACAAATTCGAATTTACCTTCATGTTAAATTCGAATTTACCTTAAATTCGAATTTCACATGTTAACTTCTATTTGAACATATGTTTTAACTTATGTTTGAATTAATCTTTGAACTTTATGTTTGAACTTCTTGTAATACGTTACACCAAGTTCAAACATACAAACAATAAATATTAAACACATAAAATCACATACATCAAATACTAGTTAATATTCAATACTTTGTAATATCACTTAGACAAAATGCTAACACAACTTAGACTGCTATCGTCACACAGGGTGTAACAACAGACTCCCCCTTGACGATAGCTTCTAACTATTTACATTTTGACTAAGTACTGGAACTATATAGACTGCTACCAGCATATAAGCCTGCATATATACATACTTTCACTACCTTCTGGTACTTCCTAGCGTCAGACCTCCAACCTTCATGGAAGAAGATCGGTTGATCATTCAGCTTCTGTAGGTCGACCTTCGATAGATTCATTAGATGTAGTGGATCATACACTCTCAAAATTACTTTGTCCTGTGTATCCTCCATTATAGCTTCCGCCGTTTCATTATCGATATACTACCATTTCAAGTCACTCAAAACATTCTGTGGCATCGATTTCATAGGCACCCTTTTTAAGCACTTGACGGGTTTATAAACCATTCTGGCCCAAGGCCTTCCTGTATGTGGATCATTCCTTGTTTCATCTTCCACTCTCTTTCCCGTCCTTGGCTTGAGTCTTTCAAATTTTCCGGATCGGCCCTCCTTTCTGATAATCTTGGTTATAACCTCAGAATAAGGATCCTCACCGATATTGATTGAATCTTTCCACGCCAACTCCTTTACTTCTACCTTCGGCAATGTATTAAATACTCTGAGCGTCCGCCTAAGGTATTGAAGTCCATCTCTCCTTTTCAGTATGAATAGCTGCAGTTCTCTGTCGAAGAACCAGCTTATAATTCCTCCTGAGAGACTTTCTGCCCCAGGAATTCTCATCTTCTTCTTCATCTTTGGTTTTTCTTTCTTTTCTTCCTTCTTGAACCACAGATTCATTACATCAGCCCTGGAAGGCTCCTTTTCTGCTTCTTCAAGTTTAGAGTCTTCGACCGAGGCTATCTTGATCTCATCTATATCAATCGCATTGTGATTATCTCTCACATATAACTCCGTGATAGGCTGTGAATTGATAATCACCTCGTTGACATTATCGTCCTCGTCCTCTATCACTTCATCGTCAGATCTCCAATCAACTACATCCTCCGATACGAATTCTCCTTCTTCCAACTTCTCTATCTCCTCTTCAAAATCAAAATCCATAACTTCTTCCTCATTATCTCTCAAGGCGTCTATCATTTCACTTTCATAAGCCTTTGAGGAACCAACCAGACCTCCTTCAGTTCCACTTCCACCTTGACTAGGCTCCCCCTGAGTTTCAGCATATATAACAGCAGGAAAATCTACTGGCTCATTCTGTTCAGGTGCATTGGGATCATCACCATCGTCATCACCTTCCCTTCGCTGCTCCTCAGCTTCTCTACAGCTTGTCTCCCCCTGAGCCTTTAGATTCTTCATTAGCTGCTCAATAAGGGACCTCATTATTCTGATTTCGGCAGCTTGATCGGCAACAAAAGTTTTAAGCTCAAGATTTTCTCCTTGCATCTTTCCAACGGATTTTTCAACTCAGCATTCTCCTTGTCAACAGTCGCATTATGTGCCTGAATTTCACCGGTTGCTTTTGTTAACTGAAAGATTTGGACTTGTTGGAAGTCAACCTTGCTCCTAAGCTCAGAAAACCTTTGATTATCTGTGAAGGTCGATGAAGTGGATGGAACTTATTGGATGGGAGTTGGATTGATTGGAATGGATGTTTGAACAGGTGGTGGTGGCGGAATGGATGGTTGTGCTGATGGCTGAGCGGTAGGCATTTCTGGCTCAGAAGTAGAGGCTGAGGAAGCTCCCTGCATGAAACGATGCCTTTTGGCCCTATGCCTACGCACCAAAGGTGTTATTTCTTCTTCTTCAAAATCGGAGTCATCGTCATCAGAAACTGTCGATGCTCTTTTCTTTGTAGCCTCTTCATTGATAACCAATAGCCGGATCCATAGGTGGCAACCCGGATAGTCGGATCTTCTGAACCTTCTCCCATAACAATCTCTTCTGTTTCTTCCGACTCAGAATCTGAAGTTGACTCGGCTTCACCTGCTGCCTCAGGTTCATATTCATCTATCTGCTTAAAAATGTCAACTTCCCCAGATGGAGGCTCCAAGATATTTCCAACAAGCTCAGCAGTAATTTCCTCATTGGCATTGGGTCCAGATGCCCAAATTTCTTCCAATGTTTCAACTCTTGGATCAGAGACCGGCGGTACAGTTGAAGGACCAGCTTCCTCTGGCTCCTGCACTTGGCTTGTGGTAGGCCTAGCTACCTGAGTTTGTCTCGTTGATGGTCATTGTCTCCTCCTTTGTTGCTGAGGCCTTGGCTGTTGCGTTTGCTATTGTTGTTGCGTTTGCTGTTGTTGTTACGGCTGCTGTGGAAATTGAATTTCCCCTGCCCAATTGGCACCTTCACCGACTTGAAAATCTGGATTGACCACCGCACCAAAAAGTGGTGCCTCCACTGGCCTAGCAAATCTTCCTCTATGAGCTTGACAATCTGCAAAGATTCGTTTGTCAATCACAGCAACACTTTGAATTTCGTTCAGCTGTGGCAGGTTCGTTAGGAAATGTCTTATCAACATCATTATGAATCTCGGATATAGCAGAAATCTTTCTTGGTCCGGAGCTGTTATTTGTTGAACAAACTCTGTAAAGAACATCTTTGAGTAGCTAAATCTTTGATTGTAAACCAGCGCTATCATCCCTGACTGAATCTTCGATACGATGTAATCGAATCCTGCTTTCTTGGCAGCAAAACACACCATAAAGACGTGTGCTAGATATCGCCATTACCCTATCAGCCCACTCTTCATGAAAGAGGACTTAGCCACGTCCAGGCTATATCCCATTCTGATAAATGCCGCTTGCCTGATTGCTAACGGGAAGTCAATCGGCCCATTTTCTTCCTCTTGAGAGCCTAACTGCAGTACTTGACGCAACATGTCAGCTGAAAACACTAGAAGGTGTCCCGCAATCCTCGTCCATAATACTGTTGGAGTAACAGTACAATCCACTTGTAAACGATCCCAAAATTCTCTAACATATGGGATTACGATCTGTTAGTACACCCTGTGTGACGATAGCAGTCTAAAGAAGTTAGCATTTTGTATTAGTCATGTTACAAGGTTTGAATATGAACTAGTGTTTGATATATGTGTGTATATGTGTTTGATAGTTATTGATTGTGTGTTTGAACTTGATGTAATGTATTACAAGGAGTTCAAACATAAAGTCCAAAGATTAATTCAATCATAAAGTTAGAACACATGTTCAAATAGAAGTTTGACTTGTGAAATTCGAATTTAGAGCATATTCGAATTTACACAATTAGGCAGATTCGAATTTGGTACATATTCGAATAAGGCAGATTCGAATTTGTCAAGGGGACAAATTCGAATGGGCCTTGGGCCTGTTTTGAGTTTGGCCCATGACAAACTCGAATTGGTCTCTATAATTAGGGTTTAACTCGAATGATTAAGGGACTTTTGCAGATTTCGTGTGAGTAATTAGCAAGAGGCGATCTCGAGTTTATCAGCTGATATTGTGTTCGTTCGGAGAGAATCATCGCGTAGGTTCGTTCGTCGTCGACCGTACAACGTTGTGGTAGTCTCTGTGTTTCGTGTGAGTGTTATATCCGTCAAGCCGCTAACGAGGATTCCGCACTCGTTAGTGTGTGTCGCGTCTAGATAGATCCGTGTGTTGCAAGTCCTTACAAGTGGTATCAGAGCCAACGGGGTGTTCTTCGTGTTCTTCGTGTTCATAAAGATCCGTGTGTTGCAAGACCTCACGTATTTTTCAATTTCTCGAGCTTATCAAATTGGATTCCGGGAAATACTTTGTTGTAGTTCACATTTTCGATCCAAATCAATATTTTTACTTGTAAAAATATGGATTTAATCTGAAAAACGTGAAAAACTCGACGTATTAGCCGTTTCTCGAATTTGCGGCGGTCGAATTTGTTAAAGAGAAATTAGGGTTTTGCTAGGTTTCGAGTTTGACCAAAATACGCTCCTTTCGAGTTTCCTAAAAAGAGGCTTCGAATTTGACCATTTCGACTTTATTTTGGATTTCGACTTTGCAACAAAGTCGAATAGGGGACATTCGATTTAATTGGGTTTCGAATTTACAGATTCGAATTTAGTGAGTTTCAAGTTTAAAGACCTTCGAATTTGTTATCATTTTCGATTTTAATTAGATTTTAGAACTTAATTCGAATTTAATCCCAAATAGGTTTAAATTTAACTAGATTCGAATTTACCTAAATTCGAAAGAATTTATTTAAATTAATTTCGAATTAAATTCATTAAGTTTAAATACAATTATCTTTGAAACAATGACAAGTTTACAACGGTTTTTGGAGATGGATCACGAGGTCGAAAAAGCAAATACTCTGCCAAAGTTGATGAAACTTGAAGACTATTACTGGTGGAAGGATCGGTTTGCCGACTTCACGCGATTTAATGATATGCGCATGTGGATTTGTATCGACGACGGATACATTCCACCGATAGCTGAGGTAGAAGGACGACAAAAGGTTGTTCCTTATTCTAAAATGAAGGATGACGATAAAAAGCTGTTTGAAGCAGAGAACCATGCATACGCTATCATTAGAATGGCGTTACCTCAGGACATACTACACACCTTCCGAAATCAGAAGACAACTAAAGAGCTGTGCGAGGCACTGGAAAAAGGATGTGAGGGTAACCCGAGGGTTAGAAGGAAACGTATGGAAATGCTCAAGCAGCAGTTCGCAATCTTCAATGCATTGAAGGATGAAAAGCTTGATGACACTATCACGTGTTTCTATCATCTGCTCACTGAGTTAGACAATCATGACATTTAGTATAGTGACACTGAGAAGAATAATAGGCTTCTGTATGCTTTACCTGCCAAATGGGCGATGTATGTGGCTTTAATTAAGCATGATGAGGACAAATACTATACTCTGACTCTAGAGAATGTGGTGGGAACGCTGAGGGGGTATCATTTTGAGTTACTGAAGGCAGAAACGGATTATGAACAAGTTCAAAGTCCAGCAATGTATTTCGGAAAATCTAAACCTTCAGGGGCAACTGACATGAAGACAGCTACAACCTTTTTCTCTGGAGAAACGTCGTCACCAGCTGAGCCAGAAGACTCACAAAGTAAGGCTTTCTTAGGGTTTACTAGACAAAAAGAACAGCATCATCAGGCTACTCCGTCATCTACATCTCAGGGATACTCTAACATGCCAATGAGCGCAAAATCCGCTGAAGACCATCTGAATCTGTTGGCTTCATTCGTGGCCGCTTACGGCAATTGCGTTCAGGGCAAGATCAACGATCCTGCACTCTGGGATGAGGCTTACGATCAGGTAGACCCTGATGATCTTGAAGAGATGGATCTACGATGGCAACTGGCCATGGTAACTCAGAGAGTTAAGAGGTTCATCAAAAGGACGGGAAGAAATCTGAACATGAGTAGCAATAGGATTGGTTTCGATAAGTCCAAGGTTAAATGTTACAACTGTCAAGGGTTAGGACACTTCGCTAGGGAGTGTCAGAGACCGAAGGTAGAAAATCACCAGGGACAGTATCAGAATCAACAAGGACCATATCAGAATCAATCGCAAGGGCGATATCTTCCTAGTACTTCATCCGGTCAGGCGAATATAGTTGGGTTGTTATCGAATGTCACATCCGACAGACAGCTAGACGACAATTATGACTGGAGTACACATCCAGAGTCGAACGCTAGAGCCTTTATGGCTGAAGTAACTGAGACTGGAGGTGAAGGGGCAGAGGAAATCACAGGGGACGGTGGTAAGAATGATAGCAGTCCGATGTGGGTAGAGAAGTTAGATGATCAGACAATCCTGGAGTTTGCCGCTCAGATGGCCAACGTGGAATCAGATCATACCAAGGTAAGTCTGAACTTTTCTCTTTTCCATGAGTTGTTTGTTTTATGCGCTACATCTAACGATAGGTTAAAGTTAGTACTAGAATCACATCAAACCATCTCTGCTCAGAAGGAAACGTTAAAATCAGATAATGCTAGCCTAATAGATATAAAGCAAGATCTTAGGGATAAGCTTAAGGCTGATGCACAAGATGTTATAGTTCTAAAGGACAAACTGGGTGAACAGTGTGTTAGGTTAGAACTCATGTATGAACATGTTGAGGCATTAACCAAGGAGCTGAAAACCAAAGACATAGAGCTAGCTGAGTCTAAGGTAAAGTTAGCTGAGGCAAATAGTAAACTTTAAAAGTTTAGGAACTCATCTCTTAACCTAGGGAAAATTTTAGATGCACAACATCAATCTAAAAAGCCTGTAGGTCTAGGATATCATGAAAGTCCTCCACCTTTCAATGACAACTATGTACCTCAACCTCAGGAGAAAACTGAGAAATCAGTAGACTTAGAGGAAATACCGGGACCAGTGTCTGAACCTGTAAAGGAAAATGCAACTAAGGTGACTGATACTCATATCAAGATTAAGAAGGTTAAGTTTGTGCCATCCTCTAGTGATAAACCAGTAGGAAAACACAAAATTGACTTTAATGATCAGGATGATGAACCAGTCGCTATAGATGAACCAAAAGAGTCAGACACTAGTGAGACACCTAAATCTAAGGGCACGCACAAAAAGTCAATTGATAAAATGTCTTGCTTTAGATGTCACGAAAGGGGGCACGTTGCTTCTAGCTGTCCGTATAGGAAAGTAGACAATACACCTAAGACAGGAAAGTCAGAACAAGTTAAGCCTTCTATAAATGTTTCAAGCACTAGAAGTTCTCAGAGTACCGAGAAAACTGTGCAAGCTACACCAAAATCGGCTGTGAAACAAACACTGGTGAGAGCTGGACCAAAAGAAGTGATTTGGACTAATTCACCAAATCGAGTCGTTAATCAATCTAGGTCTGGACCGCAACAACAATATAGGAGTACTACACCTAGCAGAGCCTACACTCCGGTTTGGTCACACACTCCTGTTAGACATCAAACACCGGGTAGAGCTCAGGGATATCAGTCTGAAATGAATTATAATCGTAATTATTCAAGAGCTCCACAGAAAATGCCTACACAAAGGCAAAGAGTGAACTTAAATCACTCGGCATCACAACAAACTCTAGTTCAAAGACCCAAGTCACCTGAAAGGAGAGATGGGTATTTGAAAGAGTTTAAGTATGTGGACGAGAATGGTATTACCAAGTCAGTTATGGCTTGGGTTCCCCGTGATAACTAACCTATTTTATTTCATGTGCAGAAGATAACCACAGGTCTAAACAACAAATGGTTCGTCCACAGTGGGTGATCCAGGCACATGACAGGGGAAGGAAGTCTACTTACAGACTTCAAGGGAGGAAATCGGGGCTTTGTATCATTCGCGGGCAACAAGGGAGGAAATATCACTGGTACTAGAGTGGTCATTAATGGGACGATCAAATTGGATCAAGTTTATCACGTTGATAAACTGGTCCATAATCTCATTAGTGTATCTCAAATCTATGATAAAAAGAATTCAGTGCTGTTCACTGATACTGAAGCGTTGGTGCTAAAAACTGGGGTTCAAGATTCCTGAAGAGTGGATACTGATGAGGGCTCCAAGGCAGAATGATCTGTACATGCTCGACATGAACAAGCCAGAATCTTCGATGGGTCCAATATGTCTTCTATCTAAAGCTTCAGAGACAGAATCAGTTTTATGGCACAGACGCATGGCACACTTGCACCTGAGGAAAATGAACTACATTACGAAAAATGGCTTGGTGCAAGGTGTTCCGATGAAGAGTTTTCAGTTCGAGGATAAGTGTCTGCCGTGCAAGAAAGGAAAACAACACAAGAAAGCACACAAGTCCAAGACTCAGAACTCCATCGCTGCCACATTCGATTTGTTGCATATGGACCTCTTCGGACCAATCAACAAAAGGAGTATAGGTGGTAGCTGGTACTATTTAGTTATTACTGACGATTACTCACGTTTTTCTTGGGTTTTCTTTTTAGGTACAAAGGACGAGATGGCTTCCAAGCTCATCGGGTTCTTAGACCAAGTGGAGAATTCATATGGAACAAAGGTTAAACGACTTCGTAGTGATAATGGAACATAGTTTAAAAACACTGTAATTGGTATATATTGCCTATCAAAGGGCATAGTGCATCAATTTAGTGCACCTTATGAGCCACAACAAAATCGGGTGGCCGAACGAAAGAACAGGACATTCATTGAGGCAGCAAGGACCATGTTATCGGATTCAAAGCTTCCTACCATGTTTTGGGGGGAGGCAGTGAATACCGCATGCCATATTTTAAATCGGGTCCTTACTGTCAAATCTTTGAACAAAACCTGTTATGAAGTTTTGAATAAACGACCACCTAATTTAACTGGCTTCAAACCTTTTAGGGTACCATGTACTTTATTGAGAACAAAACATCAACCTAAGTTTGGTGAAAAGGCTGACGAAGGATACTTCCTAGGTTATGTGCCGAACTCACCAAACATACGGGTTTTTAACAAAACTAATGGTACAGTAGAGATTGTGTATAACATTGAAGTCACAAGTTATACACATGAACCCCAAACAGGTCCGGAATGGATATTTGATTATGACAAACTGTTTGAGTCATTTAACATTCCTTTGGATGAAAATGCAGGTACTATCGAAAAAGACATGTCGTCGTTGAATCTGAATGACGAGGGTCATACCTTTCCGAGGACCACTTTTTAATCTACTTCTGAGCCTACATCAACTGAAGATAGATCTCCAGAAGTTACGGATTCTGAAACACCTACAAACGAGAATCAGACTCAGACAACAAATTCCAACTCTGAGGAAACTGTCCATGAGGAAGAAAATGTGGAGTCTGAGGTCGTTCCCCTGATAGGTGAAATAGGATCAAAATTAGGAGATAATCTGAGAGTTGACGAGATAGAGACATCTTGGATCAACAAGAACCATCCTATAGAAAGCATCATAGGAAATCCTAATGCGGGTGTCAGGACTAGGAGTAGTTTAAATAAGAACACTATGTTGTTATCGATGATAAATGACTCTGAGGCCTTTCGTACCTGCCTCTATTCTTGTTTCATCTCGCAAGTAGAGCCGAAAAACGTGCAAATGGCACTAAAAGACAACTCTTGGGTTGAAGCGATGCAGGAAGAGCTGTCACAATTTAGGAAACTAGAAGTGTGGGAGTTAGTCCCATTACCTCGAGGGGAAATAGCAATAGGAACCAAATTGGGTTTTAAGTGCAAAAGAGACGATCGGGGTATAGTAACTCGCAACAAAGCAAGGTTAGTTGTAAAGGGTTTCAACCAAGAGGAAGGAATCGATTACAATGAGGTGTTCGCGCCAGTAGCAAGGTTGGAAGCAATTCGTTTGTTTCTGGCTTTTGCTTCCTTCAAAGGCTTTAAGGTTTATCAGCTAGACGTTAAGAGTGCTTTCCTTTATGGGAAAGTGAAGGAACTAGTGTATGTGGAACAGCCACCCGGGTTTACAGATCCAAAATATCCAGACAGAGTATATCGATTAGATAAGGCTCTGTATGGATTGCATCAAGCACCAAGGGCGTGGTACGAGACTCTGTCCAACCATTTGTTAGAAAATGGGTTTGAGAGAGGAAGGATAGACAGTACGCTGTTTGTGAAGCGAAAAGGAGAACACTTCATCTTGGTACAAGTGTACGTCGATGATATCATCTTTGGATCATCAGACGAGCAAATGTTCAAGGATTTTGAAAAGGTGATGAAGTCAAAATTTGAGATGAGCGCAATGGGTGAGTTGAATTTCTTTCTGGGTTTGCAATTTGACCGAAAGAAGGAGGGGATGTTTATCCATCAGACGAAGTATGTCTACGACATATTAGAGCGCTTCGGGATGGAAGGGACAAAACTGACAGCTCATTTCAGCACGCCGATTCAAGTGAATCACAATCTCGGACGGTGTACTGAAAGTGATACCGATGTGGATCCGACGTTATATCGGGCCATGATTGGGTCACTTATGTATTTAACTGCTTCAAGACCTGATATTATGTTTGCTGTTTGAATTTGTGCTAGGTTTCAAGCTAATCCGAAAGAGATGCACATGAAAGCTGTGAAGCGGATTCTACGATACCTCAAGTCGAAACCGAAGCTGGGACTTTGGTATCACGCGGAGGGCGATCTGGAATTGGAGGCGTTCACGGATTCAGACTACGGAGGTTGCAGCTTGACGCACAAGTCAACAACTGGAGGTTTTCAGTTCCTAGGAGGGAAACTCGTTTCCTGGCAATTGAAGAAACAGACTTCGGTAGTCGTGTCAATGTGCGAGGCCGAATACGTTGCTGCTGGCAGTTGCTGTTCACAGGTTCTGTGGATACAACAACAATTGCGGGATTACGGTTTGACTTATACTCATACTCCTATTAGGATAGACAACCAGTCAACAATTGCCATAACTAATAATCCAATTAAACATAATAAAACCAAGCACATAGACATAAGACATCATTTTATATGTGATTGTGCTGAAAAGAACTTAATCAAGCTGGTAAAAGTGACAACGGATGATAATAATGCTGATTTATTTACAAAAGCTTTTGATAAGTCACGTTTTGAATATTTGATTCAACTAAATGGAATGCGTAATCCAGAGTGAGTTGACCTTAGTAGATGTTTATTTCTTTTTATAGTAAGTAATTAGGATAGTTTCCATTTATAGTAAGTTAGTAGGATATTATATTTTCTTACCTTTTTTTTATGAAAAACAAAAGAAAAAAGAGAGAAAACCATAAAAATTCAAAAATAATAATAATTTAGTCTTAGATGCATAGGTTCAAAGTGACGAAAATTAGCATAGTTAATACAAGCTCTAAGTGTTTAGCTTTCACAAATAATGCACCTGATATTCTAAGTGTAATACATTATCTTGTATGATGTGTTGGTAGGCATAATACATATAGGGAGTCTCAAGGCTAATAAAATATTCAAGAAAAAGTGAAACGTGTCACTAACTTAGATGTATGACCATGGTCTTAATTTTTATGTTAGAGACATACAAACTTTGATTCTAAATGAGGTATGCAAACTTTCTGGGGATGTATAGCAACATCAGATACATCTTAAAATGGAAAGAATAGAAAAATCATACTGGGTTGAGAGTCAAAACAAGTAACTCTGTTGTACGTAAGTACAGACCTGTCACCGCTGTCTTGCTAGCTTTAAAAATAAACCTTAAGACAAACTAAGACACTTTGTTGTATGTAAATACAGACATGTGTCCGATGTTTGCCTTTTAAAGAAAGTTTGCAAATACCAAAAAGTTATAATCATTGTGTGTATGCCTTGATCATAAAAGTATGTCTATGTATGAGTCACGTAAGATAATTTCATGATAAATAAAAAGGCCATGGGATATTCCGAAATGTAACATGTTTAAAGGGGAAATAATACCAACAATCGGATAGAAATGTATGTCACGACAAACAATCAAAGGAATCAAAAATTCCTAAGTGTGAAAGTTTAAATACTGAAAGTGCGTATTTGACACCGCTATCTGATTGAACCTTTCTTTGACTATACTCGTCAAAAAATATTCTGTTAAGTGTTTAGTATAGGTTGTAAAGTTTAAATAATTTAATTTAGTCTAAGTTTAATTTTTGTTCACAACTTTTACTTTAAATTTTTAAATTTTAATTCTATTTTTATTTTTATTTTTATTTTTATTTTTATTTTTGTTTTTATTTTTACTTTTACTTAGGAAAAAGGTCAAAATTACTGAGGGTGCATTCCTAGTTGAATAAAATAAACATTGCGTGAAAATCTTGTGCTTAGGGTAAAAGATTTGACATAGTTGATTCCGTTACACGAAAAGGTTGAAAAAGTTAAAAAAAGTTGAATTTATTTCAAAGATTTTCGAAATTTTCAAAATTTTCAGATTGATTTCGAGTCTAAACAAAATTCGAATATACATTCGAATTTGGTAGGGCCTCGAGTTTGGCAGTAAACTCGAGAACAGTCACAAACTCGAAGGAGGATGGTATAAATAGGTCAACAGTGATGGTCATAAATCACCTACCTTCGAATTTGATCGTTCGAGTTTATCAGAGCGACTTCGAGTTTATCTTCCAGTTTACCGGTTTTCGAGTTTCTTCCTATTTGTCGAATTTTGTCCAGTTGTGTTCGATTCTACTATCAAATCTAGGTATAATCAAGTGTATTATACAAAATTTAAGTGGTTTTAGACTTAATTTGAGGCAAAATCAACTGATTTGGAAGTTTTTATGGTGTGAGCTTTGGAACTCAAAATTACAAACTTTGAACCGGTGAAACATTAAATTGATCACAAATATCTTAGATTAGAACCTTTTAGGGCTAATGGATGTAGTTTTCTAAGTCTAAATTGGTGAAAATCTTGGACTTTTGTTGTTATTCGAACCGACCTGTTCGAATTTGATCATTGGTTCGAATTTGATCTTGGCTTCGAGTTTATCATTAAACTCGAAGCATCCAATAAATTCGAATCTATGATTGTTTCGAATTTGACATTCGAATTTATCATTAAATTCGAAATGAGGGTACATTCGAATTTGGTATTCGAATTTACCATTATATTCGAATTATTTGTTTAAAATTTTCAACAAACCTGTAGAAATTCATAGGTGTTGGATTTGGTACTTACACAAGTACAAAATATAACAAATTTGAATTTACACAAGTTTATATCTATTTTAATAATTCTAATATCTTTTATGCTTGATTGTGCAGACATGGCAGATAGAATTATCGTGCCTAAGCATAATATGGTCATATCTCCGGACCATGCAATTCCAGAGGCTCAAGCCTACCGCCAGATGGTGGATTTTCTGATTGGATCAAGGATTGCATATGCTTTATCCCATAATATTCAGATAGTCATCCGTTACGTGCGTCAGTTTTGGGATCATTTACAAGTAGACTGCACTGTTACTCCGACAGTACTAAGGACGAGGGTCGGTGGACACCCTCTAGTGTTTTCAGCCGATATGTTACGTCAAGTTTTGCAGCTGGGATCTCAAGAACAAGAGAATGGGCCAATTGACTTCCCGTTATCAATCAGGCAGGTGGCTTTTGTTAGAATGGGGTATAGCCTCGATGTGGCTAAGTCTTCTTTCATGAAGAGCGGGCTGATAGGACAGTGGTGATATCTTTCACACGTTTTTATGATGTGTTTTGCCGCAAAGAAAGCAGAATTTGACTACATTGTGTCAAAAATTCAGTCAGGAATGATAGCTTTGGTGTACAATCAAAGGTTTAGCTTCTCAGAGATGTTCTTTTCTGTGTTTGTTCAACAATTCACAGCACCAGACAGGGAAAGATTTCTGATTTATCCTCGATTCGTCATGATGCTGATCAGACATTTTCTTCCGAATCTGCCACAGCAAAATGAAATTCAAAGTGTTGCGGTGATTGATAAACGCATCTTTGCAGATTGTCAGGCTCATCGAGGGTGATTAGCAAGGTCAGTGGAGGCACCACTGTTTGGGCAGTAATTAATCCGGATTTCCAAGTAGGGGAAGATGTCAAATGGGCAGGGGATTTACAGGTTCCACAGCAACCGCAGCAACAACAACCGCCACAACCGAGGCCTCGGCAACAGAGGAGGAGGCCAAGACCGTCTGCGAGACAAACTTAGGCTGCTAGGCCTTCTACGAGTAGAGTTCAAGAGAAAGTTGAAGCTGGTCCGTCAGGTGTTGAAGCTAGTACTTCAGATATAGCTCGCGAAACTGATCAAAGAGCGGAAACATTGGAAGAGATATGGGCATCTGGTCCGAATGCAAATGAGCAAATCACTGCTGAGCTTGTTGGAGAACTTCTAGAACCACCAGAAGGTGAAGAGGATATGTTCAGGCAGATAGATGAATATGTGCATGTTGAACAAAAGAGTGAATCAGACACTGACTCAGAAAAAGATGAAGTAGTACCTTTGGTACCTTGGCACAGGGCGAAACGGCACCGTTTCATGCAGGGAGCTTCATCAGCCTCTACTCCAGAGCCAGAAACACCTACCGCCCAACCATCAGAACCCATTCCACAACCACCACCTGTTCAAGCATCCGTTCCTCCACCAATCATCCCCACTCCCATCCAATCCATACCATCCACATCATCAACCTTCATGGACAATCAAAGGTTTTCTGAGCTGATGAGCAAGGTTGACTTCCAGCAAGTCCAAATCTTTCAATTGACAAAAGCTGTTGGTGAGTTACAGACTCATAACGCAAATATTGACAAAGACAATGCTGAACTAAAGAGATATGTTGAAAAGATGGAGGAAGAAAATCTTGAGCTAAAATCCTTTGTGGCAGATCAAGCTGCCGAAATCCGATCAATGAGATCCCTTATCGAGCAGTTATTGAAAAATCTACAAGCTCAGGGGGAGACAAGTTGTAAGGATAGTGAGGAGCCAAGAAGTTGAAATGATGACGATGGCGATGATCCCAATGCACAGAAAGAGAATGAGCCAGTAGATTTTCCTGCTGCTCTATACGCTGAAACTCAGGGGGTGCCTAGTCAGGCAGATGTACAAGGAGGAGAAGGAGGTGAGGCGGGTTCTTCAAAGTCTCATGAAACTGATATGATAGACGCCTTGAGAGACAATTGAGGAAGAAATAATGGTTTGATTTTGAAGATGATGATGTAGAGGAATTGGAAGAAGGAGAGTTCATACCGGAGGATATTGTTGATTGGTGATCTGACGACGAAGTGATAGAAGACGAGGACGATAATGTCAATGAGGTGATCGTAAATTCACAACCTATCACGGAGTTGTGTGTGCGAGATAATCACAATGTGATTGATATAGATGAGATCAAGATACCCACGGTCGAAGACTCTGAACTTGGAAGAGCAGAAAAAGAGCCTTCCAGGGCTGATTTACTGAATTTGTGGTTCAAGAAGGAACAAAAGAAAGAAAAGCCGAAGATGAAGAAGAAGATGAGGATTCCTGGGGCTGAAAATCTCTCAGGAGGAATTATAACCTAGTTCTTTGACCGAGAACTGCAGCTGTCTATATTAAAAATGAGAGATGGTCTTCAATACCTAAGGCGAACGCTTAAAGTTTTCAATACATTGCCGAAGGTTGAAGTGAAAGAATTGGCATGGAAAGAGCTGATTAATATTGGTGACGATCCTTATGCTGAAGTAATTGCAAAGATTATCAGGAAAGAGGGTCGGTATGGGAAATTCGAAAGGCTCAAGCCAAGAACTGGGAATAGAGTCGAGGACGTATCAAGAATAGATCCTCATAAAGGTAGGCCATGGGCCAAAATGGTGTACAAGCTTGTAAAGTGTTTGAAGAGAGTGCCCATGAAGATGATGCCACAGGATGTTCTGAGTAACATGAAATGGTGGTACGTAGATAACGAAACTGCTGAAGCAATAATGGAGGATAAAGAAGACAAAGTAATTTTGCGAGTGTACGATCCGTTGCATCTAATAAATTTATCGAAGGACGACCTGCAGAAGCTGAATGATCAGCCTATCTTCTTCCATGAAGGTTGGAGGTCTGATGCTAGGAAGTACCAGAAGGTAGTGAAAATATGTATAGATGCAGGTTTATATGCAGGTAGCAGTATACATAGTTCTAGCACCTAATCAAAATGAAATTAATTAGAAGCTATCGTCAAAGGGGAGTCTGTTAGTACACCCTATGTGACGATAGCAGTCTAATGAAGTTAGCATTTTGTATTAGTCATGTTACAAGGTTTGAATATGAACTAGTGTTTGATATATGTGTGTATATGTGTTTGATAGTTATTGATTGTGTGTTTGAACTTGATGTAATGTATTACAAGGAGTTCAAACATAAAGTCCAAAAGATTAATTCAACCATAAAGTTAGAACACATGTTCAAATAGAAGTTTGACTTGTGAAATTCGAATTTAGAGCATATTCGAATTTACACAATTAGGCAGATTCGAATTTGGTACATATTCGAATAAGGCAGATTCGAATTTGTCAAGGGGACAAATTCGAATGGGCCTTGGGCCTGTTTCGAGTTTGGCCCATGACAAACTCAAATTGGTCTCTATAATTAGGGATTAACTCGAATGATTAAGGGACTTTTGCAGATTTCGTGTGAGTAATTGGCAAAAGGCGATCTCGAGTTTATCAGCTGATATTGTGTTCGTTCGGAGAGAATCATCGCGTAGGTTCATTCGTCGTCGACCGTACAACGTTGTGGTAGTCTCCGTGTTTCGTGTGAGTGTTATATCCGTCAAGCCGCTAACGAGGATTCCGCACTCGTTAGTGTGTGTCGCGTCTAGATAGATCCGTGTGTTGCAAGACCTTACACGATCTGAATGTTATGCGACAGAGCGTACGAAATCCTTGAACCGACCAAATAATCTACCATTTGGCGGTATGCTTGAGCCTCAGGTATCTCATGGTCCGGAGAAATGACCATAGTATGCTTTGAAACAAAAACTCTATCTGCCATATCTGCACGGTAAACAACTAAAACATTAGCATTATTAAAATAAACATAAAATTGTTTAAATTCAAATTTGTTTTATTCTGTACTTGTGTAAGTACCAAATCCAACACATATGAATTTCTACAAGTTTTATTTAAATTTTAAGCAAATAATTCGAATATGATGGTAAAGTCGAATAACACATTCAAAACTACCCTTATTTCGAATTTAATAGTATCTTCGAGTTTAGTGACAAACTCGAGGCCACTATCAAACTCGAATTCAAGATCAAATTCGAATATATCGGTTCGGATAACAACAAAAATCCAAAATTTTAACCAATTTAGACTTAGAAAATTACATCCATTAGTCCTAATAGGTTCTAATCGAAGATATTTGTAATCAATTTGATGTTTCACCGGTTAAAAGTTTGTTATTTTGAAATACAAACTTCCCACCATTAAAACTTCAAAATCCGTTAATTTTGGCTCAAATGGAGTCTAAAACCACCTAAATCTTGTACAATACAGTTGATTATACCTAGATTTGCTAGTAGTCTCGAACACAAACGGACAGAAACTCGAAAAATAGTAGAAAAGTCGAATACGACAAACTCGAAGACAAACTCGAAATCACTCACAGTAAACTCGAAAGACTCAAATTCGAAAGTAGGTGATAATGACTTGTCACTGTTGACCTATTTATATCAACCACCTTCGAGTTTGTTGTCTACTTTAGAATTTATCAGCAAATTCGAAGAACCTGCCAAATTCGAATATATATTCGAATGTGGCTTAAACTCGAATTTAACTTGAAAATTTTTTGAAAATTTTGAAACTCTTTGAATTAATTCAACTTTTCCAACTTTTTCGTGTAACGGAATAAACTATGCCAAACCTTTTACCATAAGCCCAAGATTTTCACGCAGTATTTATTTTATTCAACTATGAACGCACCCTTAGTAATTTTGACCTTTTTCCTAAGTAAAAATAAAAATAAAAAATAAATAAAAACAAAATAAATAAGTAAAAAATAAATTAAAGTTAAAATTGTGAACAAAAATTAAACTTAGACTAATCTACATTATTTGAAAAATTTACAACTTAAGCACTTAACAGACTATTTTTGACGAGTATAGTTAAAGAAAGGTTCAATCAGATAGCGATGTCAAATACGCACTTCCAGTATTCAAACTTTCACACTTAGGAATTTTTTATTCCTTTGATTGTTTGTCGTGACATACATTTCTAGCCGATTGTTGGTATTATTTTCCCTTTAAACATGTTACACTTTAGAATATCCTTTGGCCTTTTTATTTATCAAGAACTTACCTTACGTGACTCATACATAGACATACTTTTATGATGAAGGCATACACACAATGATTATAACTTTTTGGTATTGCAAACTTACTTTAAAAGGCAAACATCGGACACAGGTCTGTATTTACATACAACAAAGTGTCTTAGTTTGTCTTAAGGTTTATTTTTAAAGCTAGCAAGACAGCGGTGACAGGTCTGTACCGACGTACAACAAAGCGACTTATCTTGCTAACTCGACTCAAACCAGAGGCAACAGGTCTGTACATACGTACAAAAGAGTTACTTCTTTTGACTCTCAACTCAGTATATGATTTTTCTGTTCTTTCCATTTTAAGATGTATCTGATGTTGCTATACATCCCCAGAAAGTTTGCATACCTCATTTAGAATCAAAGTCTGTATGTCTCTAACATAAAAATTAAGACCAATTGGTCATACATCTAAGTTAGTGACACGTTTGACTTTTTCTTGATTATTTTGTTAGCCTTAAGACTCCCTATATGTATTATGCCTACCAACATATCAAACTTGATAATGTAAAACACTTAGAATTTTAGGTGCATTATGTGTGAAAGCTAAAACACTTAGAGCTTGTATTAACTGTGCTAATTTTCGTCACTTTGAACCTATGCTTCTGAGACTTAACTCTTTTTCTGATATTCTCTTTTTTTGAACTTTTTATGGTTTTCTCTTTTTTTTTTTTTGTTTTTCAGAAATAAAAGTAAGAAAATATAATAGCCTACTAACTTACTATAAAAGGAAACTATCCTAAACTACTAAACTTACTATAAAAAGAAAAAAAGACTACTGCTATAAAAGGAAATAAAACTCGACTAAGGTCAACTCACTCTGGATTACGCATTCCATTTAGTTGAATCAAATACTCAGAACGTGACTTATCAAAAGCTTTGGCAAACAAATCTGCATTATTATCATCCGTTGCCACTTTTACCAGCTTGATTAAGTTCTTTTCAGCACAATCACGTATAAAATGATGTCTTATGTCTATGTGCTTGGTTTTATTATGCTTAACTGGATTATTAGTAATAGCAATTGTTGACTGGTTATCTACCCTAATAGGAATATGAGTATAAGTCAAACCGTAATTCCGCAATTGTTTTTATTTCCACAGAACCTGTGAACAGCAACTACCAGCAGCAACATATTCGGCCTCGCACGTTGACACGGCTACCGAAGTCTGTTTCTTGCATTGCCAGGAAACCAGCCTCCCTCCTAGGAACCGACAACCTCCAGTTGTTGACTTGCGTGTCAAGTTACATCCTCCGTAATCTGAATCCGTGAACACCTCCAATTCCAGATCGCCCTCCGCGTGATACCAATGTCCCAGCTTTGGTTTCGACTTGAGGTATCGTAGAATCCGCTTCACAGCTTTCATGTGCATCTCTTTCGGATTAGCTTGAAACCTTGCACAAATACAAACAACAAACATAATATCAGGCCTTGAAGTAGTTAAATACATAAGTGACCCAATCATGGCCCGATATAACGTCGGATCCACATCGATATCACTTTCAGTACCCGGTCCGAGATTGTGATTCACTTGAACCGGCGTGCTGAAATGAGCTGTCAGTTTTGTCCCTTCCATCCCGAAGCGCTTTAATATGTCATAGACATACTACGTCTGATGGATAAACATGCCCTCCTTCCTCTGTTCGACTTGCAAACCCAGAAAGAAGTTAAACTCACCCATTGCACTCATCTCGAATTTTGACTTCATTACCTTCTCAAAATCTTTGCACATCTGCTCATGTGATGATCCGAAGATGATATCATCGATGTACACTTGTACCAAGATGAAATGATCTCCTTTTTGCTTCACGAACAGCGTACTGTCTATCCTTCCTCTTTCAAACCCATTTTCTAAAAGATGGTTGGACAGAGTCTCGTACCACGCCATTGGTGCTTGATGTAATCCATTGAGAGCCTTATCTAATCGATATACTCTGTCTGGATATTTCGGATCTGTAAACCCGGGCGGCTGTTCCACACACACGAGTTCCTTCACTTTCCCATAAAGGAAAGCACTCTTAACGTCTAGCTGATAAACCTTAAAGCCCTTGAAGGAAGCAAAAGCCAGAAACAAACAAATTGCTTCCAACCTTGCTACTGGCGCGAACACCTCATTGTAATCGATTCCCTCCTCTTGGTTGAAACCCTTTACAACTAACCTTGCTTTGTTGCGAGTGACTATACCCCGATCGTCTCTTTTGCACTTAAAAACCCATTTGGTTCCTATGGCTATTTCTCCTCGAGGTAATGGAACTAACTCCCACACTTCTAGTTTCCTAAATTGTGAGAGTTCTTCCTGCATCGCTTCAACCCAAGAGTTATCTTTTAGTTCCATTTGCACGTTTTTCGGCTCTACTTGCGAGATGAAACATGAATAGAGGCAGGTATGAAAGGCCTTGGAGTCGTTTATCATCGACAACAACACTGTGTTGTTGTTTAAACTACTCCTAGTCCATACTCCTAAATTAGATCCTATCTCTCCTAACGGGGGAACGACTTCAGACTCCACATTTTCTTCCTCGTGGACATTTTCCTCAGAGTTAGAAGTAGTTGTCTGATTTTCGTTTGTAGGCACTTCAGAATCCGTAACTTCTGGAGATCTATCTTCAGTTGATGTAGGCTCGGGGTTGGTTGAAAAGTGGTCCTCGGAAAGCTATGACCCTCGTCATTCAAATTTAATGACGACATGTCCTTTTCGATAGTACCTGCATTTTCATCCAAAGGAATGTTAAATGACTCAAACAATTTGTCATAATCAAATATCCATTCCGGACCAGTTTGGGGTTCATGTGTATAACTTGTGACATCTATGTTATACACAATTTCTACCGTACCATTAGATTTGTTAAAAACCCGTTTGTTTGGTGAGTTCGGCACATAACCTAGGAAGTATCCTTCGTCAGCCTTTTCACCAAACTTGGGTTGATGTTTTGTTCTCATTAAAGTACATGGTACCCCAAAAAGGTTCGAAGCCAGTTAAATTAGGTGGCCTTTTATTCAAAACTTCATAACAGGTTTTGTTCAAAGATTTGACAGTAAGGACCCGGTTTAAACCATGGCATGCGGTATTCACTACCTCCCCCCAAAACATGGTAGGAAGCTTTGAATCCGATAACATGGTCCTTGCTGCCTCAATCAATGTCCTGTTTTTCCGTTCGGCCACCCCATTTTGTTGTGGCTCATAAGGTGCACTAAATTGATGCACTATGCCCTTTGATAGGCAATATACACCAATTACTGTGTTTTTAAACTCTGTTCCGTTATCAATACGAAGTCGTTTAACCCTTGTTCCATATGAATTCTCCACTTGGTCTAAGAACCCAATGAGCTTAGCAGCCGTCTCGTCCTTTGTACCTAGAAAGAAAACCCAAGAAAAATATGAGTAATCGTCTGTAATAACTAAACAGTACCAACAACCACCTATACTCCTTTTGTTGATTGGTCCGAAGAGGTCCATATGCAACAAATCGAATGTGGCAGCGATGGAGTTCTGAGTCTTGGACTTGTGTGCCTTCTTGTGTTGTTTTCCTTTTTGCACGGTAGACACTTATCCTCGAACTGAAAACTCTTCATTGGAACACCTTGCACCAGTCCGTTTTTCGTAATGTAGTTCATCTTTCTCAGGTGCAAGTGTGCCATGCGTCTGTGCCATAAAACCGACTCAGTCTCTGAAGCTTTAGATAGCAGACAAATTGGTCCCATCGAAGATTCCGGCTTGTTCATGTCGAGCATGTACATGTCATTCTTCCTTGGAGCCCTCATCAGTATCCATTCTTCACAGATTTGAGATACACTAATGAGATTATGAACCAATTTATCAACGTGATAAACTTGATACAGTTTGATCGTCCCATTAGTGACCACTCCAGTACCAGTTATATTCCCTCCTTTATTACCAGCACACGATACGAATCCCCGATTCCCTCCCTTGAAGTCTGCGAGTAGACTTCTTTCCCCTGTCATGTGCCTGGAGCAACCATTGTCGACGAAACATTTGTTGTTTGGACCTGTAGTTATCTCCTGCACATGAAAGAAAATAGGTTAGTTATCACGGGGAACCCAAGCCATTACTGACTTGGTAATACCATTCTCGTCCACATACTTAAACTCTTTCAAATACTCATCTCTCCTTTCAGGTGACTTGGGTCTTTGAACTGGAGTCTGTTGTGGTGCCGAGTGATTTAAGTTCACTCTTTACCTTTGTTTAGGCATTTGCTATGGAGCTCTTGAATAATTACGATTATAATTCATTTCTGACTGATATCCCTGAGCTCTACCGGGTGTTTGATGTCTAACAGGAGTGTGTGACCTAACCGGAGTTTAAGCTCTGCTAGGTGTAGTACTCCTATATTGTTGTTGTGGTCCAGACCTAGATTGATTAATGACTCGATATGGTGTATTAGTCCTAGTCACTTCTTTTGGTCGACCTGACACAGGTATTTGTTTCACAGCAGATTTTGGTGTAGCTTGCACAGTTTTCTCGGTATTCTGAGAACTACTAGTGCTTGCAACACTTAGAGAAGGCTTAAGTTGTTCCGGCTTTCCAGTCTTAGGTGTATTATCTACTTTCTTATGCGGACAGCCAGAAGCAACGTGCCCCCGTTCGTGACATCTAAAGCAAGACATCTTATCAATTGACTTTTTGTGTGTGCCCTTTGATTTAGTTGTCTCCCTAGTGTCTGTCTCTTTTGGTTCGACTATAGCGACCGGTTCATCATCCTGATCATTAAAGTCAATTTTGTGTTGTCCTACTGGTTTATCACTAGAGGATGGCACAAATTTAACTTTCTTAATCTTGCTATTAGTATAAGTCAACTTAGTTTCTTTTTCCTTTACAGTTTCAGACACTGGTTCCAGTAGTTCCTCTGAGTCAACTGATTTCTCAGTTTTGTCCTGAGGTTGAGGTACATAATTGTCATTGAAAGGTGAAGGACTCTCATGATATCCTAGACCTACAGGCTTCTTAGATTGATGCTGCGCATCTAAGATTTTCCCTAGGTTAAGGGATGAGTTCCTAAACTATTCAAGTTTAGTATTGACCTCAGCTACCTTTACCTTAGATTCAGTAGCTCTATGTCTTTGGTTTTAAGCTCCTTGGTTAATGCCTCAACATGTTCATACATGAGTTCTAACCTAACACACTGTTCGCTCAGTTAGTCCTTTAGAACTATAACATCCTGTGCATCAGCCTTTAGCTTATCCCTAAGATCTTGCTTTATATCTTCTAGGCTAGCATTATCCGTTTTTAACAATTCATTTTGAGCAGATAAGGTTTGATGTGATTCTAGTACTAAATTTAACCTATCGTTAGATGTAGCACATAAAACACACAACTCATGGAAAAGAGAAAAGTTCAGACTTACCTTGGTATGATCTGATTCTACGTTGGCCATCTGAGCGGCAAACTCCAGAATTGTCTGATCACCTGAGTTCTCTACCTACATCAGACTGCTTTCAATCTGAGTGCTGTCCCCTATGATTTCCTCTACCCCTTCACTTCCAGTCTCAGTCACTTCAGCCATAAAGGCTCTAGCATTCGACTCTGGATGTGTACACCAGTCATAAGTGCCGTCTAGTTGTCTGTCTGATGTGACATTTGATAACAGACCAGCTATATTTGCTTGACTGGTAGAACTACTTGGAAGATATCGCCCTTGTGATTGGTTCTGATATTGTCCCTGTTAATTCTGTACTGTCCCTGGTAATTTTCCACTTTTGGTCTCTGACACTCTCTTGCAAAGTGTCCTAACCCTTGACAGTTGTAACATTTTACCTTGGACTTATCGAATCCAATCCTATTGTTACTCACATTAAGATTTCTTCCAGTCCTTTTGATGAACCTCTTAACTCTCTGAGTTACCATGGCCAGTTGCCATTGCAGATCCATCTCTTCAAGATCATCAGGGTCTACCTGATCGTAATCCTCATTCCAAAGCGCTGGATCGTTAATTTTGCCCTGAACGCAATTGCCATACGCGACCACGAATGAAGCCAACAGATTCAGATGGTCTTCAGCCGATTTTGCACTCATAGGCATCTTTGAAGATCCTTGAGATGTAGATGCCGGTGTAGCTTGATGTTGCTTTTCTTCTGGTTTAGCAAACCCTAAGAAAGCCCTACTCTATGAGTCATCTGTCTCAGCCGGTGACGAAGTCTCTCCCGAGAAGAAAGCTGTAGCTGTCTTCAATTCAGCTGCCACTGAAGGTTTTGTTATTCCAAAGTACATGGCCGGATCTTGAACTTGATCATAATTTGTTTCCTTCTTTAACAGCTCAAAGTGATACGCCCTCAGCGTTCCTACAACATTCTCTAGAGACAGAGTATAGTATTTGTCTTCATAATGCTTGATTAAGGCCACATACATCTCCCATTTGGCTGGTAAAGCATCTAGAAGCTTGTTATTCTTCTCAGTTTCACTATATTCTACGTCATGGCTGTCGAGCTCAGTTAGCAGATGTTAGAATCGAGTGATAATCTCTTCCAGCTTTTCATTCTTCAACGCTTTGAAGATAGCAAACTGCTGCTTAAGCATCTCCATTCGATTCTTTCTTACCCTCGGGTTACCCTCACAACGTTTTTTAAGGCATCCCACAGTTCTTTTGATGTCTTCTGATTACGAAAGGTGTGTAGTATCTCCTGAGGCAGTGCCATCCGAATGACAGAGAATGCACGGTTTTCAGCCTCATAAACTTTCTTATCTTCTTCTTTCATCTTTGAATATGGTAAGACTCATTGACGACCTTCAACAACTGCAGTAGGTGGAATGAATCAATCTCCATAAACCTTTGCAGACTTGACATTGTTTCGAATATAGTTGAATTGAAACTTAATTAATTTAATTCGAAATTAATTTAAATTAATTCTTTCGAATTTGGGTAAATTCGAATTTAATTAAATTTAAACCTATTTCGGATTAAATTCGAATTAAGTTATTAAATCCAGCTAAGTTCGAAATTGATGACAAATTCGAAGGTCACTAATCTCGAAAGTCCTCTTAGGTTCGAATGTCCTTTAAACTCGAAAGTCACTGATTCGACTTTAGTGTAAAGTCGATGGCTAATTTCGAATCAAACCTTAAAGAATCTTGAAATGAGCGTATTTTGGACAAACTCGTAACTGAGCAAACCCTAATTTCCCCTTAACAAATTCGAGCGCCGCAAATTCGAAAAACGGCTAATACTTCAAGTTTTTCAAGTTTTTCAGATTAAATCAATATTTTTACAGGTAAAAATATTGTTTTTGACCAAAACGTGAACTACAACAAAGTATTTCCCGGAATCCAATTTGATAAGCTCGAAAACCTCAAAAATACGTGATATTCACCGTCTAAAACGTTAAGAAACCTAGGATGTATCTTAGGAACACGAAGTACACGAAGAACACCACGTAGGCTCTGATACCACTTGTAAGGTCTTGACACTGTAGATCTATCCTGACGCGACACACACCAACGAGTGCGGAATCCTCGTTAGCGGATTTATGGTAATATCACACGCACGAAACACGGAGACTACCAAGGCGTTGTACGAATAACAAGGAACGAACCTACGCAATGATTCTCTCCGAAAACACACACTAATCACTGATAAACTCGAGATCGCCTTTTGCTAGTTACACCAAAAATCACATACATCAAATACTAGTTAATATTCAATACTTTGTAATATCACTTAGACAAAATGCTAACACAACTTAGACTGCTATCGTCACATAGGGTGTACCAACAATTTATGACGGGATTGCGCAAGGAGATACGGGAGTTCATCAACACAGGCTATTTACCAACATATGATATGGCAGTCGAGCTGACACAGAGCCGGGGGAGTGAGCTATCCCGTACAGATCCGATAGTAGAGCAGCCGAGACTAGTTCAGTCAGCCGTTTATTCTAGAGGCCTTGACTGAGATAGAGACAGAGACAGTCGTTCTAGTCATTCCAGCCTAGGGGTGATGACCGTCGAGGCATTGAGTCAGAGGGAGTGGATGTAAGACACAGGGACAGAACCTTCCAGAGGTTTGATCGTAGGCCCGATGACAAGGGTAGTCGTTTTGCTGGGTCTGAGCGTAGTGGAGGAGTGTCAAGTTCTAGTTCAATTACTGGAGAGAGATGGTGTAAGAGGTGTCGTTTGAGGCATACTGGGGAGTGTGATCCCCGGCATGTACGTTATTTCCATTGTGGGCAGCCTGGTCATACACATGCTGATTGTACTTCCAGAGACCCGTTATGTTTTAACTGTAGGCTGGGCAGACATCAGGCACGAGATTTCACATCCTCGCGACAGGGAGATCAGAGTCAGGGGGAGTCGAGGCCACTTGCACAGGGTAAGAGTTCTACAGGTTCTTCTGCACGCAGAGATGCTATTCCTTGAGCTGGAGGTCGAGTTTTTCAGGTGACAGCAGAGGAGGCATGGGAGACAACTGATGTAGTTTCTGGTACGTTTAGTTTAAACAGTCTTAGGGCTCGAGTTCTGTTTGATTCGGGGGCAAACTGTTCCTTCATTTCCTTCACTTTTACTGCTCTTTTTACTATATCACCCGTTGAGTTGTAAGTGTCGTTGATTATAGAGTTAGCTGATGGTAGTGCCTCCGGTAGTTGGGCACGTGTATGCTCAGTGTGTGTTAGAGATAGATGGCCATCTGTTTAAAGTCAACTTTTTTCCTATAGAGATTGGTATTTGATGCTATAGTGGGCATGTAATTGGTTATCTTCTTAGCATGCTGATATTGCTTGTTCTAAGAAGATTATCCGTCTACCAGTTTCACAGGATCGTGTTATTAACGTGTACAGAGAGGGTAGTAGAGGTAGTGTATGCATCATTTCTACAGTTCAGGCTCGTGATCACATAGCCAAGGGTTGTTCTTCCTTCTTAGCTAATGTAGTAGATGCGAAGAAGGAAAAGAGAAATTTAGAGACTGTTGATGTTGTTTCCGAGTTTGCTAATGTGTTTCCCGAGGATTTACCTGGGTTGCTGCTAGATCAACAGGTAGAATTCCGTATTGAGTTTGTGCCATTCTACTCCTGTTGCACGTGCACCCTATTGTCTAGCTCCTACCGAGATGATAGAGTTGACGAGTCAGCTTCAGGAGTTATTGGACCATTGATTTATTCGGCCTAGTTCTTCGTCGTAGGTGCTCTAGTTCTCTTTGTTAAAAAGAAGGACGGGTCGACGAGGATGTGTAGACTATCCCGAGCTCAATAAGGTGACGGTGAAGAACCGTTACCCTCTACTGCGGATATATGATTTGTTCGACCAGTTATAGGATACTAGTGTATACTCTATGATTGACATGCGGTCAGGGAATCATCAGCTAAAGGTGCATGATCATGATGTCGCAAAAACGGCGTTTTGAACAAGATATGGCCATTATGAGTTCTTAGTTATGCCGTTTGGACTAACCAACACCCCATCAGCCTTTATGGACCTAACGCATAAGGTCTGTCATCCATATCTTGATCATTTTGTCATAGTGTTTATTGATGACATACTGATATATTTACGGTCAGCGGAGGAACATGTTGCGCATCTGTGAGAGATTCTTGGAGTATTACAGCGCGAGATGTTATATGCAAAATTCTCGAAGTGCGAGTTCTGTCTTCGAGAAGTCCAGTTTTTGGGACATGTCGTTAGCGGCGAAGGTGTTTCAGTAGACCCAACAATGATCGAGTCTGTTATGAGCTGGAAAAGACCGAGGAATGTGGCAGAGATTCGCCGTTTTCTGGGGTTAGTAGGTTACTATCACCGGTTCATTCAGGATTTTGCTTTGATTGCTGTACCGTTGACTCATTTGACTCGTCAGTCAGTTTGTTGCACAATATGACGATAAATGGAGATGAAGATGATGAAGACGTGAGAGATGAAGAGTGAGAGCAGAGAGTGACTTTTGTGAGTTTAAAAAAAATAATAGATGACCCAAACATTTAGGTATTTATATTTTCAATCTTTTCCTCTTTCTCATTTTAACCCCATTAGATCCATTTGTCTGAATTTTTAAATTTTGCTTCTTAATAAACAATGCATACATATAATTAACTTCATTATAAAAATTATATTTCTTAATTGCTTTATTTAGCAATTGATTTTATCAAACATTCAAATTACATCATCAACGGCAAATTGTCACATAAACACATAATTTAGAAATCAAGGTGTTACAGTATGAGCCCACCACGCTTGCACTTCGTCTCCGAAGTACTTAGGGTTCAAATAGATGCAGATAATGAACCTTCATGTCTTGTTCAGATTCCCAGGTCTGGGAAATTCCAAGCGAAGTTCTCCACTCCACTAACACCATTGCCACTTCTCGGTGTCTTAATTTCTTTATTTTCGTCTCTAGAATCGACTCAGGCTCATCGCATTGGAGTTTCTCTATGATCTTGTAACTCAGATGATCGGCCCACTTTTCTCTTTCATTTTCCTTGCACTTCTTCAGTTTTGAAAGAAGAAACACAGGGTGAATGTTTGACATTTCATTCGGCAAATCTAAGAGATAAGATTGACTTCCAACACGTTCGATGATTTTGAAAGGACCAACGAATCGCGGAGCTAACTTGCCACGCTTGCCGAATCTAAACACACCCTTCATGGGTGAGACTTTCAATACAACCCTATCATCTTTCTTGAATTCTAAAGGCTTAGGATGTCGGTCGTGATACGATTTCTGTTGAGAATGAGCAGTTTCAAATGTTGACAAATGATTCGGATCTTGTCCTTAGTTTGAAGTAATGCGGGTCCGACGATTGGTGTTTCACCTGCTTCATGCCAGTATGTTGGCGTACGACACTTGCGACCGATAACGCTTCAAAAGGTGTTGCTTCAATGGATGAATGGTAGCTGTTGTTGTAAGAAAACTCCGCTAGATGTAAGTAATCGTCCCAGTTACTCCTAAACTCGAGGACACAAGCCCGCAACATGTCTTCAAGCATAAGAATTGTGTGCTCGCTTTGGCAATCAGGTTGTTGGTGATACGCGGTGCTCCAATTGACTTTTGTGCCCACACCGTGTTGAGTAACAATTTCATCAATATAGATCTTAGCCAGCTTCTTCAGTAAGTAGTTTTCGCGAATCGGAATGAAGTGCGCGACTTTGGTTAGACGATCTACGATAACCCATATGGAATCGTGTTGTCTTCGCGTAGTATTAAGCCTCGAACAAATTCCATCATTATGTGATCGAACTTCCATTCATGAATCAACAAAGGTTGAAGACTGCCATAAGGCTATTGATGCTCCGCTTTGACTAGTCGGCACTTAACACAATTCTTGACATATTGGCCCACATCTCTTTTCAAACCACGCCACTAGTATTTGGCTTTTAGATCATTCTACATCTTGTTGCTGCCAGGATGTACAGAGAAATTCAAGCAGCGAGCTTCTGAAAGAATCTTTTGTCGAATATCTCCAAACTTTGGAACCCAGATGTGATTATTAAAGAGTTTTAAGCCACGAGGGCTATCACCCAGAAATTTAAGTTGCCCTTTCATGTCCTTAGAGCTGAGATTTTCTTCTTTCTGGGCTTCAGCTTGACCAACAATGATATCATCAATTATAGTAGATGAATATTAAGTATGAGTCAGAGCATAAAGGAATTTCGTAGGATAAGGTTTTCGACTAAATGCATCGGCAAACACATTTGACTTGCCAGGGTGATACAGAACTTCACAGTCATAGTCCTTTATGAGTTCCATGGAGTGTCGTTGGCGCATGTTGAGCTCCTTTTGACTGAAAATATACTTAAGACTATTTTGATCTACATATAACTGGCATTTAGTGTCGTAGAGATGATGACGCCACATTTTTAATGCGAAAGTCACAGTAGCAAGTTCAAGGTCATGTGTCGGTTGACTGTTCTCATGATCTTTGAGTTGATGAGACGCATATGCTATGACTCTGCCTCTTTGCATCAGTACGCAACTAAGCCCTTGATATGAGGCATCACTGAAGACCACAAAGTCATTATTACCCTCAGGTAAGGCCAGAATAGGTGCTTCGGTTAACTTTTGTTTTAAGTTTTAGAATGCGGCTTCTTGAGCTTCTTCTCAAATAAGGGAAAATTCTTGCGAATAAGAGAGGTAAGAGGCACATTTATCTTCAAGAAGTCCATTATGAATCGACGGTAATAATCCACCAATCCCAATAAAATTCTAATTTCAGTAGTAGTCTTGGGAGCTTCCAAGCTTTGAATAGCTTCTATCGTAGAAGGATCTACAGAAATTCCTACACTAGATATCACGTGTCCAAGGAATTGTATCTAATAAGACACAAGATTAACAAGTTAACACTAAGTATGAAATTTAAGGAAAAGACAAGTTAAATAAAGATATCAAAATTTTTGAGCACCTGTTGCAACCATAATTCACATGTAGAGAATTTGGCATAAAGCCGCTCCTTGCGTAGCAACTCTAGGAATTCTCTAAGAATCACTACATACTCGACTTCCGTTTTAGAATAGATGAGAATATCATCTATGTAGACGATAACAGATTTGTCGAGTATTGTCCTACAAACATGGTTCATGAGATCCATGAACGTCGCGAGCGCGTTTGTAAGGCCAAAAGGCATAACAAGAAACTCGTAATGCCCGTATCTTGTACGGAAGGCCGTTTTAGAAACATCTTCTTCTCACACCTTAAGCTGATGGTACCCATATCTGAGATCGATCTTTGAGAAATAGTTGGCTCATTGAAGCTGGTCGAAAAGATCGTCTATTCTGGGTAACGGGTACTTATTCTTAATTGTTACCTTGTTCAACTCCCTATAATCGATGCACATTCGAAGAGTCCCATCTTTCTTCTTGACGAACAGAACAGGAATTCCCCAGGGACATGAACTTGGTCGTATGAACCCCTTGTCAAGCAGCTCTTGCAACTGCTTCAACATTTCTGACATCTCAGCAGGTGCAAGTCGGTAAGGGGCTCAAGCAATTGGTGTAGCGCCTTGCACCAGATCAATTCTGAACTCCACCTGATGGTCTGGTGAGAGTCCAAAGATGTCCTCGGAAAAAACATCAGGAAACTCTGAGGCTATCGGTAGCTCAGCTAAGGCTTTCTTTTCGGATTTGGCATCTATTGCATATGCTAAGTAAGACGCGCAACCTTGAGCTATATGCTTCTTAGCTTTCAACACAGAGATCAAACATAAATAGTCTTTCTTTCTATCACCATATATGCGAATAATGAGACCATCTGGAGTAGTGAGCTTTATCAACTTTTTCTTACAGACAATGTTGGCGTCATGGTGAACAAGCCAATCCATACCCACGATGACGTCGAACTCGTGAAAGTCCATCGATGTCACACCCTGCTACCCCGGTTGGCAGCGAGGCGTGACGAGTGCGGAATCGTAACCATAATTATAACGAACGACCACTATATGGACGTTTTCGAAATATTACATCAAATAAATTTAAACTGTAATAATGTTTTACAAAATGAAAGAAATGAGGTTCGCCTAATACAGAGATTTTAATACATAATTAATGCGTCCAAAAATAATGCAGTCAAATCTCCGTTAGTTTCGAAATATGCATGCGACTCCATGAAATGCGGAAGCTTGAAGTTGGTGTTTTCGAAGGCGCACTTGCCTTAATTACCTGAAAATACATGCTAAAATACGTCAACAAAAATTGTTGGTGAGTTCATAGGTTTACACGAAAATCCGACTTGTATGGACAACAATAATAGAGATTGAATTTATAAAATCATAAGTTCCATGAGATGTATTACGTAAACCATCATGTCACCGAAGCTTAATTAGAATAAGTTTTGCCCCGAGCAGTATTCCCATACGTAATACCGTAAGTTGAATATATATGCACCCGCTGTTAGCTAAACCACTAACCCGAGTGGGGGGCATGACTCCCAATAGATCTATTCACAATATATTCGCGCTTGCAAACAAATGCAACTAACGATTTCATGATATAAGGGCGGAGATTCTCATACGTAATACATAATAGAATCGAGAAGTTTTCGTGTCCATATAAAAACGAAACATGTATTTCATCCCAAAGTATAACAATGTGAAAAATGGGACTATGAAGACTCACCTTGTTGGTTTTTGATGATGTTTTTGGATCTGAGTTTAGCACTTGTTCGGATGGTCGAGACTCGTCCTAATATTTTTACGAGTTCGGGTCAATATCATTATAATACGTGTTTGAGTACTTCGTAAATATTTTCATGTACTTGTGATGTACGAATAATTTTTGTGGGATTTTATATGTGCATTTTCGATTTATGGATATTTATTTCTAAAATGGTTTGCATGCATGCATATTTACGTATATATGTATAAATGCGTATTATATATATATATATATATATATATATATATATATATATATATATATATATATATATATATATATATATATATATATATATATATATATATATATATATGTATATTCACGAAAATGCATACGTATATATGTGAGCATGTGCATGAAAATAAAATGTATATATGAAATTTTTGGCATAATGATTTTACGAGTATTATGAAAAGTATCATATTTTAGTAAATGTATTTAATTGCTCATGTTTTATAAATAAAGTAAATAAGAAGGCTTACAAAATTTGAAGAATACTTGAAATCTTTATAGCTGGCCGGTTTTGCTTTGAGAGGGTTTGGTGTTGGTGTGTTTTTGGTGAAGTGGGTTTTGACTTCTATTTATAGAAGAAAATCGGTTATTAAAATAAAGATAAAGTAATTGAAATTTCAAAGAAATGATGAAAGTAAAAAGTAAATCGGTTGAGTGTTTGTCAAAAAGGTGTGGCCGATTGTTATGATGGTATGTTGCATGGTGTTTAATATTAAAATAATACCAAAGTACAAGCTAGTTGTCCTTTAAAGGACAACTTACTTTTTAGAGTGATAAGTAGTATGGCTTTTCATGTATTTTATTAATAAAGTACAAAAAGCGTGCATGACAAAGGTGGCAGCATTTATTATTACTGCATATGTATATACGTACTTAGAAAAATTTTCTGGATTGTTAAACTCGATTCAAGTGTGAATCGAGTTTGTTACAGTGTCAATCGAGTTTTATATAACTATACCCGAGTTTTAGGCCTTTGTTATTCGAGTTTTAGGCCTTTGTTATTCGAGTTTTACATAGCTTTAGTCGAGTTTCTTTGTTTATCTGTTCGAGTTTTATGCAGCATCATCCGAGTTTAATCCTTTCTTTATTCGAATTTCATCAAAGTGCTATCCGAGTTTATGCCTTTACAAATCGAGTTTCATCGCATCACTATTCGAGTTTCTGCTTACATGATTCGAGTTTCATGTAATATCATTCGAGTTTATTGCTATATAATTCGAGATTCATAAAAACTTCATTCGAGTTTATTACTTCATTATTCGAGTTTTATATTAGTTTAATTTTCGAGTTACATACCTTATATTTTTAGGCCAGATGTTACAGTCTCCCTCCGTTGAAGGAATTTCGTCCCGAAATTAGCTCGTGTTCCCTTCTGCTTGGACTTTTGAGAACAGCTTGGGGTACTTCTCTCGGAATTGATCTTCGCATTCCCAAGTAAACTCAGGACCTCGTTTAGAATTCCACCGGACCTTTATTATTGGAATTCGACTGTGCTTGAGCTTCTTGACTTCTCGGTCCATTATTTCCACCGGTTGCTCAATGAAATTCAATTTATCGTCTATCTCCAGCTCGTCCATGGGTATCACGAGTGATTCATCAGCCAGACATTTCTTAAGGTTGGAGACGTGGAAGGTATTATGAACGTTACTAAGCTCTGGGGGTAGATCGAGTCGGTAAGCTACCGGGCCAATTCTTTTGGTGATTTTGAATGGTCCGATATAACGAGGATTCAGTTTTCCTCGTTTTCCAAAACGGATTACGCCTTTCCAGGGCGAGACTTTCAGCATTACTTGATCTCCCTCTTGGAATTCCAAATCCTTCCGTCGGATGTCTGCATAACTCTTTTGTCGATCCCGCGCAATCTTCAATCGGTTCCGAATCTGGGCTATCTTCTCTGTAGTTTCCTGGATGATTTCAGGTCCAATAATCTGACTATCCCCTACTTCAGCCCAACAAAGAGGTGATCGACACTTTCGTCCATAGAGTGCTTCGAATGGGGCGGTCTTAATGCTCGAGTGATAACTGTTGTTATAAGAAAACTCAACTAATGGCAGGTGTCTGTCCCAACTTTTTCCAAAGTCGATGACAGATGCCCTTAGCATATCTTCCAATGTCTGAATCGTTCTTTCACTCTGACCGTCCGTTTGCGGGTGATAGGCTGTACTCATATCCAGACGCGTTCCTAGAGCTTCTTGCAATGATTGCCAAAACCGTGACGTAAATCTGTTGTCTCTGTCTGATATAATGGATACTGGCACCCCATGCCTGGAGACGAACTCCTTAAGATAGATTAGTGTTAGCTTATCCATCTTGTCAGTCTCCTTGATTGGCAGGAAGTGCGCGGTCTTGGTCAGCCGATCCACGATCACCCAGATGGTGTCATAACCTCCAGAAGTCTTTGGCAGCTTGGTGATGAAATCCATGGTGATGTTTTCCCACTTCCATTGGGGTATCTCTGGCTGGACTAGCAATCCTGATGGCCTTTGATGCTCAGCCTTAACTTTTAAACATGTTAAGCACTTGCTGACGTAAGTAGCAATGTCCGCCTTCATGTTTGGCCACCAGTATGAACCCTTCAAATCGTGATACATCTTGTCCGACCCTGGATGAACAGCATATCTTGTTTTGTGCCCTTCATCCATGACCAGTTTCCTTATGCCTCCAAACTTTGGTAACCAAATCCAGCCCATGAAGTATCGGCATCCGTCTGACTTAATTTCAAACTGCTTATCCATGCCTCTCAATGCTTCATTCAGCAGATTATCCTCCTTGACTGCCTCTTCTTGTGCCTCTCGGACTTGAGAGTTTAGGTTTGACTGTATGGTCATTACCAATGCTCGGACTCTCAATGGCTTAACCCGCTCCTTTCGGCTTAGGGCGTCAGCTACGACATTTGCTTTTCCTGGATGGTAGCGAATCTCGCAGTCATAATCGCTAAGAAGTTCCACCCAACGTCGTTGCCTCATATTTAATTCTTTCTGATTCAGAATATGCTGGAGGCTTTTATGGTCCGTGAACACCGTGCACTTGGTTCCATACAAATAGTGCCTCCATATTTTGAGAGCAAACACCACTGCTCCCAGTTCCAAGTCATGAGTCGTATAGTTTACCTCGTGAATCTTGAGCTGTCGGGATGCATAAGCGATGACCTTGTCCCTTTGCATGAGCACACAACCTAATCCGTTGTGCAAGGCATCACAGTAGACTACAAAATTTTCAGTCCCTTCGGGTAGGGACAGAATTGGTGCCCTACACAACCTCTGCTTAAGCAGCTGAAACGCCTTTTCCTGTTCTTCACCCCAGACGTATTTCACATCCTTACGGGTCAACTCCGTTAAGGAACATGCTATCTTCGAGAAGTTCTCAATGAATCGCCTATAATAACTGGCAAGTCCTAGGAATTGGCGGACTTCTGTGGGGGTTCTAGGGATTGCCCAGTTCTTTATGGCCTCGATCTTTGATGGGTCGACCTGAATTCCCTGACTGTTGATCACATGTCCAAGGAATTTTACTTCTCGCAACCAAAATTCACATTTTGAAAATTTGGCGTATAGCTGCTCTTTCTCTAACAACTCCAAGATCAACTTGAGATGTTGTTCATGCTCTTCTTTACTTCGGGAATAGATGAGGATATCGTCTATGAACACTATTACAAATTTATCCAGATATGGTTTACACACCCGATTCATGAGGTCCATAAATACGGCTGGTGCGTTGGTTAAACCGAATGGCATCACCTGGAATTCGTAATGTCCATAACGAGTTCTAAATGCCGTCTTGGGGATATCTTCTTCCCGAACTTTTACTTGATGATAACCGGAGCGCAGATCAATCTTTGAGTAGAAGCTAGATCCCTGAAGCTGGTCGAACAGGTCATCAATCCTAGGGAGGGGGTAGCGGTTCTTTACCGTTAACTTGTTTAGTTCTCGGTAGTCTATGCACATTCGGAAGGATCCGTCTTTCTTTTTAACGAACAAAACAGGAGCTCCCCAAGGTGAGGAACTTGGTCGAATGAATCCTTTATCCATCAATTCCTGTAATTGACTGGATAATTCTTGCATTTCAGAAGGTGCGAGTCTATATGGGGCTCTTGCGATCGGTGCAGCTCCTGGCACTAAGTCGATTTGAAATTCTACTTGCCTAGCCGGGGGAAGCCCAGGCAAGTCTTCCGGAAATACCTTCGGGTAGTCCCGTACTACTGGAATATCCTCAAGTCGTTTTTCCTTCGACTCTTTTTCTACGATCTGGACCAACACTGCATGGCAACCCTTCCTAAGACATTTTAATGTTCTTAGGCCGGATATGACATTCAATTGTCGGTTCTTCTTTTCCCCTTGGACCGTGAGGACTTTCTTCTTACTGAGTGGTATTCGCACCACTTTCTTTCCACACAAAATCTCAGCCTGGTTATGCGACAACCAGTCCATACCAATCACCACATCGAAACTTCCGAGTTCTATAGGCATTAAGTCTATCTTAAAGGAGTGATCTGCTAGCTTTAATGTGCATTCCTTAATGATACTACTTGCCTTTATTATTTTGCCATCTGCAAGTTCTATTGTATAGGAGTTGTCTAAGGGAAGAGTAGAAACATTCAACTGTTGGCTAAACTTATCAGATATAAAGCTCCTATCAGCCCCAGTATCAAAGAGTACGTAAGCGTAAATATCGTTTAGGAGATACGTACCAGATACCACGTGAGGGTCCTGACGAGCGTCTCCTGCTCCCAACACAAATGCTCTCCCCTGAGCTCTCCCTTCGTTCCTCAATTTTGGACTCTCGTTCCTGAGGTGTCCCGTTGCACCACACTCGTAACAGCTTCTCGGGTTGCTACCACTGGCACCCGGGGCTCCGGATCTACAGTCTTTGGCCATATGGCCCAAACGTTTGCAGTTTCCGCATTGGGTTGGACAGGGGCCAGGGTTGTGGTGGAAGGTGCATTTGGTGCAAAAAGGCTTAGTACCGGTATAGCTTCTCCTTGACTCAACTCCTGCTACATAGGCTTTAATGGTCTCGGGTTTCTTGAACTGTGAACCCGTGTTCTTCCCGGTCTTTTCTTCCCACTTTCTCTTGTGTTCCCCGGCTCTGGCTTCGTTCCTCCGGGATACTTGGTCCATAAGATTGTTGGCCATTCTGATGGCGTCCTGTATGGTGGATGGGTTGGAGGCGGTAACGTTCCCTTGTATTTGAGGAGCGAGTCCCCAAATATAGCGTTCAACCTTCTTGTATTCCGGAGTTACCATCTGCGGACATAGGATACTTAGTTCATGGAATCGGTTGGTATATCCTGCAACGTCCGTCCCTTTCATTGATAGATTCTAGAATTCTGATTCCATTTTCTGGAGTTCGTTTCTTGGGCAGTATTCATCCGTCATCATCTGTTTTAGTGTGGACCACGTAAGCTGGTAGGCTTCGTCAATGCCTACAGACTGGACGTAGGAATTCCACCATGTGAGCGCGCTATCTTGCAAGGTGTGAGTAGCAAATTTCACCTTGTCTCCTTCCGCGCATCCGCTGACACGATATACGGATTCTAGCTTTTCAAACCAACGGATCAAACCGACTGCTCCTTCGGTTCCATTAAAATACCGGGGTTTGCAACTTAAAAACCCTTTGATCCCACAACCTTTCGCGTGAGCTTCAGTTCCTCCTGTGGTGCGACTGGCACCACCATCCCCATTGGTTGTGCTATTTCGGTTTGCCTCGTAGGTAGCTATGGCGGCAGTCACCCTTTGGGCAACAAGCTCTTCAATGTCAGCTGTATTCATGGCTCGTTTTGGCGGCATTATCTTGAAGTTTAAAGAAAATTATAGTGTAAGAAGTTGAATCTTAAAGATGTGGCACAATACTATAATCATCAAGCACAATCACATAAATACCTGGGAATTTTTATTAATCATTCGAAATTTTTCTTACATGCGGGGCGGGTTATTACCCGAAAATTTTATCCTATGCTATTACATAATATTTTCCTACTAACACAAAGGAAATGGAAAAGTACTAGGTGTGGGAGTGATCAGGGGTCTCTCCCTTTTCCATCGTACTGAGGCGCTGCGTCAACTCCTCGATCCGGGCTTGGCTCTCGGCTAGTTGCTGCCGGAGCTCATTCAGTCCGTCCTGCTGTATAGCAAGGGCGTGCTGATTGGCCCAATATATGTTGGAGTTTTGCAAATCCTCCCGCTCTAAACGAGCGGTCATCTCCCCGATATCCAGGTTAAGTGACCGGATATGGTGGTCATGCCTGGTAGATCTTGCGATCAAAAGTGGTATGGTCTGATCGGCAGGCTCTTGAGTGATCGATGGGACAGGTGCGGAAGATGGTCCTCCGATCTCGAAGTTTGGAGGAACTCCCTCCATTTGCCTCCATTCGCGGAGGGTCTCCGGTATCCAAGTCCATCTTCGGGCGTCTACCCGTCGGTGTGGTGTCGGGGGATTGGGTTGGGGAGTCGGAACAGGAATAGACTCCCTTCTCGGTATGATTACCCGTTTCCGGGGTGTGTACAACATCTTTGGGCCGTTAGGATAAGGCCTATACGGCTTATAGGATGGTTCGGCCGGGTGATACGGGACGCGAGCAGGGGCCGCCGGTGGTGAAGGATCCTCTTCCTCCATCGATTCTTCTTCGGACTCTTCCATCGGATCTTCCGACGGGTCCTCCTCCTCCGAGGTTTCTTCTTCTGGGAAGACTTCCGTGGCCGTGGGACTTGCGGGAGTGTATTCCTCCTCAGAGTCCGACAGGATGATAATTTCTGGATGGTTCATGGTTTCTGCTAACAAGGTTCATTTGTAATCTTTTAGTTAGTTACAAAAATATTCTTAAAATCAGAAATTTTTACGTGCAGTTATAGTCTAGGATACTAATGCAACCTAGTTCACTATAACTATGGCTCTGATACCAATCTGTCACACCCTGCTACCCCGGTTGGCAGCGAGGCGTGACGAGTGCGGAAGCGTAACCATAATTATAACGAACGACCACTATATGGACGTTTTCGAAATATTACATCAAATAAATTTAAACTGTAATAATGTTTTACAAAATGAAAGAAATGAGGTTCGCGTAATACAGAGATTTTAATACATAATTAATGCGTCCAAAAATAATGCAGTCAAATCTCCGTTAGTTTCGAAATATGCATGCGACTCCATGAAATGCGGAAGCTTGAAGTTGGTGTTTTCGAAGGCGCACTTGCCTTAATTACCTGAAAATACATGCTAAAATACGTCAACAAAAATTGTTGGTGAGTTCATAGGTTTACACGAAAATCCGACTTGTATGGACAACAATAATAGAGATTGAATTTATAAAATCATAAGTTCCATGAGATGTATTACGTAAACCATCATGTCACCGAAGCTTAATTAGAATAAGTTTTGCCCCGAGCAGTATTCCCATACGTAATACCGTAAGTTGAATATATATGCACCCGCTGTTAGCTAAACCACTAACCCGAGTGGGGGGCATGACTCCCAATAGATCTATTCACAATATATTCGCGCTTGCAAACAAATGCAACTAACGATTTCATGATATAAGGGCGGAGATTCTCATACGTAATACATAATAGAATCGAGAAGTTTTCGTGTCCATATAAAAACGAAACATGTATTTCATCCCAAAGTATAACAATGTGAAAAATGGGACTATGAAGACTCACCTTGTTGGTTTTTGATGATGTTTTTGGATCTGAGTTTAGCACTTGTTCGGATGGTCGAGACTCGTCCTAATATTTTTACGAGTTCGGGTCAATATCATTATAATACGTGTTTGAGTACTTCGTAAATATTTTCATGTACTTGTGATGTACGAATAATTTTTGTGGGATTTTATATGTGCATTTTCGATTTATGGATATTTATTTCTAAAATGGTTTGCATGCATGCATATTTACGTATATATGTATAAATGCGTATTATATATATATATATATACATATATATATATATATATATATATATATATATATATATATATATATATTCACGAAATGCATACGTATATATGTGAGCATGTGCATGAAAATAAAATGTATATATGAAATTTTTGGCATAATGATTTTACGAGTATTATGAAAAGTATCATATTTTAGTAAATGTATTTAATTTCTCATGTTTTATAAAAAAAGTAAATAAGAAGGCTTACAAAATTTGAAGAATACTTGAAATCTTTATAGCTGGCCGGTTTTGCTTTGAGAGGGTTTGAGTGTTGGTGTGTTTTTGGTGAAGTGGGTTTTGACTTCTATTTATAGAAGAAAATCGGTTATTAAAATAAAGATAAAGTAATTGAAATTTCAAAGAAATGATGAAAGTAAAAAGTAAATCGGTTGAGTGTTTGTCAAAAAGGTGTGGCCGATTGTTATGATGGTATGTTGCATGGTGTTTAATATTAAAATAATACCAAAGTACAAGCTAGTTGTCCTTTAAAGGACAACTTACTTTTTAGAGTGATAAGTAGTATGGCTTTTCATGTATTTTATTAATAAAGTACAAAAAGCGTGCATGACAAAGGTGGCAGCATTTATTATTACTGCACATGTATATACGTACTTAGAAAAATTTTCTGGATTGTTAAACTCGATTCAAGTGTGAATCGAGTTTGTTACAGTGTCAATCGAGTTTTATATAACTATACCCGAGTTTTAGGCCTTTGTTATTCGAGTTTTAGGCCTTTGATATTCGAGTTTTAGGCCTTTGTTATTCGAGTTTTACATAGCTTTAGTCGAGTTTCTTTGTTTATCTGTTCGAGTTTTATGCAGCATCATCCGAGTTTAATCCTTTATTCGAATTTCATCAAAGTGCTATCCGAGTTTATGCCTTTACAAATCGAGTTTCATCACATCACTATTCGAGTTTCTGCTTACATGATTCGAGTTTCATGTAATATCATTCGAGTTTATTGCTATATAATTCGAGATTCATAAAAACTTCATTCGAGTTTATTACTTCATTATTCGAGTTTTATATTAGTTTAATTTTCGAGTTTCATACCTTATATTTTTAGGCCAGATGTTACAATCGAGATAAGATCAAGTTGGAATGTACAGTTATCGAGTAGTATAATGCAATCGAAAAGATTTTATCGGTAGACACACAAACATCACTGGCCGTTTCGATATCAAAGATTACATGTAGAGTGCTAGGAGAAATCTCAAGCTTAGATGCAAATGCACACGATATGAATGAACGATTTGCTCCTGAATCGAAAATAACTCTAGCAGGAACAGAGTTAACAAGAAACATACCAGATACCAAATCTGGTATTTCCTTCCCTTTCTCGGCCGTTAATTGAAATGCTTGGTTCTGACTTTGGAGGCACATTACGGCGATTGGAACCTTCGCGTGATGTGCTATGTCGTGCCGGTTGTTGTTGTCTTTGTTGCTGTTGTTGCTGAGGTCGGTGTTGTTGCTGTTGCAGTCGTGGATGATGCTCCACACTCGGATAAACTAGGCTGAATGGATGTGTGCATGCTCACTCAGCATGTCCAGGGCGTAAACAAATGTTGCACACGGTAACTTTGTTGGACACTCATAACTGCTATGTCCTATTTCATTGCATATATAGCATCTCACATCATTGGGATTGCAATGCCCAGTGACTTATGGTAGTGGCGACACTGCCTCGGTTCAGAGTATACCGCATAAGATCGAGCTCTCGGTGCCGATGATGAACTGAACTGGCGGGATTTTTAGTGCATTCTGTGTGACGATAGCAGTCTAAGTGTAGATAATGTTTTGTAATAGTTCAAGTGTTCGTAATTGCAAGTTAATACATGTTTGATATATGTTTGATATTGATTGTATATATGTTTGAACTTGTTTGTGATTGCTGTTTGACTTAAGTTCAAAGATAAGTTCAAACATAAGTTCAAACATAAGTTCTAGAAGAAGTTCGAAGACAAGTTCTAGAATAAGTTCAAAGCCCTGGTTCGAAGTTGTCCAGGCTAAGTTCGTGGGCTTGGGCCTTCTCGAAGTTGTCCAGGCTAAGTTCGAATCTAATGGTTACAATTAAGGTTTAATCAGTTCTGAATAAATTTTTTTTGCAGAAATCTTTGTTCGAGGTGATTATGAACTTGTGAGTATTTGCAGAGTGTTTTCAGAGTGTTCTTGGAGAGAATCACGTGTCGGGACGTTCGTGTTTACGTCTATCATCGTGTTGGTCTCCGTGTTTCGTGTGTGTGTGATCAATCCGTTAATGCCCTAATGAGGATTCCGCACTCGTTGGATGGTGTCGCGTCATGATTGGATCCGTAGGTAGGTGACCTTACAAGTGGTATCAGAGCCATAAGGGTGTGCATCGTGTTCTTCGCGTTCATCTTAAACATTTCTTGGTTTCTTTGCGTTTCTGACGGAAAAATCACATTTTTTCATAGTTTTTCGAGTTATACAAACAAAGTAACGGATAAAAATTCTTATTGGTTCACCTTTTCGGTCGAAATCGTTGTTTTTAACCTTAAAAACATTAGGTTTCATATGAAAACTTGAAAAAATCAAATTTTTGGCCGTTTCTCGAACTTGCGGCGCTCGAACATAGGGGGTATTAGGATTCATTCGAACTTGTCAGAAATACGCTCCTCTCGAACTT